>JARHVA010006156.1:45000-142500 GCA_037957365.1 Torreya grandis | reverse complement strand
GAGCATGAATCCCTTCCATCATGGATCTTCTCCAGCAATTTCGACCATGGCTATGTCATGCCCTCTCTTTTGAAACCACCCTCTCCTATACTTGTTCAAAAGGAATAAAAGGTGTATGTTCCCTACACATTTCCATCATGGAAACTGGTTCAAAAAGGCATAGATAAGAAGGAAGAGGTGTCATTTATGGTGATCCAAGACCCAGTTCAAGAGGAGGAGTTAGTGGCTAAAGAGTATAAAAAAGAGGTGTTATCTCAGCTCAATGAGCTTGCCCTACAAGAGTTCCAAGACTCTTTCTCCCTCCCTCAAGAACCACTAAATAGACCACTCAAAGTACCTAGTTAGAAAGACACTCTCTTAAGCTGTAAGTAAGGTGAACTTTTTCACCCTCCCACTATCTCCCTCATAGAGGAAGAGCCTATTTTGCAAGGAATAGAGGAGGAGCTTAGAGTCAAATTTGAACCTGAAGAGGAAAACACAACTATCTATGATGAGGATATCATGATAGGCAGTCCACTCTAAAAAAGGGAGGAGAAATCATGTTTGGACCAGCTATTGTGGCATGGCTTTGACATTGATGAACTAGAGCCTAAAGGTAGTACGGATGCCTTCATACTTAAAGAGGTGTGCATTCAAGATGCATCTAAGAGCAAAGAGGATTTTGTTTGGTCCCAAGAGCTTCCATTTGTGTGGCTACAGATGAAGATTACCAAGGTGTATAAATTGACATAGTTAATCAATTAGTTGACCATGTTGGAGAGGTCATGAATGAGTAAGAATATCAAGATGAAGTATGGCAGTAGTTATACCATGACTACATGGATCAGGTAGAGGTTTTAAACCACCCTATGCCTCATCTAGAGTATGAAGATGAACTCACCAATCAAGTTGAATAATTTGACCAATCTCAAGATGAATTATCTTTTGAAGGCAGTATTGATGTCTTCAAGAATGAGGGGGAATGGTCAAATCTAGAGTCAAAAAAATATGACAGGTTGGGCCTTAGGTGGATTGATGAACTACCATATGGCCCTTTTCAAATTAAGTAGATCAAAGATGGTGTTGAAGTTGGCATTGTCTCATATGACCAAGAGGAAGATGCCTTTTGGGGTGACTTAGTGCTTTTTTGCTTAAGTCTAAACATTAGACCAAGCACCAGTTCAAAGGAGCCATCACATGTTGTGGTTGATTCAGAGCACAAATTTGAGACATGAAATGAGAAGAGTGAAAAATCCCCTATAGTCTAACATGAACCAAGTTTGGAGGACATGAACCAATATGTATACATTGGAGACATGTTTGTTCTATTCCATCTATTAGATAGCACATCAAAAGGATTGACCATAAAGCTGCCAAGTTCACTAATTGTGGTACCTTCAAAGCAAGGCATTTTTCATCTTAGATTGTTACAAGGGAATAATACTTATAGTTTCCCATTTGATCTAAGAGGGAGATACTTGTAAATTATAACTTTGTATATATTAGGATAGATTTCATGCTTTCCTCCAAGTGCCTTGTGCACATTTCCTTTATGTTCTATTTTTCCTTTCCCAAGTGTCTTAGGCACTTTGTTTTGTTTTATCCTTGTTGCTTCAGAGGAAGTTCCAAAAAGGGTCAGCCTTCTATCCATTTTCAGACCAGCCCAGTTGTAGAGGCTAATGACTCCATGCCCAATGGACTAGACAAGGCAAGTGGTATGGGTTCTCAAGCATAACAGGCATGCTTCCCTGTGAGTCACCAAAAATGTTGGCCATTTTTGGCCCACATACTAAAATATAGACTCCATCAAAAAATCTACAAACTCCATCAAAAAATCTACAGACTCCATCAAAAAATATATGGACTCCATCGGAAAAGCTACAAACCTTGGAAAAGCTAAGTACAAAATCTTTTATTAAACAAAGTCTTTACTGGTTCTTTCTTTCAGATTTTGCGTGGACTAAGTGTTCCTTTTTTTTGGGACTATTTTTGGCTAAGTGTTGAATTCTTTTGGAAAAATTTTCTGAGACAAATTTTTTTGAATGGATAATTCTTTCGGACAAAATATTCGAAGCAAAATGAAAAGACTTTTTTCTTCAAAAAAATTGTTCAGGATAATTTTCTCGAAGGGTAACTCTTCAATAAAAGGGTCCTTTACAAAATTCCCAAAGGTATTCTTTTCGTGAGAAAAAGACTTTTCCAAAAATCCCAAAGGGTCCTTTGCAAAAATTTTGAAGGTATTTTTCTAAAGGCAAAAGTCATTTTCAAATGCCGAAGGACCATTTCAATTTTTTCAAAGGGTCACTTTCCCTTCAAAAAAGATCATTTGCAAAAATTCTGAAGGATCTTTTCAAAAAAATTGAAGGGCTCTTTTCCTTCGTGAAAGTCCATTTCAAAAAAACTAAAGGGTCTTTTTCAGTAGTTATGAAGGGCTCTTTCCCTTTGAAAAAGTTCATTGTCAAATTTATGAAGGGACACTTTAAAAATCCTAAGGGTACCTTCCCTTCGAAAAGGGACCATTTCAATAAATCCGAAGGGTACCTTGCCAAAATCCCGAAGACATGAATTCCTTTGGACAAATTGTCTATAGGAAAGCGATAAATAAAAGTTCATGAAAATTGCCCAAAAGGAAATGTCTGAAGGAAATAACTCAAGGAATTGACTTGCATGCAAATGTCAAAATATAAACCCTACAAATACCCATTGGCATTAAAAATCCATCAAAGGGGCCGCTGGCCAAACGCAGAGATGACGCATGGTAGCATTTCAGGAACTAGATCCAACGGTGTATATCAATCTTACATTGAAGATCAATGGAAATGCAAAATCAAGGATGGTGTCACTTTTAATCTACAGGAGGATCATATAAGTCCAAAATAGTAGTAAGGAGCACACCAGGTTTTAAATGCAAGAGATCAAATCATGTACACTTGGTGGGGACATACAGCGACCCATGACATGGCCTTGTCAGTTCAAAAAGAAGGGACTTGAATGCATGAGGGGATCAAGGATATTTAAGGTGATCTTGGATGATTAATTTCATGGTCAAGGTAGTTGCATGCTTTGAATGCAAGGAAGCTTGAGTACAATAGCAGGGGTCCTAATCATTAATGACCTTTTCTCTCAATTCTCCTTGCTCTCGCAAGCCCTTTCTTTTTCTTTTCCTTTTCTATATATATCGGATGTTTTCCATTTTGGAGGGGTTCCCAATTTTTAGACTTTTTTTCATCTTTTTTGGAGAAAAACATTCTTTGAGATACTGCAAAGTATGCTTTGCTTGATTAGGCTCAACCCTGTCAAGTCTATTGTAAGAACTATCTCTTGATGTAATAAGATAATTTCTTTGCCTATCTCTTGTCATTGAAAAGTGCCTTAGTATGTTTGTGCTTGGTGGATTCATGAAGGAGATTCCTCCTAGTCTATCAGCCTTTTGCTTGCCTCTTTAATGTATTTTCAAGCTATTGCAGGTCTAGATTAGTCATCTGCCTGAACCTCTTCCAGTGTGTTAACTTGATCTCAAGATTGTGTAAGCCATAGTTGTCTTATGATTGATCTAGTGTCGGTTTAAGTATATATGAGTGTCCATTTTACTTTGGTGCATCGCTTGGTTAGATTTCTTAGGATCCCTTATCCCCTTCTAACCCTTTTCCCTATGAATCATTAGTTTAGCATTAGTTTAGGTGAGCATCAAAGAAAATGCTGGCCTTCTCTGGAGGTTCAACCTTGCTACAGGATACCCATAACCTGAGGTTGTCTCAACACTTGTATCTAGGAGTGGGAGAGCTTGAGAAACTCTTCCACAAAGGTTGCAATTCTAGCCTACAACAGGTTTAAGGAAACTACAAGCAAGGTACATGTTCAAATGTCACACAATCAAAGGAACATGAATTAGTCAAGTGCATATAAAATTAATAATAACATATTCAAATGTCCATACAACAAATAATGACATATGTAAATGTCAAATAAATCATACATATGCATGGTGGTCATACGCAAATGAGCATATTTAAATACTCAAACAAGGAATACAATAGCAAGGCAAGACACCCAAGGAAGTGCATAAAGTAAAACATAAGTAACCAGCATTAACATGTCATAGTATTCCATGGATAAAATGTGTTAGGAAAAAAATGTCAAGTGTATAGCATATCAAGTACCCTATGTAAGATTTAATCATGGATAAATGCATGTGTAAGTACATATGTAAACTAGATCATGATAATGAAATGTGATCATTGAACCATATAACATGTGTGTTAAGATTAAAGAAGTGAATGCCCCCAATGTTTGCATGACATGAGTAGAGGGAAGGCCCAACATCCAAAATAAGAATAAGTCATGTATATGTGTATGCCTGTATTAAACTCAAAGTAGAAGTGTGACACACATGTGTGTATGTAGAAGTAACTGAATATGCCATCTATCAACATGAAACTAACACATAGATGCCAAGGAGGCAATAGAACATGTAGGTGCTAAAAATATTTTTGATTTTTTTAATGTTTTTTTATCTTTTTGGTATTTTATAATGTTTGAAAAGGGTTTTAATCAAGTAAGTCCTCATTATCAAAAGATGTAGGGCCACCTAGAAATTTTTTTAAGCTCTGTTTATATCGTTGAACTACCACAACTTCAATGTTTATGCTTAATGCTTTATCTAAAGCCAATGATGTAGGCAAATAGTCATTTGCATCATGTTGTATGCAAATCTATGTATCCATATCAAGAAAATTTACACATGTTTGAAGTATTTAGCTTAGCACTCCACTCGAATAGCCAATTTTGTCCAAACTTTAGTTTCAAATTAGGTTTGAGGTCTAATATCCATATGGTGGAAGATTCCACATGTGAGCCTTATGCTATAGGTAACCAAATGTATTATCAAGATTCTAGCATTAATGGAGAGTATATTGGTTCATTTGTAGTATGTCCCAATTGTGCGAGAAAAATGTTACCACAACTTATATCCCACTCATTATCAAATTGGATATGGTGGCAATATACCCCATCAACATTAGCAATAATAGTTAAATTCTCATGCTTTTGTAGCTTTGAGAGATAGTTATCTTCTGAAATATAGGAATGATTTTTCCTTTTTCTCATGTCAGACATAACTTGTATGTGTCCTTCATTCTTATTTTTTTGAATTTGGTTCTCCAATGTCTCACATTGATTGGTATGATGGCCATTGATCTGATGATAGGTAACCGAATGTATTATTGAGATTCTAGCATTAATGGAGAGTATATTGGTTCATTTGTAGTATGTCCCAGTTGTGTGAGAAAAATGTTACCACAAGTTATATCCCACTTATTATCAAATTGAATATGGTGGCAATATACCCCATCAACATTAGCAGTAATAGTTAAATTCTCATGCTTTTGTAGCTTTGAGAGATAGTTCTCTTCTGAAATATAGGAATGATTTTTCCTTTTTCTCATGTCAGACATAACATGTATGTGTCCTTCATTCTTATTTTTTTGAATTTGGTTCTCCAATGTCTCACATTGATTGGTATGATGGCCATTGATCTGATGATATTTACGGTGTGGTATTGTATCTTCTATGGTTAGAAGTCTACTATATGATCTATGTTTGATAGAAGATAAAGAAATCATTCTATGCTCAAGTAACATAGATAACATCGTATTTGAAGTATCTTGTTCTGTCATGGTCTTTAAAATTTATTTTGAAGCCTTTTGAGAAGATTCTACATTATTCACATAAAGAATTTGCAATTGACCCTTGTAAGGTTGACTCAATGTTTTCATTCAAGAGGTATGCATGGAGTAACAAGCATTTACATGCTCATCTACTATTTTTGTTTTGCCCTTATCTAGATTTAATTATATATTTTTTATAAGTGGATATAACATATATGTGCCAGGAACTGTAGGTTTGAATAGGTTGTGCAGTAGGTGATCAAGTGGATCAATTTTTAAATCTTGTATTTTCTCATTTGTCATATCATAAGCAATATCATCATCATAGTCATAGTAATCTAAAACATGATCATCTTTATATTTAGTGTTGACCAATAAAGGAAGCTCAAATGGTGGGTGCTCTTGTAGTTCCATTGGCTCCTTTAGTGATGGTTCTTGGTCTTGATGTGTATCTATGTGCATCTCATTATTTAGTGTCTTATTTACATCTGGATGTAGAGGAGCCATTGTACTTGACTCACCTATTTCATACATATGTATATGTTCAAGAGAAATGAATTGTTTAGGTGGTACCACTATAGGTATGCCTTCAATTTCAGAATGTATCATTTAAAAAAAATGAATGGTCCATCATTGGCAAGCATGGATAATAAGGTCCCATCATGTACGAATTTTACAACATCTCTAAAGTGTAGATGAGATATCTTCCATTAAATGTATCCAAGGTCTACCCAAAAGTAAATTATAATGTAATGATTGAGACATGACTTGAAAAGTAGTTGAAATCATTTTTTATCCTAAGGTCGTATCCAATGTGATTTGACCAACCAGAGGGCTATGTGAATTATCAAACCCTTTTATGTGTATAACTATGTTTTGAATAAGATTGGTGTTAATACCCATGGTGGTTAGTAATTGTATGATACAAATGTATCAACGAGCACCCTTTTGATACCTTTATTTTACATGGTCACTTGTATGAACAAAGACAAATTTTTGTTAATATCTTTAGATGGTAAATCTGTTGGATCAAAGGTGATGAGCTTGTTATTATTCTTGAGATCTTTCATAATATCCACAAAATAAGCAAGTTAAATATCACTTGAAACTTGTTTCTCATGCAATGCCTCATATAAGATATCCTTATAAACATTAGATTGTTTTAAGAGCTCAAGGATTGAAATTTTTGCATGTGTATTGCTCAATTGGTCAATAATGTCATATAACTTATATTTTATTAAAATCTTAGGTTTAGGAGACACCTATTGTATATTAATAGGTAGAGGAATAGGTTGATCAATCGTACCTTTTCAAGAAGTAACAACACTGACCACATAATCCAATAAAAATTGTGGGTGAATAATAGTTGTGAGATGGTAGCTGTCATTCAAATAAAACTTAGTTAGGTAGAACAAATGATTGAGAGCATACACATTGGCGTCTAGAGACTGGCTTTATAACATTACAAAAATAATTGTGAAGATAAGTCAAGTGTTGTTTCCACTTTAAAACCCTCTCATTATTGGCATATATTTACTTAATAGATTTGACAAGGCAACTAATGTAGCAAACCATGGAAATTATAAGGTATTGGATCATGAAATAGTTTATAGATATGTCCACGGCAAACATGATTGCAAAATTATAGCAATCAAGGATTATCAATAGCAAAAATTAGAAAACCTTAATTTTATTAGGATTTGATGTTCAAAAATCGGGTTCACCAAATATTTAACCCTAAAATGAAGGTTTACTCTACATTGAGGTTATCTAGATACTTATTAAAGGGGTAATAGAAATGAATAATGGATACGAGTTATAATCAAATATATATCAAGACAATTGGGTGCTAAACTCATATATAAACATACACTGAATTTATTATACTTAGAATAGGCTAAATATAGAAAGTACAACTAAACTATGTATGTAAATGACAAAAAAGTAATATACCTAGTTGGTTTTGATGCTAACATAGTGTTGAATCTGGAACAAGTAGGAAGCAGACTGGAAGAAGATTCTAGAATAATCCTTAGATTATGGATTGTATATTTTTGGAGTCGTGGACACTAATGTTAGTCTGGGATGGTTGCGTTGATACTACTATCTAGGTTTGACATAAGTATCCTATATATAATATCTACTGGAAAAGGATGCGACCACCTAAATATTTTTGGCACTGTCTTCGTCTTCACTCTGGTGCATTAAAATTTGGGTCATAGACTGTCACTCATAAATCTGTAAAACCCTAGTTCTTCATCCTCATAGTAACCTTGAGAGGAAATGGATTAGTGGACACATGGTGTTGAGCTACCCCAAAAGCCTCATTGTCAGTGGGCATTGCCTACATATCCAATACTCTGAAGAGGGCCTTAGACTTATGTAATTCTCTCCTACATGTTGGCTTGTATGTGAATCATGTAATATGTGCAAAGTACAACAATGACAACTTATAACTTGGTAAATTGGACTCTTGAGATGCTCCTTCAGTACTTTAGACCTGTAGATATGTTTTCCTTATGACTAGTATGGAAATAAGATAAAATAAGGAAACTTTGTTTTATTGAGTGCTTGATTGAATGCTTTTGATAGGTTGTCTCGATCTATGTTAGGTGAGGTATGAATGATGGTTGATCTTGTATTTATATCAATCCCTTTGGAGAAGTAACTCGCATTAAAGCACTTAAACCGACCATTATGATACGTTTCATTTGCAAATTGGACGACTTTATGGCACTGGACACTTATATCAAGTCAGGACATTGGCGTCAATGCTAGTGTATGTCCCAGATATTAGTGTCTAGAGAGCAAGAAAATAGGTATAGACTCAAAACTTGTATAAATAGAAAATAAGCACATTTTAAGCATTATGGGCAAGATAGAAGTCTTGGGTCACTAATATAACACTGATCAAACTAAGAGATAGACCAAGGGGCATAAGATAGAGCAAATGTGAGATTTGTAGAAGAGGGAAAAGTCTAGAATTGAGGAACAACCAAGGTCTGAGTTTGTCAAGTGTACAAGATTGAGGTACTATATAATCCATAAATATTATCTACAAATAAAAAAATGTGAAACCTTGGGGTTGTAGGCAAGAGAATGAAAATTCACAAAACTATAATTGGATAGTTAGATTTCAATTTAATTAAAATACGAATATGCAATCATAATTAATTAAGCTAAATAACATGCACAAAATAGTAATCAAATCTAATTAATTAATATTAAATCTATAAATAGGGAAAAAAACATAAGGTTTAGGCTTAAATGATTTTATTTTTCAATATGGCACCAATCATCACAAGGTGACAATGGAAATGTGCACTTTCTAGTGACTATTAGCTAACCAAGAAATTTGATGATGACTGAAGAAGATTGTTTGGATCATACACTTCTGCTCTAGATAGTCCAAACTATCTTTTTGTTCTAAATAAAAGTGCAAATAAGTCAAAAATAGCTTGATAATTGTAATCCCTTGGTTCTAACCTCTGAAAACCTCACTCAATTTTCTGATCTTTTGCTCCAATCACGTAAAAAACAAAATTCTTCTTAACAAATTTGGGAAGCAATATGTGGAAACTTAAGGAAAAAATGTTTTGGGGCATGAATTAAACCAGAGAATAGTGGAACAAACTTGACATTTGTTAGGCCCATAAACAATAACAATATAAAAAATAACATACTCCAATAATTAAAGAAACCCCAGTAGCATGTAAACTAGAGTCTTGTAGGATATGTATAAACAACAACTTGCGTGCTTTAATGAATATTTGATTTCCTCTAGAATGCTTGTGTGCTCTAATGAATATTTGATTTCCTCTAGAATGTTTGCAAGTGTTCAACAGATTCATATGAATGATAGATCAATACTGTATGTCAAATAAACTATAATGCTTGTGTATTTATAAACATATTGAATTCAAATTAGGGCCCTATTGGTATGCAAACAAACCAACAAAGTTATGACTAAAAACTAAACATATATGACCACACAAGATAGGTGCACCTTGGCCAAAAAGGGATCTTTAAAAACCCTAGGGATGTGTACTAATGTTCCATACTAGTTGGAATGTTAGCTCACATTCCAAACGCACTGCGCTAGACACTTGAAACAAAGAGAGGAGAAAATGGGGTAGAGAAGAAGGGGAGTCATGGCGACAACCCACAAAACATGTCAATCATGCCCAATTTGAACCAATAATCCACAACTTCATAAACACCCTAAAATCTTGCAATTTAACTAATAAATGTCTAGGAGACATTTTAAGGTGTCTAGAAGTTTGACACCTACATCTAACTCACCTCTTAATTGGAATATGAGAACTTTTAAAATTGTTGAACTCTTAATAAAATGATTAATGAAGAGCCACCTCCTTTAGTCTAAGAGGTGGCGATTTCTTCATTTAGCCCTTGTGGCAAACAAGTTAAAAGCCTCGTTCTAGTCAATATATGCTCCTATGATTGGCTTATTGAGCCTAACCTTATTATTTAATGAATATCCCTATGAATGGCTTATTGAGCCTAACCTTATTGTAACCTTAAATGAGGACAATGTTTTCAAGAGCATAACCACCTCTCTAATGCAATCCTCATAAGCAAGCTCGACTTAGTGACAATGGTTCTCTTATCCCATGGACTATTGGTCTCGTGGATGTAATTAAAACCAGTGCATTTCATTTCTAAATTCCATCTCAAATCTCTCGATAACCGCTCTAATTAAGATCTAACATAATTCCATATTTGGTAGCATCATTTAGGGAAAACAAATGTACAAAATATTGTATGTACCTCCAACAATGTCATGTTACAAACCTCCTTCATCAAAGTCATTGTGTAGAGGTGGTGATTGTGCTTTAGATTGAGAGAGATCCACATGCAAACTTTAGGTAATAACATTTGCCCACACAACATTATAGTGCTTTGTAAATACCCTTAAAAGAGGCTTTTGCAGTTCTGTGCGTCCCTTTGCATTGCAAGCTTCCCTAATTTTTCACCTCATCTATCATTACTTAAGAGGTTGTTGCCCTTGTGACAACCTAAAAGTGGACAATCTAAGAGACAATCTAAAGTAGCAAATTTTTTTTTTTCAAGATTAATAGTATAAGATCCAACATCAATAAGGGTATAGACATTTTGCAAAATTAATATTACAATGCTTATCTCAAGCAATTGTTTTCACAAAAGGGTTGTTAAAATATTTCATTCATTCAAGAACATACTATTTATTTGCCTAAGCAAGGCTATAGTGCTTTGTAAATCCCCTTAATAAGAGGTTTTTGCAGTTCTTTAGAGGTCCCCTTGCATGGCACGCTTCCCTAATTTTTCACCCCTTCTATCATTACTTAGAGGCCATTGCCTTCGCAATGTAAGTTGTTCTTTTACATAGTGGCATATCCATATTAGGAGGTTTTGTTTTGCATTAATGTCTCATCCATCATGCTCAATGTTTTGGATGCAAAATACACCATGTTTTCTTATAATGGACAATCTGAAGAGCATCACACAAAAATACACCAAATCCCAAATCAACATTTGAAAGTGGACAATCTAACCAACTTATTTGAGAAGGTAAGGCTACTAGATAAAACATCATTTTTTTAATCAAGATTCATAGTAGAAGATCCAGCACCAAAAAGAGAAGATATTTCACAAAACTGGGAAGACAGCGCTTGTGTCAGGATTGTTTTCTCACAAAACACTTTTGTTACTGCTTTCGGTCCCATAAACTGCTTGGTCTCGTGGACATTATTCAAATCTGTGTTTCATTCATTCATTAAAGAACATACTCCAGTCATAGGTTTTTCTTTCTTTCAAAATAAGAAATTAAACCTAAATTTTGTGAAGAATATATTCTAGCAGCAATGAGAGATGTAGATTCCAATGGGCATATCGCTCTGACAGAAATTGATGTTGGTATGACAGTTGTTCATTGTTATCTATAACACATGTTTGGCCCAAATAAAAATCAAGGTGGCAAGTAGAGTATAACCAAAAAAATAGGCACTAAACACTGTACACATGCATGTGATCACATGGGAACATGTTCATATTGGTAGTGCATGTCCTCACAACATCCAACAGAGGAATAAATTCTCTTAATACCTAATTGTACGAACAACCCTGTGGACAATGCAACATGTTCATATTGGTAGTGCATGTCCTCACAACATACAACTGAAGAATAAATTCTCTTAATATCTAATTGTATGGACTGTCATTTGTACACAAAATACTAATCCTCTTCAGGTTGTGGACAGTCCAATTCTTTTAATACCTAATTGTACGCACTGTCATTTGTACACAGAATACTAATCCTCTTCAAGTACAATTAGGTATTAAGAGAATTCCAGGTACACGGACTGTCATTTGTACACAGAATACTAATCCTCTTCAGGTTGTGGACAATCCAATACACGGACTGCCATTTGTACACAGAATACTAATCCTCTTCAGGTTGTGGACAATCCAATTCTCTTAATACCTAATTGTACCTGAAGAGGATTAGTATTCTATGTACAAATGACAGTCCGGGTTGTGGACAATCCAATTCTCTTAATACTTAATTGTACCTGAAGAGGATTAGTATTCTATGTACAAATGACAGTCCGTGTACCTGAAGAGGATTAGTATTCTGTGTACAAATGACAGTCCCTACAATTAGGTATTAAGAGAATTTATTCTTTAGTTGGATGTTGTGAGGACATGCACTACCAATATGAACATGTTGCATTGTCCACAGGATTGTCCGTACAATTAGGTATTAAGAGAATTTATTATCAGAAGCTTATACATACAGGAGAGTTTGGAAAACTTATTACAATAATAGGTTAAACTATGATCAACACCAATTTCTGTGAAGAATGGTCCCTGGTAGTACATTTAATGTACAAAACACGTACAATTTTCTTCTTAAGCCTCAACGAAACTAATCTGCATTGTACACAAGATTGCAGTGTGTGACAGCACTGCATCCAACCATAATCCCAATGCCTAGTCCTCAGAAGCTCACATAAAGGCAAGGATTAAATGACCATCTTTATACACAATCTGGTCCGCGTGCAAACTAGTTTGCTTCCTTACATGTGGCTGATTTTATGAGTCTAGAGGATCAACCTCCTTGTTGCCTCTTGCCACTTACGAGGGGGATTTCATCAAACCCAGATTATAAAGAAAACGTTCTGAGGTGGACCTGAAAATGTTACCAAGTGAAAACCTTCCACCTGTCTCCTCTGAAGGAGATTTTGAATAACTTTCTTTTACTTGGAGTACTGTTTGCCCAATTTCACTACGAACCGCTTCAACAGTTTTGCCATGTACGGGGTTTCCTGCTGCATCTGTAACATAGAACACATTCACTGCTTTGTCACCCCTCGTGCTCACTTCTGCTCTAGTGACTGACAGACCATTTTCACGAAATATGCGAGTCACATCAGAGAGAAGACCAACTCGATCACCACTGCATAATTCAAGTCTCAATCCCTGCGGATACATTAACCACCCTTTAATCAGTAACTTGATCTCACTAGTTTTAAACTATGCCCAGTTTGCCAAAATTTTAGGAAAGGCAAAAAACTTATAGCACGATATATTCTATAACTACCGCCTGATCTCAAATGCATTCTTCAGACATGTAGCATAGAGATGGAAATGCAGACCTGATGTCCAACAGCTTATTTCTCAGAATATTTATAGAAATAGCCATACATACCTCCGAGACTCTTCTTTCTATAGCTGCTTCTAAACAGTGGATTATTCTTTGCCTTTCTGCTTCTGAGTTCACTGGGCAGCCCTCCCTATGCCTGATGTAGTACTCCTTTTACAGCCATATAAAGTATTGAGTCAGTGTGGCCAATCCATTGAACTTGATAGATATTACAGTTAAGACAATTACAATTAGCTTTCCAAAAGCAGCGTGTCAAAATCCTCACCTGGAACGCATCAGGTCCTTCTGAATCAACCGTTCCATGAAATACAACATATTGCATGTCTGTTAAAGTGCAAACAGTGTCAAAGAGAAGTTTTGCTCTGTCTCTCGCCTTAATATTAATGACAGAATAACCTTTCTCAACACAGTTCTGCAGAGTCACTAAAGGCCTGATTTTATCATCCCTAGATTCTAGCAGACCAGTATGCACTCTTTCATAGTCACGATCTGCAAACATCATTTGATGTAGGCGCCTTTCGGTATGAGTAACACCCATAGAAACATCAGTTCTGGCACCCCTCTTGTCATTATCCCCTTTCAGAACGTTGCAGAGTTGTACTTTGATCTTAGAAAGTCTGAGAGGATCATCAATTGAGGCCCCTGTACTTTCCTCAGTAACATACACCACAGATGCAACCCTCCTGTTATGGGTCCAGACCTCAGCCCCAACAACATTGCATTTAAGGTCTGTGAGAACAGCAAATACTTCAGATAGCAAACCTGGCCTATCAGTCCCAGTTAATTCAATTGCTGTATGTTCAGAAGCTGCCTTTAATCCAACAGTTTTTCTAAATGAAGGTAACAAACAAGCATTTGTTCCCAGGGACTGCAATTGCAAGAAACTTAAAAATCAGGAAATCAAATTTGTAAGAGCCACAAATAATGTGAATTGACAAACCCAATAAAAACCCACATGAAAGATACCCTTGATTCTTCTGCTGTGGTGGAGGTGGAGGTGGAGGTGGAGGTGGAGGTGGATGAGGATCTCTGCTCGCTTGGCATAGCATTATCGACAACCTCTTCAAACCATAATACACCGTACTTGCCAGCTAAGTAAGAGCCACTTGCAAGTTTAAAAATTATTATTAGTCTCTGTCCAACTAAAGACACAGATGCACAACCCTAACCCTAAGTCGTATACCCATTCTCTACTATGAGTATTGAGTAGATAGTATGAAGGTGCAAATAACCATTCTCATTTCTCTCCTGACTTGAGGAGTCAGACGTCACTCGCTTTATGAGTCGTTGAATTGCCCCTTCCAACTCGTGAAACGACCATTGTTCTTTCAACGTCTCTCAAAAATACAATTAACTAAAACGGGAGTCGGGACCACATGAGTTCAAAGCCAAGGGAAAAATTATTGAACACGTTATATAGGGAAAACAAGAGTACACATTTATCTCTATAATGAATGAATGAATGAAGGATAGGCTGCAGCAGCCTATAGGACCTATTAGTCGCACACATCCTTTTCAAAATGGGATATCAGCTACAAAATGTTTTTTAAGTTTTTTTAATTTTTTTTTTGAGATCTTCCCTTCTGTTGTGAAGTTTGATCACGAGGTTCGTCGTATTACCCAGCCTTGTCGCTTCAAACAGGGTGTCAAGGTTGGCGATTTTCAAAGTTTCACCATAACTGTTTCGGATGTCGTTGTATGCCCTGCACTCCAAGAGGAAGTGTCGTTCCATCTCCACCACGCCTTTGTTGCAAAAGAGGCATATTCTCTCCTCCCAATCCTCTTTAGGAGTTAGCCATCTACTTGTTTCACACCTAAGATGGATTTCAATCAGCGTAGAACCTCAGCGTTTAGTTTTATAGATTCTTTAGTTTCGTTGATGTCATTAAAATCTTTCATTTCATTTCAATCAAATTGGAAAACAAATATCTATAAACATTTAGGAGAAGGGGATTAGGTGAGAGTTCCAATGATGGTTGTGATCTTTTCCTAAAAGAATAAGTTATTAAAATTTATTTGATTTTATATTATGGGTTATGTAATTTTTGTAAAAATTATTTAAATATTTTATTTTTAAATTATTTATTTTTTTGAATAATTAATATTAATAATTAAATATACATTATATTAAATAAAAAAAATATCATATTAAAAAAAAGAATATATATTTCATTAATATAAATATTTATTTCATTAATACAAATATATATTTCATTATTAGAAATATCTTTTTCAAAATAGAATAGATTTAGAAAAAGTTACATTCCTTATTAAGCTCTTAAAGGTGTAAACATCTTAAAAACACTAACTTCATAAAATAAATTGAGTACTACAATTTTACTATAAGACTTTTCATTGTAACTTACACAAGATAAAATATGAAACATTTGAAGATTTAAAATATTTTAATTGGTTCACTTACATTTGATAATATCCTAACTTATTCAAAATTCAAACATTTGGTTCCAACATCGAACTCCACTTACCTCTAATACACCTCACAAAAAAAAATGAAAATCTAAGTCTCACAATTCATAAAGCATTCAAAATTCAAATTATGTTGTTGACATACAATCTATGCACAAATAACAAAAAATTGAGGACTAACAAAATTCTCGACCATGTTGTGTTACATAAACGAATTTCAATAGACAGAATGGAGGGATGGAAGGTTATGTGCACTAGTGTTGCTTGGAATTGAACCCGCAATTATGTTGTGTTTTCACATGGATGTTATTGTTATTGTGCCTTTTGTGTTCATGTTTTTTGTTGCATGCCTTCTTTGTTCATGGATTTTTTGCATACATTCACATCTAACTAAACATTTACTAGTATTTTAATACACTGACATAACTATTGTTCATATGTTTTCCATTCACTCTGTTATGTTATTTATTCAATTTGAACTCAAGATGAAAAATGAGTGGCTCGTTAATGTGGAAGCCACCATCGTTTTCAACATGGCTAGACAGACTTTTCCACATTACCTACTGTGGTAATTTAATACCACCCTATGCGCCCAAGACGTTCATGGTTATTAATATTTTTGCATGGCTATTATGCCTTCTATGTTCTTATTTTTTGTTGTGTTCCTTATACATTCTTATTTTTTGGGCATGCTTTCTTTGTTCATATTTTTTTTCACTGTATTCACATATGAGTAAACATTTACTAGTATGCCAATGGACTAACATAGTTGTTGTTTATATGTTTCCATTCATTTTATTGTGTTATTTATTTAAGTTAAACTCGAAATGGAAAACACGTGGCTCATTAATGTGGAATCAACCACTATTTTCCACATGGCTAGATGGGCTTTTCTCCATTCTTGTGGTAAGTTAATGTTATTCTACATGCCAAAAATATCTCTCTATGCCTTTTCACGTTCCTCATCCCCTAAAAAGGATTAAACCTACCCAAATTTTTTTGACCATGTTGCATTACACATAATTTTTAGTCAGCATAATGGAGGGATAAATTTTTTTGCACATATGTATTGCCTATAACTGAACCCACAATAATGTTTTATTTTGTTTTCATTCATAGGGCGATAAATGTTATTCTTTTTGTATCAACCACTATAATTTTTTGAATTTTATAGCCATGTTGTAAGATGTTTGTGTCATTAATATGTAAGTTCCATGTTGGAGAGATGAAATGTTACCCACTGTTGAACCCACAATGTTGATGGAGGTTTTCATTCACTACCAAGAGCATTCAAAGTCACCTCATAATAGTGGATATTCTTTACAAACTCCTTTATTATATGATGACTTTGATTGTTCCTTCTAGTCAACAATAAAATATCCTCACCAGTACATTCGATAGGGCCAAAAAATAATTGTTATCCATTTTTTCTATTAATGTAGTGTGTTAATGTTGCCATATGTGCCATATTCAACCTAATCACCATGTTGGAAGGATGAAATGTTGCCCACACCTGAACCTATATTTTCATTCACATCTAACTCAACATTTGTTGGCATTCTAATGGAAGCATTGGAGGTTTTCATTCACATACCACTAAATGTTGCAGTCTTTGTATTCAACCTAATTGTTATGTGGATAGAAGACTTAACATTTGATAGTATGTGGATAGAAGACTTAACATTTGTTAGTATGTAGATGGAATCCCTAAAGGCTTTCATTCACATTGTAGTAAAAATTATTATCTTTGTATCAAAATTAAGGTTCTCATTCACATATCAGAGAATGTAATTGTTTTTTTATCAAACCAAAATATTTTTTAATTTCATTTTTTTGTATATTTTTTATGAGTCATGTATAATGATTGGAAAAGTAAGGCCAAGGTTTATTGCTCCCTCCTTCAACCAATCTAGTGGGCAACCCTGTGAACCCAGACTTAAACCCCCTGGTTTAAAATTTTAACCAATAATACTTTTTAAATGAACACATTATTGTATCATTGGCTTACAATTTTGATAAGGCACGAATCGAAATAAATATGGGTCATTAATATAAAATGAAGATCCATGTTGAAAGATAGGTGGGTCCATAAGACTAAATATTTATTGGTATGTGGATGGAAGCCATGAATATTTCCATTCGCGTACCAATAAATGTTATTGTCTTTCTATAAAAAATAATAATTTTATTAACATACCTGTAAATGTAAACTCAGATGTATCAAACAAAATCCCTTTGCAAAATCATGTTGATGTACTCTTTTTATGTTATTAAATTACTAAACATGTACTTCTATGTGAATAGAAACTATAAAAGTTATTAATATGTTACTGTGAGCTATTATTGTTGTGTTATTCATTAACATGTTCAAAATTACAAATATTATTTTCCTTAAGTCTTATTCATTAACATGTTCAACATTACAATTTTTTTTTGATACCTAGTTTTACTATGTTATTCATTCTATTGTCAATTACTTATATAATTTATTGAGTGTTATAGTTCACAATGAGGAATGCAAAGAAGAAGACAAGCATGTGGAATAATGAGGACTACATAAGTGAAATTAGTTGAAGTAAGAGGTTAATGAAGGAGGGCAACCCACTGTAATAATAATAGAAAGCTGAGTAGAATGGTTGAGGAATGGAGCACCAAATCTTGGCCTCAATCAAAAGGGGAAATTAGGATATCATAAAAGGATCCAAAAGACAAAGAAGGTGTAGTAGAATATACAACCAAGGAAAATAAAAAAAACAAAATAAAGAACATGATGGAAGGCATAAGAAATTCAGGAATGGTATGGGAATGAAGGGCTCGTATCATTTTTACAACCTTAAAGGCAACAATGAGGAATAAAGGAGTCAAATTTCCTGAAGTTGTTAATGAAGATGTTAAAGAAGATCAAACACTATAAATGTTGAAGGTGTTATAGGTCAAATAATAAATGCAAATGCAAATTCAACAAATGGCTCAATATGTTGCAAATGCAACATTAAGTTTCAACGAAGAAGGTTTGCTTACAATTTTGATAAGTAAGGCACGAATCGAAATAAATATGGGTCATTAATATAAAATGAAGATCCATGTTGAAAGATAGGTGGGTCCATAAGACTAAATATTTATTGGTATGTGGATGGAAGCCATGAATATTTCCATTCGCGTACCAATAAATGTTATTGTCTTTCTATAAAAAATAATAATTTTATTAACATACCTGTAAATGTAAACTCAGATGTATCAAACAAAATCCCTTTGCAAAATCATGTTGATGTACTCTTTTTATGTTATTAAATTACTAAACATTTACTTCTATGTGAATAGAAACTATAAAAGTTATTAATATGTTACTGTGAGCTATTATTGTTGTGTTATTCCTTAACATGTTCAAAATTACAAATATTATTTTCCTTAAGTCTTATTCATTCACATGTTCAACATTACAATTTTTTTTTTTGATACCTAGTTTTACTATGTTATTCATTCTATTGTCAATTACTTATATAATTTATTGAGTGTTATAGTTCACAATGAGGAATGCAAAGAAGAAGACAAGCATGTGGAATAATGAGGACTACATAAGTGAAATTAGTTGAAGTAAGAGGTTAATGAAGGAGGGCAACCCACTGTAATAATAATAGAAAGCTGAGTAGAATGGTTGAGGAATGGAGCACCAAATCTTGGCCTCAATCAAAAGGGGAAATTAGGATATCATAAAAGGATCCAAAAGACAAAGAAGGTGTAGTAGAATATACAACCAAGGAAAATAAAAAAAACAAAATAAAGAACATGATGGAAGGCATAAGAAATTCAGGAATGGTATGGGAATGAAGGGCTCGTATCATTTTTACAACCTTAAAGGCAACAATGAGGAATAAAGGAGTCAAATTTCCTGAAGTTGTTAATGAAGATGTTAAAGAAGATCAAACACTATAAATGTTGAAGGTGTTATAGGTCAAATAATAAATGCAAAAGCAAATTCAACAAATGGCTCAATATGTTGCAAATGCAACATTAAGTTTCAACGAAGAAGGTTTGCTTACAATTTTGATAAGTAAGGCACGAATCGAAATAAATATGGGTCATTAATATAAAATGAAGATCCATGTTGAAAGATAGGTGGGTCCATAAGACTAAATATTTATTGGTATGTGGATGGAAGCCATGAATATTTCCATTCGCATACCAATAAATGTTATTGTCTTTCTATAAAAAATAATAATTTTATTAACATACCTGTAAATGTAAACTCAGATGTATCAAACAAAATCCCTTTGCAAAATCATGTTGATGTACTCTTTTTATGTTATTAAATTACTAAACATTTACTTCTATGTGAATAGAAACTATAAAAGTTATTAATATGTTACTGTGAGCTATTATTGTTGTGTTATTCCTTAACATGTTCAAAATTACAAATATTATTTTCCTTAAGTCTTATTCATTCACATGTTCAACATTACAATTTTTTTTTTGATACCTAGTTTTACTATGTTATTCATTCTATTGTCAATTACTTATATAATTTATTGAGTGTTATAGTTCACAATGAGGAATGCAAAGAAGAAGACAAGCATGTGGAATAATGAGGACTACATAAGTGAAATTAGTTGAAGTAAGAGGTTAATGAAGGAGGGCAACCCACTGTAATAATAATAGAAAGCTGAGTAGAATGGTTGAGGAATGGAGCACCAAATCTTGGCCTCAATCAAAAGGGGAAATTAGGATATCATAAAAGGATCCAAAAGACAAAGAAGGTGTAGTAGAATATACAACCAAGGAAAATAAAAAAAACAAAATAAAGAACATGATGGAAGGCATAAGAAATTCAGGAATGGTATGGGAATGAAGGGCTCGTATCATTTTTACAACCTTAAAGGCAACAATGAGGAATAAAGGAGTCAAATTTCCTGAAGTTGTTAATGAAGATGTTAAAGAAGATCAAACACTATAAATGTTGAAGGTGTTATAGGTCAAATAATAAATGCAAATGCAAATTCAACAAATGGCTCAATATGTTGCAAATGCAACATTAAGTTTCAACGAAGAAGGTTTGCTTACAATTTTGATAAGTAAGGCACGAATCGAAATAAATATGGGTCATTAATATAAAATGAAGATCCATGTTGAAAGATAGGTGGGTCCATAAGACTAAATATTTATTGGTATGTGGATGGAAGCCATGAATATTTCCATTCGCATACCAATAAATGTTATTGTCTTTCTATAAAAAATAATAATTTTATTAACATACCTGTAAATGTAAACTCAGATGTATCAAACAAAATCCCTTTGCAAAATCATGTTGATGTACTCTTTTTATGTTATTAAATTACTAAACATTTACTTCTATGTGAATAGAAACTATAAAAGTTATTAATATGTTACTGTGAGCTATTATTGTTGTGTTATTCCTTAACATGTTCAAAATTACAAATATTATTTTCCTTAAGTCTTATTCATTCACATGTTCAACATTACAATTTTTTTTTTGATACCTAGTTTTACTATGTTATTCATTCTATTGTCAATTACTTATATAATTTATTGAGTGTTATAGTTCACAATGAGGAATGCAAAGAAGAAGACAAGCATGTGGAATAATGAGGACTACATAAGTGAAATTAGTTGAAGTAAGAGGTTAATGAAGGAGGGCAACCCACTGTAATAATAATAGAAAGCTGAGTAGAATGGTTGAGGAATGGAGCACCAAATCTTGGCCTCAATCAAAAGGGGAAATTAGGATATCATAAAAGGATCCAAAAGACAAAGAAGGTGTAGTAGAATATACAACCAAGGAAAATAAAAAAAACAAAATAAAGAACATGATGGAAGGCATAAGAAATTCAGGAATGGTATGGGAATGAAGGGCTCGTATCATTTTTACAACCTTAAAGGCAACAATGAGGAATAAAGGAGTCAAATTTCCTGAAGTTGTTAATGAAGATGTTAAAGAAGATCAAACACTATAAATGTTGAAGGTGTTATAGGTCAAATAATAAATGCAAATGCAAATTCAACAAATGGCTCAATATGTTGCAAATGCAACATTAAGTTTCAACGAAGAAGGTTTGCTTACAATTTTGATAAGTAAGGCACGAATCGAAATAAATATGGGTCATTAATATAAAATGAAGATCCATGTTGAAAGATAGGTGGGTCCATAAGACTAAATATTTATTGGTATGTGGATGGAAGCCATGAATATTTCCATTCGCATACCAATAAATGTTATTGTCTTTCTATAAAAAATAATAATTTTATTAACATACCTGTAAATGTAAACTCAGATGTATCAAACAAAATCCCTTTGCAAAATCATGTTGATGTACTCTTTTTATGTTATTAAATTACTAAACATTTACTTCTATGTGAATAGAAACTATAAAAGTTATTAATATGTTACTGTGAGCTATTATTGTTGTGTTATTCCTTAACATGTTCAAAATTACAAATATTATTTTCCTTAAGTCTTATTCATTCACATGTTCAACATTACAATTTTTTTTTTGATACCTAGTTTTACTATGTTATTCATTCTATTGTCAATTACTTATATAATTTATTGAGTGTTATAGTTCACAATGAGGAATGCAAAGAAGAAGACAAGCATGTGGAATAATGAGGACTACATAAGTGAAATTAGTTGAAGTAAGAGGTTAATGAAGGAGGGCAACCCACTGTAATAATAATAGAAAGCTGAGTAGAATGGTTGAGGAATGGAGCACCAAATCTTGGCCTCAATCAAAAGGGGAAATTAGGATATCATAAAAGGATCCAAAAGACAAAGAAGGTGTAGTAGAATATACAACCAAGGAAAATAAAAAAAACAAAATAAAGAACATGATGGAAGGCATAAGAAATTCAGGAATGGTATGGGAATGAAGGGCTCGTATCATTTTTACAACCTTAAAGGCAACAATGAGGAATAAAGGAGTCAAATTTCCTAAAGTTATTAATGAAGATGTTAAAGAAGATCAAACACTATAAATGTTGAAGGTGTTATAGGTCAAATAATAAATGCAAATGCAAATTCAACAAATGGTTCAATATGTTGCAAATGCAACATTAAGTTTCAACAAAGAAGGTTTAAGTCTACTTATGTAAAGAAAATTGAGTAAAATGGTTGAGGTAGAGAGCATCAAATTTTGGCCTCAATCCAAAGGGAACATCAATAAATTATAAATAGAATAAAATGCATTTTGTTTGATATGTAATGTTTTGAAGTGTATCAATAAATTTAATGAAATTAAATATATTTAGTTTCATTATTATGCAATGTAATATCATGACCACACCTACCTAACATATTGAATTTGATTAATTACTAGAATTATTTTAATATTTTTATGTTATATGGACATTTATTGCAGACATTATTTTGATATTCAATACATTATTGGTTTAATTTAAATTTTAATCACTCCTACAATATTTAATGAGTTTATTTTATTCCTTATTATTCTTGACTATGATTGGATATTGTTGATGTCTACATGGATTGATTGCAATTATGTAACAATAAGAGTATGTTGGAGGTAGAAGCTTAGTGTTTGATGGAAAAGACATGGTACACAAGTAAAACACAATAGTGATGTAATAGTCTCAAAAACCTGATTCAAACTTTTGTCTTGGTCATTATTTTATAGCTATGTTTTTGGTTTGGGTTTGATTTTTAACCAACTAGTTTTTATGTTGTCATTTATCTTTTATCTCTTTATAATTGAGCAATCCATCAAATAGTTCGATATGAATATGATTCATAGCACATACATGGTACACTTAAACAAAAATAGATGTCACTCAAAGATCATGAGATCTTAGATGAGTTATGTAATCCTTGATTACAAGACTGGTTTAGGTATGTGTATGAAAATGTAATGAAATACCAGGATCGAAAGACTGACACCATGATTGTGAAGTCTAGTATAAAATAGAGGCAATTATTTTATTCATTCAGTTTGATGTAACTAATGAATGGTAACATGAGTTAATATAGTCCATAATGGACTAGGACTTACATTTGATAATGTTAGGTTTGAAGCTCAAACCATAAGTCATGAGACTTAGGTTGAGGGCATGGTGATTAAAATATTTTTAACATGTATTGAAACCCTAAGTTTTTAACTTGGGTCAAGGGTAAAGATAATGAAGGGAATTAAGTTAATAAAACCATGAGTGAAACAATTGACTTTAGCAAAATGATGAATAAGGTTTCTTGCCATTTTAAAAGGCTCTCAATTTTGCATGGAAACCTACATGAAGCTTGGAAAGCATGCACGCAAGGTTGGAGTTATTGAATGGAGAACCTATGATAATATTTGATGTAATTTTGATGTCATGTCATGCATGATTTTGGAAAATATAATGGAGTGGGAAGTCTATTCAATGGTACTCATAGTTATACCGAATGGGATGATCACTTCCAATGGTGGAAAAAGGAATATGGGAGAAGAGAGGAAAAAAGAAAGAAAGAAAGAAATAAGGAAAAATAAAGAAAAATAAGGAAAGGAAGGGAGACTCATGTAGATCATAAATCCTCCTTGTTATCTCATTACATAGATAAACAAGTAAGGTTTGTTTTAAAATTGTAATGTTGCAATAAATGTGTGTATTTATTGATATGAATAATGTCTAGGGTTCTAAAATGGTTTTCATGCATAAACCTGGTATTCATTTTGAATGACATAGATCGATGATACTTGATAGGGTTAGATCATTCAAGGTACTCACCCATAAATGACAATGAGTAACTGATAAAAGAGTGCAATGCATTAGTTGGATTGTTGGTTGTTTAAGATTTAACATGTTTTTGAGTTTTCTTTATTTTAGGCACACACCCTAGTTTTTGATATTTTACTTTTGAGTGTGTTGAAGTGATTATTGCTACCTGGAACCCTTATTTAAGTTTGTCTTGAGTATGGAATGTTAAATCCCAAAACCCTAGGTTATGGTTAGTATTGCATCACCATTATGGATTGGTTGAGTGTTATGTTCTTGAGGTCGAGTCCCTACTTCCATCTCCAACTGATGGTTGGGGTGGATATGTAAACTTATCTATGGTCGAGCTTATCTTGAGCATTAGGATGGATTTCTATGGAAATATTCTTTAGGAAAAGATTCATGTTTGAAAGCTTTCTGGAAGGAATGTACAATATTATTTTGTGTAACTATAATGCATTGGGATTAAAACTATAGGAATGGTTATATTGTCCATTATTATGAACATGCTTATAAATTTGGGTTGATTTCATTCATAGCTAAATTTAAATAGTTGTAGGTTATTTAGAATACTAAGTGCATGTTTGTATTTTAAAGATGTTTTGTAATATATTTATATTATGAGAATATATTAGAGTGGTGAGATGCTTCAGATCATGTAGAATATAGATTCATGTTATACAACATTCAACATGGTGGCAAGATATATATCATAGTCTTAACTACATGACATTATTACATTGTAAGAAGTTGTAGGGTTATGTTATATTCTTAAGATGAAACTATCAATGTGTCTTGCATTTTGTGATACACAACATAGTGGTAAGTATTGGATGAATTCGCTCATATATAATGGTTTCATTTATATGTAAAGGTGCTTTCAAATCATTATGTTCTGGTAGCTTTTTATTGCAAGGTTGTCATTCTTGTACTCTATGTAAATAACAAAGATGAAAGGTATTGTATATATTGCCAAATCAAATATGTTATTATTTTGAGTAATTAAATAGATTGTAGGTCATGAAGATCCAATCATTACAATACTACATCAATGATTTGATCATTTGTCATTACATAAGGTTATCATGATGTAGATCACTCATGTAGTCATTGTTAATTATTATTGGTATGCGAAGATATATGGTATGCAAATTCTATTTATATTGATTGTGAACTTATGAATAAGAAGGGTGTTTGGTTAAGGAAATTTATGGCTTGTAAATTTGGGATAGCTTCTACAACTAAGTCACTTATAAATGTGTATGTTTTATTTTGATAAAAAGACTTTGATTGATTTGTGCATTAAATTCCATATATGTTTGTATGAGACATCTATAGTCTCAGTGTTGAAATGAATATGTATGGGTATTATTTGATGCAAATATATTAAAGTGCTAGTGAACTTGTATAGTTTAATGACTTGTTATTAGCCATGCATAGTCTTAGTATTTTGTAAAATATGTATTGCAATTATACTATGGTTTTCAAGGTAGAATCGTTGCCATGTCAAATAGGCATTATGATTCACAAATATCA
Organism: Torreya grandis; assembly: GCA_037957365.1. Lineage (NCBI taxonomy): Eukaryota > Viridiplantae > Streptophyta > Pinopsida > Cupressales > Taxaceae > Torreya > Torreya grandis. The sequence goes on along the minus strand of JARHVA010006156.1, from coordinate 116,511 downwards.
AGTAGTTTCATTTATATTATTAGGAATTGGTTGAATGATTATTTTTTTATGAACTGAAGCTAATCGATCCAATTACCATGATTAGTAATGATTAGCTACAATATTTAATCTCATCTTGGAGGTCGTAAAAAGAGTAAATTGGGAACACCAAGTTCCTTTAATAAATGTTCTTGACTTTTTATGGACTCTTAGTTCATTTTGAAAGTGTATAGTATATCTTGGAAGGAATCGATGGTTTCCATTTTAATATCTATGCATGTGCTATTGATTGTTAATTGTGAGTTTATTTTGAGGCAGAATACTCAATAAGAATGAGATTTTGAAATCATTATGGTAATGAAATAAAATAATTTAAGTTTTGAGTAGAGTCTTGATTATTTATGGCATAACAAAAAAGGGTAAAATGACACCAAATAATGGCGGTGATAATCCTATGGACATTTGATTTGGACTTAATTTGTATAAATTTATAGAATTCTATATGCCCATAGTTATTTGGAAGTAAGAATTTAAAATACATACATAGATATATGGATGCATACATACATATACATATACATACATGTATGTATGTATGTGATTTAACCTTTAGGGTTTTACAAGAGTAATTACCTATGTTTGGTTAAAGGGATAAAATGTCTAAATTAGTTAAATAAATTGTAATAATTAAGTATTGATTTGTTATGAATTTTGACTTCTTTTGACATTCTAAAAATAGTAATAAATAGGCTTGTATAGAGACTTAGCTAAAAAATGACTATCATGGATGATCTAGGTTCTGAAATTGGAGATCTAAGCAGTAATCTGTATTATCAATAGGATTCTAATTTTTGTCTATTCACTAGACAATAACCCCTTTATGAGACCTCCTATTTTTAGGGAGCACCTATGCCTGTGTTTGTATGTTCTATTCCAATGTGATCGAAACTTGAAGTTATGTATTATACTTGAAAAGCTTGATTTGATTTATAAACCCTAGTTCTCTTTACAAGTATGATATGAGAAAGAATGGAGTGTGTTAGTAGGATGGATTGAACATCCTCAAGACCCCGCTATGTAGAGAGTTGCCTACATACCAATACTCCAAAGAGGGATCAAGTCCAATCTAGTTCTCCCACCTAGTGCTTGATTTATGTGCAAGTGAATTATAGAATGAGAGTGGCCTTGGATGCCTCAAGTGTGTTTGAGATTTATAATGCTTAAAAATTAGACTTAAGGATGCTATAGATGGTATTCTATAGAAAGTAGGGGAAAATAGAGAGAATGTATCTTAATTTTTCACAACTTTCTCTTTGGTTTGAATAGTTTTTGCATCTATTTCCCATCTAGTGAATAAAGGTGGATTAGACTTATATTTATAGGGTTATTTTGCTTGTGCAGATAAGAAAATGAACTTTAGGCTGATTTTAGGAGGGGTACATGTTTGAAAAAATATCCATTGGAAAGAGTTGGTGTTAAGGACAATAGTGCCCATTTGGGAACAATAGCACCATGTGGCTATAGTGTCCCAAATGTGGAACTAATGTCCTTTTGGTAGACTGTTAAGAAAGTTAGATTGGGGCTAGAGGTGATAGTTCAAGGACTATGTCTTAATTGGATGTAAGTGAATAAATTTTGATGAATGTCTAGAAATGTATGTCCAAGGCTCTAGAATAGGTCTATGGCAAGCCTAGGGATAGGGTAACTCAAGTGACACTCTTAGCATCCAATTACCACTTTTAGGTGATTACATTTTCCCCCCATTTATGATAATAATGAAATAAAGCACAATGACTAGTATAAATAGAAAAAGAAGCATACCTAGACTTACCTTGAAATTGAAGCCCATGTAACTGAGTTTGAATATTTGAATCTAGATATGCATATGTGAAACATGATCCAAATCAATTCCTACAATGAAACATGAAAAAATCAATCCTTACTAATGAGATAATCCAAAGTAAAAGACTATGATGAAATGAAATAACTGAGTAAAAAGAGAGGAAAGGAATGAATACACCTCATTGGCTATGCAAACCAATGTATGAACCTAGTGACAACCTATGTGTATGAATGTGCATAGTGATCATATCATTGAATAACTTGAACTAAGCTGATGGTTTGCTCTATCCTCATATGGGTGGTTCAAGAACTCAATCTAGTTTTGACTCCATCATTGCCTACCCCTACTTGGTGGATCATAATCTCTATAAATAACTTGGATAAGACTATAAGTGTATCAAACCCTCTCATGTAGGTGGTTTAAGAACTCAAGTAGGCCATGACTCCATAATTTCCCCCTATGTGAAGTAGATGCATTTGTAACTGTATTGTAAAAAGTGATGAATGTATCTAACTGAGTAATCTAACCATTTATTCAGCTCTATAGCCACTCAAGTATATTAAGTAGCTCTGGGCCATTCAAGAATGCCAACCACTGCAGATGGAGTAAGGCATGAATCTGGTGATAACCTAGAATGTGATAGAAAGTGTATACAACATAGATAATGACATGGATTTTGATATTCCATCTGATAAACCTATCTAAAGCTAAGTATATGGAAACTATATGTCTTGCACATACCCCCAATCTGATATTTGAGTATACTAAATTTGAATTAAGTATGTAATAGCTAAAGCTATGTAATTGATTTGAATGTATGTGTGATCATGCCATGCATGATGCCCCTAAATCTAAGAAATTGGTATGAATTTGAGTTGAAATGATTGAATCTAATCTAAATCTAAACATAACTACCAAACCTATGTTTATATTTGTGCAAATTTATACTATACCTGGTGTATCGATCTGAATAATCCATACAATCTTGAATTTGGGGCTAATAGACACTAGTGCCCTGTGGCACTATTTTCCTAATTTGGGTGCTAATGACTTCTTGGTCTAATCTTTGTTTTGTCTAAATTGACTATTGAGTCTCTACTCTATCCTATGTATGTCCTGAGTCTGATATTTATAATTGAGCATGCATGCTAAAATGTATATGTGAAAAGTATAATAGGATCATGATCTCTATGACAACCCCTATAAATGCCCCCTTTTTTTAGGGTAGTTGTGAAATATGTGGAAAAATCTCTCTTTAAAGAAGTAGCTTTGTAAAATGTGTTAGCTGGATCATGTGCAAGATGTTCCACTATAATGTAAAACATAACATCAATATATAAATGTATCTACGAATAAGTAGATAAATATATGTAAATAATGTATATAACATCAACTATGAGTAAATACCTAAGGGGATGGGGCATGATGTCCATAAATGCTCCAAATTAGGAGAAGTAGATGCATGCGATCTCTTATGGCATAAAAAACTGGTGTGTGTGTGTGTGTGTGTGTGTGTGTAACAAGCAAATATAAGTGTCATGGTGTAGAATCATACAAAGAAGTAAACATACAAACACATGAGGCACACAAAAAGTAAGACAAGGGGCCAAAATACAAGGGACATGGGCACATTTCACTAAATTTGAGAATGAAGACATACAAGGACATGTTCAAATGTCCACATACACAAACACCAAACAATTTGGCATAGAGCCACAAAGGACCTATTCAAATGTCTACGTATAGAATCATGAAAGAACATACACAAGGGACATGGGCACATGTCCAAGGCATACAAATAGATAAGTGGTGTAGAATCCAAAGAACAATGGCATATTCAAATACCTTCAAATATGTAAAAAGCATAGTAACATAATCAAGTCTAATCTAAGAACTAGAAATGAAAGCATGTATAACTGTGTAATACAAGTCTATGTAAATCCTAGGGTGCATATATACTGAAACTAACTAGTGATAGTTAGCAGAAAATCTAAGAAATGAATAACAATGATCGATATCAAGATGAATCAATGCATAAGCTAGAATGTATAGTATGTAAAGATAAAACCTAGTTATAGAAACTGTGTAGGAGATGCCTCTAAGTGGGTAGATGTAGCAATGTATACACCTAGATTGGTGGGAATGCCCCCAATGGGAAGATGATAGATAGTCTAGATCAGTGTGGTAGATCAGAGTCCTATCTGGAATACGCAAGCACTCAATAAGAGCAAGTTAAGCATATGTGTATGATAAAACCAACTACACTAGGATAGATATCAATATGCAATATCTGAAAAGTAGTATAAATTTAAATAAAGTAATGCATATAATCTATAAAAAAATTGGATTTTTGATTTTGACATATATGTTTATGTGTTTTCTGAGTATAATTTATGTACATGCAAATGAAAATAAACTACGTACAAGGAGCAAGAGAGATAATGAAGTATGTACAAGAGTAGGAATCATACTAACCAATGAGTCTCATGGGATATTCATCATCACCATGGCCTATGTTGAAAATAGGAATGATAAACTCTCATGCAATGTGATTACTATGTTGTAGTTAAATGTTATTGTAGTAAGAATTTAAGTATTGTTCTTTATCAGAATCATAATATTGTTCCACATCGAAATCATAATAACCTAGTGTGATTGAAGGAATTCTCTCATACTATGGAGTTGACCTTTCTAAATTGTGCTTTGGAAGATTGATTATGATTTGTTCATTGAAACTATACTTATCGTGTACATACTGTATTGTGGAGGCTCTTTTGCTAGAAACCTGTTTTGAGAATGATTGTTTGTTGAGCATGATTTTGACTTTGTAATTGAAGATCTTTCTCTTTTTGTAATATTTCCTTTGTATCTAGATGTTTTGACTTGATAAACTATATCTGTGACTGATGTGCCTTAAGATGTTCAATAAACCCCTAACTTTTTTGACCAATACTATCAACTGCTAGAATAAGATAAGTGATGCCTTGGGCTTGTTTGCCCAAACCTTGACCCTGATAGTCAAATTATTGTAGATATTTGTGACCAAAATTATAAAATATTGAATTTTGAGCCTCCTTTTGGAGAGGTTGCTTTTCTTGATTTATTTGTGCTTATTATACTATTTCTTGCTATGATTGTGATTTTATAATCTTTTTTGGTTATGAGTTATGCTTTGGTAACCATTTTTGTACTATTTATGAATTTGAATCTTTTTGAATTGGTAGACATGACATTGTATGTTGTGTGGATGATGTGTCACTGTGTGACTTGTCTATATCCATTATTTATTGTATTATCCTTATAAATTCTAAATATAAATTTGTGTGGTGCCCATGCATTCTATGATATGCACAAAAATATCTGGATCTCCTCATTGGGTGTAGAGGAGGTAGGTTAATCAACTTAGCTTTAATCATGTCCCTTAGTATATCACTTAAACTCTTATTTAACCTTTGAATATTTTTAGAATCACTAGTTGTAGATGTACTTTATTCTGATGTCATGTTCTGATATGTAAAATTATATGCCACAAATTGACTAGTTGAAGATGTATAAACATGATTTACACTATTGTGCCCTAGAGGCCTTTGTATTGGAAATTGATTTTCTAATGTTGTGATATTTTCATGTAATAGTTGATTCTAATTTTTTAAACCTATAATTATCTTGGTCATACTGATAATTTGATCATGTAGAGTCTCATAAGTGCAAACCCTAACTATTTATATTTGAACATGTAGGCACACACCCCATAGGGAAGAAGTGTGAATAGGATGAATAGAGGGATTAGTAATAGTGTTATAGGTTGCATCATCCTTTGGAGGAATGATAACATGGACCTGGTTAGAGGAAAAGTAGCTATCACCCTCATGGAGATGAGGAGGAGAATGAGACTCTTTCCTATGCATAGTATATGACATTGAAACTTCAAACATAGTGGTTAGTTTGTGTGCTAAATCCTCTATGTGGTTATGGGTTTGCTTATTAATGGAATTCCATATAGGAGAAAGATAACATATGAAAGAAATAATGCAACATGAAAGATATTTTATTTGATTTGAAACATCATGTATGCATATGTCTATGTGATTAAAGAATAATGTCTTAATTATTTTACACATAGAAGAAAGATAACATGCTATGGAAATAATGCAACATGAAAGATACTTTAGTTGATTTGAAACATCATGTATGCATATGTATATGTGATTAAAGAATAATGTCTTAATTCTTTTTCACATAGAAGAAAGATAACATGTTATGGAAATAATGCAACATGAAAGATATTGTAGTAGATTTGAAACATCATGCATGCATATGTCTATTTGATTAAATAATAATGACTTAATTATTTTTCACATAGAAGAAAGATAAAATTCTATGGAAAGAATGCAACATGAAAGATATTTGAGTTGATTTAAAACATCATGTATGCGTATGTCTATTTGATTAAAGAATAAGGTCTTAATTATTTTGCACATAGAAGAAAGATAAAATGCTATGGAATATAATGAATATTTTATTTGATAGTAAACATCATCTATACATGTATTGATGTCTTTTCTTAGTTTATTCAAAATTAAATGGAATAAGCATGCAAATGAAAGTATGAAACTTTGAAATAAAAAGTAATTTATTTCTTCTGTCATTATTATCATGATGATATGAATTCGAAGCTATGTGAATCTAAAATTTGAGATTTAGAAATAAAATAAGAATATAAATAGAAAAGGATACAAAACCTAAGTGTGTTTAGAGTTAGGGTTTTTGAATCTAGGGTTTCTTTGCAATAATTTAAATTAGATGTAAAATAAATTGAAACCCTAATGTAAAATTGATTTTAATTAGCTAGGTTGTTTAAATAAAATTAAAAAATCAGAAGGATTTAAACCTAAATTTATTGCATAAAATTTGGATGAATGTAAGCTAGAGATTGAATTAATATTTGAAGTAAGATGGGTTCACCAAATGATTTAACCTTTTAGGGTTTTATAAGAGTAATTACCTATGTTTGGTTAAAGGGTTGACATGTCTAAATCAATTAAATAAATTACAATAATTAAGTACTAATTTTTTATGACCTTTGAATTCTTTTGACCTTCTAAAGATAGTAATAAATAGGATTGAATATATAATTAAATAAAAAATAACTGTCATAGATGATCTGGGTTCTAAAATTGGAGATCTGAGTAGTAGTTTGTATCATCAATAAGATTCTAATGTTTATCTATAAACTAGACATAATCACCTAGTTTGGACAGTAGCACCATCTATGTGTAGTGTCCTCAATGTGGCACTAATTTCCCTTTTGTGGGACTATTCTTGTTTTCAGGGAGCACCCATGCCTGTGTCTATATGTTCTATTCTTGCGTGACTAAAACTTATAGTAGTGTATTGTACCTAAAAATATTGATTTGATCTATAAACCCTAGTTCTCTTTACAAGTATGATATGAGAAAGAATTGAGTGTGTTAGTAGGATGGACTAGACATCCTCAACACCCTACTATGTAGAGAGTTACCTACATACCGATACTCTAAAGAGGGATCAATTCCAATATAGTTCTCCCACCTAGTTCTTGATATATGCTCAAGTGAATGCTAGAATAACAGTGACTTTGGATGCCTTAAATATACTTGAGATTTGGAATGCTTGAAAATTGGACTTAGGGATGTTGTAGATGGTTGTATGTAGAAAGTAGGATAAAATAGGGATAATGTACCTTGATTTTGCACAACTTTATCTTTGATTTTAAAATTTTTTGCATATATTTTCCATCTAGTGAATAAAGGTGGATTATACTTGTATTTATAGGGTTTTGTTACTTGTGTAGATAATAAAATGAGCTTAGGCCAACCTTAAGAGGGACACACATTTGAAAAAATATCTGTTGGGAAGAGTTGGGACTAAAGATAATAACGTCTAGTTGGGGACACTATCACCATGCAGTTGTAGTGTCCCAAATGTGGTGCTAATGTCCTTTTGGCAGATTACTAATAAAGTTGGATTAGGGTTGAAGGTGACAGTTTAGAGATTGTGTCTTTATTGGTTATAAGTGAATAAGGATTGTTGAATGGCTGGAAATGTAAGTCTAAGGATCTAGAATAGGTCTATGACAAGCCTAGGGATAGGGCAACTCAAGTGACACTCTTAGCATCTAATTACCACTTTTAGGTGATTACAATATGTATACATGTATGTATGTATTTATGTATATGTATATGTATATATGTTACATACATATATATTTGTATGTATGTAATGTAATGTACATAATTTATATACATACATACATATAAATGTATATGTATTTATGTATGTTTATGTGTAAAGATATATGTATGTATATACATACATACATACACACACACACACATGAAAACATATGTATACATACACACACACACATACATACATATACATATTATGCATATACACATATTATGTCTGCATGAAAGTGTAGGTTGATGTGTGTGTACATATGTATATATGTGTATACATACACACACACACACACACACACACACACACACACACACACACACACACACACACACACACACACACACACACACACACACACACACACAATGCATGTTGGCTGTAAATAAAGCTTGTGGTTAGTTGAAATGTGTGACATAAATATATGTGGAATTGTGAAACAAAATGTAAATACATATATGTCTATATATATGTTGGAAACACATACACACACACACACACACGTGTGTGTGTGTGTGTGTGTGTGTGTGTGTGTGTGTGATCAAATTGTTGGGATACTTGTATGATTAGATATGTTTGGTGTAAACATAGTGTTAATGATTTATGTTGCACAAAATGGAATGTGGGGTAAATTAATTTAGAGATTTTTATGTTTATAATTTTTATCCATTGTTTGAAAATATTAGAATAGATAAATGAGTAAGCGAGGATCCTGTACTAACAAGTTGATCATGAACTAATCTCTATAGGTTAATATCTAGAGTGGAATTAGTCATGAGGTAAGACTATAGCTGTAGGTATGCTTGATATTATTTAAAGGGTCATTCAATCTATGTATTGTATTGGAGGAACTTGTTAATATTTAGTATACGTGCTAATGTATAAATGGTCAATAATGGAAAATTATACAAGAGATATGATTAGAAACCATCTGATGTGCTCAACATGGATATCGATGGGTTCCACTCATATTTCTTCTCTAGTGGGATCTCAAACTTAACACATTGTACAACTTATGAATCAATTTATAGATTGATGTATATGAATTTAAGTCTCAAGGTCTTGGAGGTATGAGACTAGTTCCAATTGCTGATGGTTATTAGGAACATGTTAAACAATTAGCCTTTCCCTATAACAATCTAATTAATAATATAGAACATTATAAGGATGCAGTTATTCTTTTAAAGTGTATGTGTGGATTCATTAATATGGGTTCAAAACCATTATTGCATGATAATTTGTGACAAGGATTCATGCCACTAACATAGAGTTCAAAATGGGGTTAGAACTAATTTTTTTGAAGTACCTTGCTTTGTAAATGATGTTGTACATGATAATTTTTGTGAGCTTGTCTTATGTTTGTTAATAAAATGGACTTGTTTGATTTTGAAATCATTTTTACTAGCTATTGAATTTTTATATAAAGAATACTCTTTGGATTTTTCTATGTTTTAAATTTTATGGAAAATTTAGAGTTATAACATGTAGTTAATTTTATTTTATATCTAACATCCATCCTAAAAATGGATCATTATATTAATGAAAGTTTAAAAATGGAAGTGAACACCCCATTATTGTTTTCCACTATTGACTTTGAAATATGTCATCATCACCCACAAAAAATAAACATCAAAAACACAAACAATAAAATCAATATAGAGTTGTGCATTGCAAATTTTGTAAAGTTTAGAAAAAAATTGTATGAGTGTTTCAAACTTGCAAATGTTTACTATGTTAAGAAACATAATGGGAAAAAATCAAAACTTTGCAAACATAAAAGTGTCAAGAAACATAATTTATGTAAAAAAATCAAAAATTGAGTAGCTCATCAAACATTCACCCTCTACATTAATTTAAAATATCTAAAAAACAAGAATGTAAGAATATGGTAATTGTCAATAGAATGGAAAAACTATTAGCAATATTGACAATATAATGGATAAATTATAAACATGTCACAAAAACATATGAAAAACACTTAAGGCAATACTATTTTCAATTTTAAACATGTTAATGAATAAGAACATATAATTAACTTTCATGGTTTCATTTATTGGAATGCAAATGGAAACATTCACGGCTTCCATCCACATACCAATAAATATTTAGTCTTATGGACATGCCTGTCTTTCAACATGGCCCTTCACATTTTTTAATGACCAATAATTATTTAGATTTGTGTCTTGTCAAAATTATAAGCCAATGATACAATAATGCGTTTGTTTAAAAATATTATTAGTCAAAATATTAAACTAGGGGGTTAAGTCTACATTCATAGGTCTAACAACTAGATTAGTTAAAGGAGGTAATAACAAACATTGGCTGTACTTCTCTAATCATTGTGCATGACTCATAAAAATCACACATCAACATGAAATCAGAAAATAATTTGGTTTGATACAAAAATTATTACATTCCTTAATATGTGATTAAGAACCTTAATTTTGATACAAATACAATAAATTTTATTGCTATGTGAATGAAAGCCTTCAATACTTCCATCCACATACCAACAAATGTTAAGTCTTCCATCCAAATAACAATTAGGTTGAATGCAAACACAATAACATTCATTGGTTTGTGAATAAAAACCTCCGTTGCTTCCATTATAATAATCAAATGACATGATCAACACAACATAACAACCTCCAAAGTTATAATCCTAACTATTGGTCCCCTTCCCCTACCTAATTTTGATACAAAGACAATAACAATTACTAGCATGTGAATGTAAACCTTGGGGATTCCGTCTACATACTAGTAAGTGGTATCTCTTCCAAGCCATGCTATTTAGGAAAACAAAAAGGAATATAAAACACATGACAATTTGATTTGTATTAAATTCACACATATATGAGCCACACTATGACATGAATTCAAAAAACATCCATGCCTTATGTTAAAATAACAATAAATTTGGAGTTAAATGGGAATGAAAAGAGGCCAATGATGTGGGTTCAACTGAGTAACATTTCATCCCATAGACATGGAACTTCCTTGTATTTTAATGACACAAGAATATTCCAACATGGCCATACAATTCATAAAACTATATTAGTTGATAAAAAAATAATAACATTTAATTCTATGTGAATAGAAACCTTGACATTGAATTAGATGTGAAGCCATTCAAGAATGCCATGCACACAAAATGCATAATTTCAATAACAGGTAGGTAAAAGAAAAAAACACAACTATGGGTTTAGTTATAAGTAACACACCCATGTGTAACATTTCATCACTCCATTAAAATACCACTAAAATTTTAGTCAGATGTGAAGGCATGAAAAAAAACCATAAATTTTGGGTAAGTTTCATGGGTGTTTAGGGGAGGAGCTATGTAGTAATGGAAAATTTACCCACAACTTTCATTCCCATATAACTCAAAATCAGCTATCAATATGGGGAAGGAGGTACATAAAAAGGTAGGGAAAGATGTCTATTGATGGCAAAATAAAAATAATAGCCATGCAAAAAATAAAATAAAACATTGTTGTGGGTTCAGTTACAGGAAACACATCTGCACAAACACTTTCATCCCTCTATTATGTCGACGAAAATTTATTTGTGTAATGCAGAATGTTTGAGAAATTTTAGGTACATTTCATGACTCCATTAACATACCATTAAATTTTTAATCAGATGTGAAGGAATGTAAAAAAATATGAACAAAAAAAGCACACCAAAAAAACTAGGAATATATAAGGATGTAGCATAAAACAAGAACATAGAAGGCACAATAACCATAACAACCATGTGAAAATATTAATAACTAGGAATGTTTATAGTGTGTAGGGTATTATTTACTTAACACATTAGGTAATGAATAGAAATTTCTCTATGCATGTGGAAAATGGAGATGGATTCCACATTTATGATCCATGCATTTTCCATCCTGAGTTTAGATAGAATACATAATACAACAAAGTGAATCGAAAAGATATGAACAATAACTATGTCAGTCTATTAACATACCAGTAAATATTTAATCATATGTGAATGCATGCAATAAAAAACATGAATATATAAGGCACAATAACAATAACAACCAAGTGAAAATAAACAAAACATTATTGTGGGTTTAGTTATAGGTAACACAATTATGTGTACACTTTCATCCCTTCATGCTACTAGCTAAAATTCCTCTATGTGATGTGGCATGGTTGATAAATTTTAGGTAAATTCTATCCATTTTTGGGGAGGAATCACATGAAAAGACAGGGAGAGAATGTGGTTGGTGGTGTACATGGTGGCATTAAATTTCCACATTAATGGAGAAAATCCTACCAAAACATCTAAAAAATGGCATTGGTTTCCACATTAATGAGCCATGCATCTTCTAACATGGCACATTATTTTATATTAATGATCGATATGTCTTCTAAAATGACACATCATTTCATGTTAATGACTTGTAAATATTTATAATAGTGGCTTATGTGTCAACATTACAAGTCAACAATAAAATAATGGGTTTATTTGAAAATAATTTTTGGTGATTTCAATCCCAACTATTGGTCCTTTTGGTCTCAATGATTGGTTGGACCTCCAAAATGTGAAAAAATGATATGTTATCAAAAAATATATCATATGACTTCCCAAAATATATTTTTTCTCTTGGACGACCTTTTTAATCTTAAAAAATGTTAAACTATCTAAATCTAAAATTTTAGATGAGAAGCGATGTAATATGGAAGATACATGACCCCAAAATTAGGGGTCCTAACTACTAGTCCCCTTCCCCTAACTACTGATTAAAATATATGTAATAAATTAAATTAAATTCATCACTCCTCCCCTACTAATAAATGCTTAAGATGTTGTGTTAAAGTGGGTCCCCTTGCCTTCTAATTATTACCAAAATACACAAGAAAAAGGTGATTTGGTAACTATTGATTAAAATATATGTAAGAGAGTAAATTTGTTGGACATATGATTATCATTGATGTAAAAAGGGGAATTATGGATGTCATTGATGTCAAAGGATCAAGAAGGATTGATGGAAATAAGAGCATGTTTTACAGTTGCATAGTGAAAAGCTGTCATGATTTTACATAGACCATTCCTAGACCACTTGAAGAACATTTGATTGAAGATCTATTATGGGTTTTTCAAGATCATCTTAAATATATGGTATGTAGATTTAGTTGAGAAAAAATGAGCTCATAATTTATTTAAATTTGCTCTCAAAAATTACAGGGTTTCTTAGTTAAACCCTAAGGGTTTAAGCCATGACATTCACATGCATGTTCTATTTTTATGTTAATGGCTATAGACAAAAACTAGTTATTTAAGTTATAACTTAAGTCTTCCTCATCATTATACAACTGGCCCCTTCAACCTAGTAATTACCGACTCGAGCAATATTCTAAGACCTTAATATTTCCTAAGTCTTAGACTTAATATTTGTCCCATCTCAATCAATAGTTAGCACTTAATTATACTTTTAAGATCTAATGAAGCATAACAAAGTCAATTCATCAAAGGCATCTCTGAATAAACATGTTATTGACAAGTTTCACAATCATGGAGCTTACTTGGTAAATCTAAAAAGTGGTTTAAATTCAAATGGTTAAGTATTAATGTGAAGATGACAAGTGTCTTAATAATAAGAACTGATATCAAAGGTATAGAAAGCACATGAGGATGCCAAGTGTCATAAGCACAGGCATTAACAACAAGTTTATAGAAGGCATGTGAGGATGCCAAGTGTCACATTCAAGGATCTTATCAAAGATAAATTTTGAGCTTGTCATAAGATCGAATGGTGAGAAGGTGATCATGCAATGATAATCTAATGGTGCAAGTGGACTCAATGGGATCAAGTGCTCGATGTTTAACAACATAAAGGTGAGTTAAATATTGAGCTAGTTAGATGAGATTGATGGAGTGTATTAATTCTAAAGACTCAGAAAGCAATGAGATTAGACCAAGTGCTCAAGGTTTAACATTAGATAGAGTTAAAGTTCATGAAACTATGAAGATATAATGATGCATGGGAGTTCAGATCAAAAGATCCAATAGATGCATTTTAAAGATGGAACATTAAATCCCATAAGCATATAAGGATCTAATGGAGAACATGAGCCTATCAAAACTTGATCTAATGGACGTGTTATAAATTTGAGAAAATTTAATGAGGATCATCAAATCATGGCATTAAAATTAAGATTAATGGTTAGTATTCAAAGGTTTGTTCATCACAATGGTCAAGTGGAGGAACATGTAGTTAAGCTATAAAATATGATATAGACAATGAAATTAATTGTGAAGATTGATCAAATTTGTGCAATATGGCATGCACATCAAAACCAGAGCCCAATATATGCTAAAAATAGTAATGAGACCAAGAATCATGTTGGTGAAGCATGAGTTCAAGATGTGGGAAAATTATTTTTCAATAAAAATAAATCGAGTCTAGAATTATCATGATGTGTTAGCAAATAAGTGTGAACACAAATAAGATGTGAACCATATAGATATATATATATATATATATATATATATGTCATCTAGGTTACAAAAAATGTTTTTATTGTTACTGCTTAATAGAGTTGAAATGAGAAAGAGAGAGGTAGACAATAAGAGATTGATGGAGTGTGTCAAATAAAGAAATATAGAGACATAAAGATAGTGGGGTAGAGAGGAAGAGAAGAGAAGAGAAGAGAAGAGAGAGATGTGCAGAGCATGAGTAGTTATAGACTAGACCTATAAAAGATAATTGAATTGGATTAATTTATGAATCAATCTTGTAATTTATAGTTGTAGCTCCATATTTTGAATATAGATTTGATTGGTGGGTGCCATCAGATAAGCTAAGTTAGTGCTCAGTTAGGGAGTTGGTGCTTCCTTAGAGTAGGTTCTCTTAAATTAGGGGATTGGTGTCTCCTTAGGGTCAGTTCTCTTAAATATTGTAACCAATGAGGTTCTTAATTATGAGGCTATATTAGAATAGTAGATTCTAGTAGCTATTCTCATAGTGGTTTTTTCCATTTTGGGTTTTCCATGGTATATCTAGTGTTATACATATTTATGTGTTTGTGATCCTCGCATATAATTTTAGTTTATGTTAAGTTTTTAAAAAAGGACTAAGTCA
This sequence comes from Torreya grandis, assembly GCA_037957365.1. Taxonomy (NCBI): domain Eukaryota; kingdom Viridiplantae; phylum Streptophyta; class Pinopsida; order Cupressales; family Taxaceae; genus Torreya; species Torreya grandis. Next base: position 101,371 of record JARHVA010006156.1, on the reverse strand, counting down.
ATCTAATGATTCGCCCCCTCTTAGTAGATAATTGTGTTCCAATAATTGGTATCAGAGCCTTGGTTCCTTAGAAGAAGCTTAATCAGCTCAGGTATATCTTGGATGGTGAACACAAATGGCTAATCAAGAAGGCTCTTCCTCAAACAAAGCACCTCTCTTTGATGGATCAAACTATGCATTTTAGAGAATTAGAATGGAAGCACATTTATCCTCATTAGGGTTTGATGTATGGATGCTTTTTGTAAATGTATATACAACCCATACTACAACTCCTACTGTTTAGGCTTCAAAGAAGGCATATGAGATCAATGCCAAGGCAAAGAATGCTATTCTATGTGGATTGTCTAATTTAGAGTTTATCAAAGTGATGCATTATCAAAATGCATAATATATCTAGAATAAATTAAAGATCATCTATAAAGGTGATGACAAGGTAAAGAAAGCCAAGCTATAAACATTCAAATTCAAGTTTGAAAGCCTTAAAATGAATGAAGAGAAAATTGCAAACTAATTCCTCAGAGTAGATGAAATAGTCAATGTAATCAGAGGCCTTTGAGAAGAGATGAAATATCCGGTCATTGTCAAAAAGGTCCTGAGATCTCTAACATCAAAGATGACTCAAAAATATATGCAATAGAGGAAGTAAGAGATCTGGATAAACTTAATGTTGATAAATTGCATGGAACATTCATAGCCTATGAGATGAGAATGGGAGAAACATATAACTTTAAGATAGAAGCTACATTCAAGGCATCCAAACCAGTAAAGATAGAAGCACCTACATCTAGATCTGAGGAGACTAATGAAGAAGAAGCCAACTTTATCATAAGATTAATAAGAGGATTTGGAAAGTATAAAGGTAAGTTACCCTTTAAATGCTTTAACTATGGTAAAGTAGGACATTTTATTGCTAAATGCCCTTATAACAAAAAGGATAACTTTGAGAAAGAAGAGGATAGTAAAAAGGTGAAACCCCATTATTCCAAGAATAAGAACTTCTTCAAAAACAAGAAAATCCTATACACAAAAGAAGCCAGTGATTCATTGGATGATTATGATAGTTCTGATGATGACCATGACTATGCCTTTATGGATGAGGAAAAAGAAGTCCTATTCATGACATTAGGATCAAATTTTGTGGATCAAGATATTAAATACTTGCTGAAGAATAAGAAGGAGAATTAGATCTAGAGTCTGAACTCATTTGTCCTCTAGAAGAAATTGACAACTTGAGAAAAGAGAACTCAAAACAAAAGAAGCTTGGACAAAAGGAGATTTAAAAAATGTCTAAAAGTCTTGAAAAATTTGATTAGATGTTTCTTAGCCTAAAGACACAAGTTGAAGAGGATAAAAAAATAGATGTAGTAAAATTTGAACTAAAATCTAAATCTGATGAGTGCATGAAGTTAGAAGTAGAGATAGTGGATTTGAGAAAAAAACTTGAGAAAGCTAAAGATCAAATAGACAAAGGTCTAAAGTTGAAAGGAGGATATAAAATTATTGATGATTTGATTAAATCTCAAAATCCTTCAAAAGAGAGATCTAGTCTTGGTTATAAAAAAGGAAAAATTTCCATAACTAGTACATCTGCTAACCTATATGGAAACTTCAAAACAGAAGGAGAATTATGAGTAAATAAAGAGAAAGCTTGCAAGGATACAAATATAAACAAACACACTATTGATGTGAATAATGATGAAGGAGAAAAAAAGGAGACAAAGGTATTTGATGCAAATGGTTACAAAAGAGTGAGAGACTTGAAGAAGCTAGAGTTTAGAAGAGTTTCTCATCCTGCACAAAGAAATGATATGACCGGGTATTCCTCATCTTTATATGGTTATTGTTATACTTGTAATCAATTTGGTCATAGGAATATTAAATGTAGAAATTGTACCTAAAAGGAGAAAAAACTTTGTAAGTATAAATTCATTTTCTCCCTTTTTAGATACAAATGTAATATGCTATAATTACAATAATTTTGGTCACATAACTAAATAATGTAGAATAAATTTTGTAAGACCAAAGATATAAAATAATAACATGCCTCCCATTGTGAAAAAATGTTCACAAGTCTCTGAAAAAGGGAAAAATGAGCCAAATAAGAAACCCAAAGATGTGTGGAAAGTGAACGATCATTCTATGATTGCTCAAATTGCACTCCATACTAAGGAGAAAAATTTATGGGTATTTGATAGTGTTTTATCAAAACACATGATTGGTGACAAGATCAAGTTCATCAAACTAATAAAATGTAAGGAAGGATCTATTAGCTTAGGATACAACACTACAGTAAAGATCATAGGTAAATGAACCTTAAATATAGATGGAAAACTACCTACACATGATGTCCTTTATGTTGAAGGTCTAAAATAGAGTCTGATAAGTGTCAACCAAATGTGTGAAAATGGATATAAGGTCACATTTAATGCAAAAGGATGCAAGATAAGGAGATCTATAAGAATAGTTACATAAGGGAAAAGAATTGAAATCAATATCTATAATCTTAGTGAAGTGAATGGTAATAGCTGCCTAATAGGAAAGATAGATGAGAGTTGGTTATGGCATAGAAGAATGGGCCATGTCAATTTTGACAACCTTGTAAATGCAATCTCAAATAAGTGTGTTATACAAATTCCTAAGATAACCAAACTTGTAGACACTAATTATAAGAAATGTCAACAAGGCAAGCATACAAGGGTAAGATTTTAAATAAAAGAGTATACAACTACAAAGCCTTTACAATTAGTTCATACTAATTTTTGTGATCCTAATAAGACAAGAGGATATAATAGAGAAAGATAATTTAGGTTATTTATAGATGATTATTCAATAATGACATGGGTAACCTTTTTTAAGGATAAGTATTAGGCATTTGAAAGATTTAAGATCTTTAGGGCCATGGTGGAGAATGAGATTGGATGAAAAATCAAATGCTTAAGAACTGATAAAGGTGGAGAATTCACATCAAATGAGTTCATAGAGTATTATGAGAAGCATGGAATCAAAAGGCATTACTCTGCAACAAGGACTCCATAACAGAATGGAGTTGTTAAAATAAAGAACAAGACAGTCAAGGAGATGGCCAAAATAATGCTAAAAGAGGCCAAGTTACCTGATGGATATTGGAGAGAAGCAGTCTAAACAATAACATATATCTTGGATAGAATTCAATTGAGGTTAAATAATGATAAAACTCCATATGAACTCTAGTATGGAAAGCCTACCTCTGTTAATTTCTTCAGAGTGTTTGGTAGCAAATGCTACATCAAAAGAAAAGAAGACAAATTGGGAAGCTTTGAATCAAGATGTGATGAAGGAATATTTTTTGGTTATTCCACCCAAATCAAAGCCTACATATGTTACAAAAAAAGGATACATAAGATTTAGAGAGCATTAATGTCAAGGTTGATGAAGGCTTGAAACATATTAAACCTAATAGAGAAATTTGTAATGAAGAATTAGATTTTGAAGAAGCAGCTAATGAAGAGGCTGAGGAAGTAAGTGAAAATGCAGCTACAAGATTTGTTCAAAAAGATCATCTTGTATAGTATATCATTGGAAATAAAAATAAAAGAGTTTAGATAAGGATAAGAGCTTTAATGAACAAGGAGCAAGTGAGTTTTGCTCTAATGTCTGAAATTGAGCCTAAGAGCTATGTTGAAGCTAGAAAGGATGAGAATTGGCTAAAAGCCATGGAAGAAGAAATGAGCCAAATTGAAAATAAAAAGACTTGGGAATTAGTTCTAAGACCTTCAAAAAAGAATGTAATAGGTACAAAATGAGTCTTTAGAAACAAGCTCAATGAGGATGGAATTGTTATAAATAATAAGGTAAGATTGGTGTGCAAAAGATATGCATAAGTTGAGGGCATAGATTTTGAGGAAACATTTGATCCAATTGCCAGATTGGAAGCTATAAGATTTTTTCTAGCATTCTCTATTTACAAAAAGTTCAAACTCTATCAAATGGATGTTAAGTCTACTTTCTTGAATATGAACCTAGAAGTGGAAGCCTACATAGAACAACCTGAAGGTTTTTAACTGTCAGAAGAAGAAGATCATGTTTGCAAACTAAAGAAATATCTGTATGGTCTAAAATAGGCACCTAGAGCATGGTATTCAATATTATACCAGTACTTGCAAAAATAAGGATTTGATAAACGTTGTGTAGATAACAATTTGTACTTCAAATCAGAAGGTGAGCATATGTTGATTATTGTTTTTTATGTGGATGATATCATTTTTGGTGGTAATAACAACAAAATGTGTAAATATCATTTTTTGTCCAGCTCTTGTCTGATGTTTTCAGATTTTTGGTAAATCTGGTTTTTCTTATGCAGGTTCCAGGCTATTTTGTATTCTGGAAGTGCTTAAGGCTTATCTTTCTACTGATGTATAAGGGTTTTGGGGCCCCTTCAAAGCCTGTTTTTACCTTAATCTAAAACAAAATGTGTAAATAATTTTCTATTCAAATGTAAAATGAGTTTATGATGTCTATTCATAGAGAAATTTATTCTTTCCTTGGTCTACAAATAACATAAATTGATGAAGGGATATTTATATCTCAAACCAAGTATGATAAATAAATGTTCAAAAAGTTTAGGATGGAAGACATAAAACTATTAATTAATCCCATGATAACTAGATACAAGTTGATCAAAGAGGATGAGTCCCTAGATGTAAATTAGACTATGTACAGATCAATGATAGGTAACTTGTTATACCTAACTACATCAAGCCCATATATCAAGCAAGTAGTGTGCATGGTTGTAAGATTTCAAGTTAGTCTTAAAGAATCACATGTCAATGTAGTGAAAATAATCTTTACATATATCAAGATCATAATTGACTATGGGCTATGGTATCCTAAAAGTGAATATTTCACTTTGATAGCATATATAGATGCTGATTGGGTAGGAAGTGTGGATGATAGAAGAAGCACTAGTGGTGGTGAATTTTTCCTTGGAAACAGACTTGTTTCATGTCTGAGTAAAAATCAAGAGTTAGTTCCTCTTTCTACAACAAAAACAAAGTATGTTGCAATAGTGTCATATTGTACTCAAGTCTTGTGGATGAAGCAAATACTCAAAGACATCAAGGTAGAGTACACATCACCTATCTCTATTCTTTGTGATAATTCAAGTGCTATTAACATATCAAAGAATCTAATGATGCATTCCAGAACTAAACACATATCAATCAAGTATCAATTCTTAAGAGAAAAGGTTGCAGATCAAGAGGTCAAAATGGAATATGTGCCAACATAAGATCATATTAAATACATATTCACCAAACCTCTTCCTAAGAAATAATTTGAGTATCTGAGATAGAAGTTGGGAATGGTGGCTCCTACATTACATCATTGGATCCTAGTGATAAGGCATGAGTCTAGGGGGAGAATCATATAGGCTTTGTTAATCTTTGGAAGAAGAGAGAAAAGGCAAATCAGGTATGCATATTTTTGAAAATTTATAATGAGTTGATGGTTGTAGATTCTTAGACAAACTCCTTTATTTGATAAAGGAGGAGAAAAATTTGGAGAAACTATGATAAAATTGGAGTCCCTTTATAGACACTAAAAAATTGTACATGATAGTTCTAGTTGTCAAAACACCTTAGGACCCCTCACAGACCTTGAGTTTAGTTAACCCCCTAGTTAGCTAATATAAACTAACTTAACATTTTAAAAACCTTTTAACCCCTTTCTTTGACCCCTTTACCCTTAGACACTCGATCATCGATGGTCAACCCAACCATTGACGGTTAGCTTAACCATCAATGGTCAAGTCTCCTTACCTCCTCAACTATTTAACACATCACCAGCTGTGTTTGAGATAATGAGGCATAATTTAATATCTTCACCTTATGTGGTGCTAATGGACTTCCAAGCAACATGATCAACAACCTCACCCTCTAGGGAACCTTCCATCCTCCATCTCTCTTTGCCTATAAAAGGAGGGGAATGGGAGGTGAAAATGATCCATATTCAAGCTATCAAATCTTCTTGCACATAGGTATTCAAGCTCTCTAGTAGCCAATATTCCTTTAGTAACTCAACATCAATAAAAGAGACATGAACCTCAACCAAATTTGTTTTTAAGGCCAAAGTACCATTACTCTGACAAAATTGCTTCAGATTTCAATCATCAAACAACTAGCAAGCTAAAGGTATATCAGTACTTTAGCATTTTTATTTCATATTTTTGACCTCTCTGACTTGATCAAACCTATCTACACCTTATTTAATCTCCATGATATCATTAATAGAAGCTCTATTTTCCCATCTACCTATTCTATAACTCTTTTTTTGATCACTTTTAGAAACACATAGGCAACCACTGATGGTTACCTAACCATTAACGATCACCCCCAATCACTGATGGTTACCCAACCATCAATGGTCACCCCCAATCACTGATGGTTACCCAACTACCGATGGTGAACTTCATCATCAATGATCACTATGGTAGAAAATAACATCAAGTTATTTTTAGCCCTTACCCCCAACCAAACCTAACTTTCTATGTTCCTACCTATTCATAGACCCTTTTCTAATTTTTCAAACTTGAAATCACCCACTTTGGCATAAGTATTGGCCCACTTTTTATATATTTAGTCATTTTATTTAATAAACATTATAATTTCTTCTTGTATTGCATTTCATTTATCTTATGCAAGTACCTTTATCATTTCCAACATGATTGTTTTCAATAGTGGATTGACAGCCTCCTAGCAAGCATATGCTTCTTGGATCTAGCTCACGCTAGGTAGTCCACTTAAATATCCTACTAATGAACCCATTTATTAGTGCTTTATTATTTGTAGGTTATTCCTTCCTAGTCAAAGAGGAGTTCTCCATCATCGTCTAGATTACCCACACATCACCAACCAGGTATTTCTACCACACCCTTATTACTAGTTTCTTATCTTCTACTAAAATTAAGAAATGAGTAAAAATTAAGAGAAACATTTTGGCATGCCCAGTGGGACCCTAGAATCATCTAGGTACCCTTTATTTCTTCCTTTATTCTATGCTCATCAAATAAAATATGTAATTTATTTTGGCATAAAATAAACCCATTGCATTACATTGATTACTTGCTTGCTTTAGTTTATCTAGTAACTTAAAAGCAAAAGTAATTAATCATAGTTTCACTCTTGTTATCACAAACTTATCTATACCACATAATATATCACCACATCAAAACAAACTTGAGACAAGGCCCAATTAGGATTTCATCACCTAACAGTAAACCTTACCCTTTCCCAACAATCCTACTTGGAGGTCATTACCAAGGAGAAAACCAACTCAACTCTCTGGTTGAGTATAAACTCTAAAATTCAATATATTTTGGCTAAGCACCTGACACCCTTATCACTATGTTGTGTGAAGTGAGGGGGTAGGCTCCAATACCAAGCCACGTACTAAAAATCAATACAAATTTCTCTCTTGAGCACCTAAACACAACCTGAAACTAACATTAGATTTCCTCTTTAGTACTTGATCTACAAGCAAAATTTCTTCTTCACACTTTCTAAGGCATAAGTCAAAAGTGATCTAAAAATAATCCTAAGTTTTAAACACACTTTTAGTGTATGTTTGGATTGCCTTGAATTCTTTTCTTTTTCTTGCTTGTTGTTTGAGGTGTGAGTTTTTCTCATTTCTTTCTTATTTTCTCACATGGTCTTTACTAGACAATAATTGAGAAATCAACCCAACCGAGGACCACCTTCCTCATCCTCTTCCTCCTCTATGTAATATACTCCAGATGTTGAGGGTTCTCCTCCTCATTCTCTCCCTCCTACCATGCCTCATATAGTTGTTAAAGGTGAAGTAGATTTTGCCACATTCCTTGATAATAACCTCATAGCCCTCCAACATTAGCTTAATACCTTATCTCATTGCACCCCTACTGCTTCAGTTCCTCCCACATATCCACCCTTTGGTATGCCTCCTACTCTTATGGTTGGTGTTACCTCCAACCAACCTTTGATCAACCAAGCCTATTATTCTACCAATATCTCATACACTGCCACCATCGAAACCCCATCCAACATTCCAACCTATAACCAAACTCATCCTACACCAATCAACACCTCTAACTTAAGGTAAACCTTACCTCTTATTACCTATACCCTACCTACTATGGGTATATCTTTTGCCCCTATTTCCACCATTCCTCTTATCACCACCAACCAACCAATCTTTACCCATCTTCAAAATTTGGTACTTTCTATACATCCTACTCTTCCACATATTAACACTAGAGTCACCACCCAACCTAACCTACCCATTAAACCATACCTCTAAACCAACCTTTATCAATCCCTCAACAAATACCCATAACATCTTACCAATATGTTCCTAATCCATAAGGATACATACCACCTTCTACCCAACCTTTTGTGCCTACATACCAATATGGGGCATCATCCCAACCTTCCATGTCCACATACCAATATGTGGCATCTTCTCAACCTCTCACATCTTATCCATACATTACATCCACCCAACCTCACCCAAACCTATTACACAACTATGGAGCTCCCCAACCTAAAATAGATTTAGTTAAGATGTTAATGGATAAAATGTCCAATCTTGAATCATCTATTTCTAGGGCTCATAACCTTATATCTTATGATCAAATCTACAATGAGCCCATTCATCCATCCATTTCTATCTGACCTTATCCTCCTCATTGAGAACTACCTAAGTTTTCCAAGTTCCAAGGCAAAGAGGACCCTTAACAACATTTGAGAGCATTCCACCATTCTTGCTATTTTATCACATATGATGATGCTCTCCTTATTCATACCTTCCTCATGTCCCTATCTAGACCAACCTTATATTGGTATAGTGCTCTTACCAAGCACTCTATCTTCTCCTTTTCTCATCTAGCCCAAACCTTTTTAGATCACTTTTCAGTTAACATATCTAAAAAGGTTTTCATTACTAGCCTCTATTCTATTAGGCAATTCAATGATGAATTAATTGCCAGTTTCAAAGCTAGATGGAGAGGTCTCATTAACCAACTTTCTTTCTCATTATTCCAACCTAAAATAATTGAACCCTTTTTTTGAGGTTGTGCCAAACTTATTACCCAAAATATTTAGGTTTAGACCTTTAGAACCTTTGATAAGGCATTTACCATGGCATGTAAAATTGAAATTAGAGCCATTGATGAAGGGAAATTGAAATTGAGAAATAAGAATTACAAATTTAAATCCAATGAACCTTCTTCAAACAAAACCACCAATCCATCCAACCATCCCAACACCAAGAAAATGCAACTGCAAACATGGTTATCTTAAGATCTATTCCACCTCCAATTATCAACCAACCAAATCAAACCAATTATTCTAACCCATCAAACCAATAAACTCATAACAAAAATTGAACCACTCCAAGGCAATACACTCCCATATGGGATTCATATGCTTCAATTTTGGATAAAATGTTCAAATCTAACCTCATCCAAATTCCACCTATCAAACCACCCCAACAATTTGATTCTTCTCACCCCACACCTAGATGGTAAAATTAAAATTATCTATGTGCCTTCTATCGTGTTATTGGACACAATGTTAGTAAGTGTAATACCTTTAAAAATATTGTCTAAAACATGATTGACAAGGGTGAAATTGCATTAGATAATCCCAATGCACCTCCTAACCAATCACAAGACATCTTTTAGAAACCTTTTCTTAACCATGCACCTTCCACCAACCATGAAAATAGCCAACTGGAATCATCTCATGCTCCTGAGGTACACATGGTTATTGTTGTTACCATTGAATGTATTGTTGAATAAATCATTACCTGAACTACCTCTTCTTCCACCCCACTTATTGAAGTGGTGGAATCTTCTTCTTTTCCTTCGGATAACCAAACAAAAGAAGAAATCTCCTCTCTTTCAATTGATGAGACCATTCACTTACCCACCTCTTCTTTGATAGAAATACCAAAGGAGGCCACCATTATGCCAACCATCATTTCAACCACTTCTTCCTCCAATCCACTTATAAAAGTGGTGGAATCACTACTCTTTCCTTTGGACATCCAAACAAAGGAAGTAACCACCTCAATTTTATAATTTGAACAAACCACACGCTCCTTACCTATCATAGAACCAACCACTCATTTGGAAACCACTCCAAAGGAAGAGATCATCTTCTCTATTATGTCCATAGAGACACCATCTTCCTTAACCATCAAACCTTCTACCCAAGACAAATGTGAAGAAACCATTTCCTCACTTCAACCTATGGGTTTAATATTTGAAACCAATAACCAAGGAATCAAACCCATCTATAAACCTTTTTATAGTTCAAAGTCTAGAGTTTACCTCTCAACCCAACCTAGATAGGGCCACCTTTTAGCACCATCATGGGATACCTTACCAAATAAATAAGAACCTTTAACCTCACTTACATCTATCTTCAAACCCATAATTACCTCAACCCCATATTTAGATGCTTCTTCCTCTAAAACCATTGGAGAACCATCCAACCCATCTCAATCTAAAATTACTAAATCACCCTACTCCTCTTTGACCAAACCCATCAAGAATCTAAGAATACTTCCTAACCCTATCTTGGCTCATCCATCTTTGAAGTTGGACATAACCCCATCAAGTCCACTAAAGAAACCTTTGACTAAACCTATCAAAAAGGTGGAACCACCTAAACCATCTGGAACTAGACCCATACCACCCCCTTCTCTTTTACTTTTAATTTTAGGACCCCATCCATCTACCAACCTTGTTACCTATTCTTCCTCTAGAAAACCCTCTACTTTTATTTTACCTACATCTACCTCTAGTAAAAAAACAAAATCCCCATCATTCTTAACTAAAACAGCTACCTCTACCTTCTAACATATCACCAAACCTTCACCCTCCACCTCTATATCCTCCAAACCAACCATAACTAAACAATCCCAAATGAAACCACCCACCAAAACCATCCCACCACCTCTAATTTCCATGGTAAATCCTACTCCCAAGAAGGCTCCCTATCTTCAAATCAAAAACCCAACACCCATAACACCTTTGGTCGAATCTTATTTGACTATTCTATAAAGGTTGTTGTAAACCTCTTCTTTAACCTTACCACCCATAAAACCTTTTGACCCTTCACATCTTAAACCAGCATGGTTCAATGATAATTTTATTTGCCTATACCATAGGACACTAAGACATGATACAGAGAATTGTAAAGCTCTCCAAACACTTGTCCATAGCATTTGAGATGAAGATGATTTGTTATCAGATGAACCTCCTTTGAACCCATTACAAATCCAACTAACAACCCAAACCATGTAGCATCTACCTACTCCCCCACTCTCACCTAAGACTGAGGAGGAATCAAAGAAAGAATCCAAACAAACATTTCCTCTTAACCACACCATTCACATGGTTACCTGATCTCAGGCCTAATAGAAAGATAAGGGAAAAGTAAAAGTTTCCATACCATGGACATACCCTTCAACCCCTCAACCTTCCAATAGAACCCAAACACCTTCAACATTACCTAAACCTAAAGTATCCATCTTGGGTGCCTCTCCTTCCAACCCTTTTGAATCCATTCAGTGTGTAGTGTTGAAATAACTTTGCCAAACACCGATGAAGATGAACCTAAATGAATTAATAAAAACCTTACCTCCCCATCATCAAATATTGATAGAAATTCTGTAATCCATAAAGGTTCAAAATAAATATCCTCAACCTATAGTAACCTTTGTCAGAACCCTTCAACTTTAAACCCTAATCACCTTTAAGGATTCAAAAATACCTTTTGTATATCCTGAGGACCCTGATCCTCCCCTCTTTATCATGACATACATCAACCAAAACTACATCAATAAGGTGATGATTGATGGAGAGGCTAGTATTAACATTATCTCCTCTCATGCCTATGACCAACTTGACTTGCCCAAGAACATCATATCTGAAACTACAATAGTTCTTTGCTCTTTGAATAACACCTTAGCCACTACCTTGGGAATAGTTGTTATCCATATTTATTTGGGACCTTGAACCATTCCATAACTCTTTTATGTTGTAGAGGGTGAGTTCTAATACAACATTTTACTTAGATGCCCTTGGATCCATGATATGAGTTGTGTCCCTTCCACCCTGCATTGTTGCATAAAATTTGAGCATGAAGGTCATGCCATCACCATACCAACTAACCCTAGTCCCTTTGCATCTTTAAATATGATGTATCAACCCAATTATTTTCTTCTTCCTCATCCATCCACCTCACCACCAAGTACCAACAACTATACCCCCATAGTTGATGAAGATTCAAAAAACTCATCCATCCCGTCTTCATAGATCCTTGTAGAGGACCCTTTGAAACCCATGTTCCAGCATATCTCATTGGGGGAATACCATCTTATAGCCTTGGATGCTTTCCCTACTCATTAAGAGTATGGGAACCTCACCCACGATCTTAGTTATAACCCTAATATCAGAACCATTATCCCTTTTGGGCCACCCAATCATCAAACCAATTTCATATATGAGGGACTTGATCATCCACTTCTTGCTATTACTACCACTCCTCATATCCAACCATTTACCTCTAATTTTTCATATCTCAACAAACCCACATTTGACAAAGTGTACCTTTATAGGTGTGATTAGAAGGGGTTTGGCCTTAGCCTTTATGAATAGGGACCTCATGAGCTACCCATAATCAAAACTCAAAAACCTCATGATTATTTGGCCTTATTTTTGTACCATTAGAATAACCCACCTCACCAAAACCCATCACCACCATCGATGAGGATGTCCCATCCTCACCAACCCCACCTCCCTCAAAGTCTAAAGATTTTGATATCATCCCATATAACTTTTTTTTATCAATACCATTAGTTTGGGCCCCATGACCTATCAAAAGGATGCCTAAACTAAAATTATTCCTCTCATCCATCCTAAAATGGTAGAAAATAATTCTCCTACCATCAACACCATCCAACATTAGGATGATGATTTCATTCTCACCTACCTCGATACAAAGGATTATTCTTTCCATAAATATCTTCATCTAGAGAATCAAACCATGTTGAATGAATATACCATTGATGTCAACCTTGGTATTCAAGATAACGCTCACATCATCAGGATCAGATAATCCTTAAATTTTATAGAACAATAGGATTACCCTTCCTTCATGACTATATCATAGCATTTGCTTGGTCCTATTAGGACATGCCCAAGATTTTCCCTTCTATCACTCTCTATAACATTGTCACTCATCTTGATGCTAAGCTTGTTTGGCAAAAGCTTTATAGGATGAATCCTCATATCACCCTTCTAGTAAAAGAGGAACTTCAATGCCTCTTATCTCTTGAGTTCATCCAACCCATTAACTATCCCTAATGGGTTTCTAACATTGTTCCCATTACCAAATCCATAGGGGGACTTTGCCTTTGTATTGAATTTTGTGACCTCAACCTCACTTGCCTGAAGGATGACTTTCCTTTACCTAGCATTAACCAACTTGTTGATCTTACAGTTGGCCATGAGATGTTATCTCTCATGGATGGTTTCTCAAGATACAACCAAATCTTGATTACTCCCAAAGATCAACATAAAACCTCTTTCATCACCCAATAGGGAACCTTATGCTATAGAGTCATGCCCTTAGATTCAAAGAATGCTAGTGCAACCTACTAATATGCCATGACCTACATATTCCATGACCTCATCCATAAAATCATAGAGGATTATGTGGATGACATCCTTAGGAAGTAAAAATATCACAAGGATCATCTAGACATCATCAAAATCATCTTTGAATGCCTTATCCACTTCCACATCCACCTTATCCCTAAGAAATGTATTTTTGGGGTCCTTTTAGGAAAGCTTCTTGGCTTCATTGTCTCCATTAAAGGAATTAAGATAGACCTTGCCAAAGTCAAAGCAATCCTTGAAATGTCACCTCCTACCCATCTTAAGAAACTTGATAGCTTATAGGGGAAGCTCCAATCAATTTGGTAATTCATCTCTCAATTATCAGATAGATGTCAACCTTTCCACTATCTCCTTAAGAAAGACATCCTTCAAGTGGAAAAAATATTGTCAACAAGCTTTTTATTCACTCAAAGAATACCTTGTTTCTCCACCTATCTTGAACCCTCCTAAAGAAGATCAACCTTTTTACCTTTACATCTCCACCACTGACCATTCCCTAAGGGTAATGCTTGATCACTGGGATGACAATAATAAAGAAAAAGTGATCTACTACATAATTTTGAATGCTTATAGAGTATGAGACTCAATACACCCATCGTAAAAAACTTTGCCTCACCCTCATCTTCATAGATTCTAAGCTTCATCTCTACGTTATTAATCACAAAACCTACATCATCACTAACACTGACCCACTCAAGTACATGCACTCTAAGCCATACCCAAACTAGCATATGGCTAAGTAGCTCTTGATTTTTATTGATTTTGACCTTGAGTTCCTTCAAAAAAATTCAATTAAAGGGCAAGTGATTGTTGATCAATTGGATGAATCTCATCTACTAGATAACTAACCACTTCTTATTGCATTTCTAGACAAATTCGTTGTGCCTCTTTCTCAAGAGTACCCCATATACCGAATGACCATGTTTTTTGATGGATCTAAAAGCAAACATGGTAGGGGTGATAGATTTATTCTCATTCCCCTTGATGGTGAACCTTTTCCCCTTTATTTTAAACTTGACTTTGAATGCACCAACAATGTGGCTGAGTATGAAGCCCTTGTCATAGGTCTCCAAACTGATTTAGCCTTGGGAGTCAAGATAATCAGTGTCTTTGGTGATTCCCAACTTGTGGTCAACCAAGTCAATGGATATTATAAATGTAAAAATGATGTCCTAATAAATTGAAAATAACTCATAGATGTACTCTTAGCATCATTTAATCATTACCTTATCTAGTCAGTTCCACAATCTACTACCAAGTTTATGGATACAATGGCTTCCCTTGCTTCCCAAATCCTATCTCAAGCTTCTAATTCTAAACTATTTGTTACCATCCATAATTTTGTCACACATTATTATATCCATTATAACCTTCCTACCATTTGTAATGTGAAAGTATATCCATTAGACACATGGTACGAATAAACATCTGATTACCTCAACCTTGGTATCATTCCTCCCAACCTCTCTCAGAATGCCCAAAGAGCCTTTGTTCAGAGTACCTCTCATTATAACATACTAGGGGGAATCCTCTACAAACACGGATTTGACAGCCTCCTTCTCCATTGCTATCACAATCATGAAGCTTCCCATGTTATCAAGGAAACACATGACAAAATCTATGGGGGAAAATTTAGTGGCTTAGATATCACTAAACACATCCTTTACCTTGGATACTATTGGCCTACCCTTAACCAAAAATATTGTGATTATGTAAAGAAGTGTGTCAAATTTCAATAACATGCTAATTTACACCATACACCAGCCCATGGTCTACAAGTATCCAAAGACTTTTGGCCATTCTCATAATGGGGATTGGACCTTATTAGGGAAATCAATCCTCTTTCATCATAATGCCACCAATACATCATTATTTCCACTGAGTATTTCTCTAAGTGGGTGGAATCCATTCCTCTCATCTCTACCAAAGCTAAAAAAATTGTTGATTTTATCAACCATCACATCATCTATCACTTTGATGTTCCCCATAAGATCATCACCAATAGTGGTATATCTTTCAAGAACAAGAAAGTATAAGGTCTTTACAACACATTTGGCATTAATTTAAGATTTTTCTCACCTTACCATCCATAAGTAAATGGATAGGTAGAAGCCTCTAACAAAATCCTTAACAAAATGTTGACCAAAGTCATTAGTGCTTTAGGTTAGGATTGACACTTGCACATCCCTTTCACTTTATGGGCCTATCAAACTAGCATTTAAAATTATATGTGTGCTACCCCTTTCTATTTAGTCTCTAGAGTAGAGGCAATTTTTTCTATTGAAGTATAGATTCCTTCTCTTTGCATATCCAAGGGAACATTTCTAAGAGCAATTATCATAAAAAATGTCTCGTACAACTTGACCTACTTGATGAACATCAAATAGTAGCACTTAACCATCTTCATGTTTACCAAGAAAAAAATCAAACATGCCTATAACAAAAACCTAAAAGAATGAGAATTCAATATCAAAAACCTTGTCCTTAAGGAAAACCAACATGGAGAAAAGCAAAAGGGGAAAATTTTCTTTTAATTGGCTCGGACCCTACATCATCACCTATAAGTATGGATTAGGAGATTATCATTTATCCTCTCTCAAAGGCAAAATATAAATTTAGCCTCTTAATACTTCACATCTACATCTGTTCTTTTGTTAAAACAAGGATAAAATTCACTCTTTTATCTAAGTTAAGCTCGTCTCTTGATTTATGAGATTTTCACCTTCATTCACCTATCCCTCTCCCTTTAAGGATAATGATTAAAACATAGAAATATGTGATTAACCATCATAGTTATAACCTAATACTAAATATGGGTACCATATCTCTACCCATGGTATGGTTCTCATGGATACTTTTCATCTCTAAGGAGACAAAATCCCATGATCATTTATCTCTGAAACACTTTTTTGACCTATCACTAAACTTCTTGTGCTAAAATTCTTGCCCTAATTAAGGTAAAAATCTAAGCCTAATTAGACTTGTCCATGTCTAAAAACGTTGTAATCCAAAAGAAATATCATTTGGGTCACATATTTCTAGCATTACAGACTGTTCCCTTAAAAGACAACTGCACAAAACTAAATTACTTAAAATATAAACTATTCCCTTGAAGGACAATTACCAAAATAAAAAAATACAAACTTAGAACACTCCCTTGAAGGATGGCTAAGTCAAAATTTTCAAAATAAATCATTTAAATCTTCTTTCATCGATTAGCTTCACAAACTATCAAAAACAAAAGCAATAAATAAAAGACTATGTCAAAATCAGCTATCCCAAGAAAGTTGCAATCAACTTTCATATCTAGCATTAGTAGGCTTCCTACATCAATCAATCTACACCTAACATTAAGATATGGACATATCTAGTTTGGTTCTTAGGTCACCTATAAAAGGGGTAAACTAACCCACCTAATGTTAACTTACCTATCCACCCATTTACCTTTCAATTGCCACCTATCTTCCCTTTATACCATCTTTTAATCAAGGGATTTTGAGCTTACTTGACATGATTGTGATCAAGACACTTGTTTATCAACCTAAGTATGTTAATACAAAGCAATCTAACTTCAGGGTTGTTAGGTCCTTACCAATGAAAAATCATCATGTTTCTTGTCTTATCTTTCATTATTAGTTCATATAGACATACATCTCATGATTCTCATCTCTTTTCCCTACATTTAGTTTGTTATCTAACTTGCCTTATGTATTTTCATCACATCCTTAAGCATAATCATATTAAATCTCCATGATTGTGAAAAACAAACATCAATGATGAACACAACATTATGAACTATATCTACACTGCATCATACATCATCATCTATCTATAATATCATCCTACCCATATACCATCAAAACATCATATGAAAATAATTCATATCATAAAAAAACCTAATTTAACCTTTCATCATCATATCCATAAATAAAATTAATGATCAAAACATCATGAATCACATCATACATCACCTATCTTTCTATGTATTATCCAATCCATTTATCATAATATGACAATAGTTCATCTTATAACATGAAATCATAAAACCACATCAACATAACCATAAATAAAATCACCATTATCACAAACATCATATGACATCAAACCATGAACCATAAAAATGATCATAAACATCACATCAAAACATGTAACCATGAACATAAATCATACATATATCAACACAAACATCATCATATACATCATGTCATCATAAATAAAGATACATGTAACAATGTATAAACCTCTCTCTCATATACATATCACATCATCGACACACATGCCAATATGAAAAACATATACATCCTATATCAAGCCCTTGGGGCACCACTACCAATAGCTCCTCTTGATCCTCCACCTACACTACCATCTAGTGTTGGTCCCCCTAATTTACCTACCTATATCACTTGTAATGAAATTACTTCAATAATAAAGTAGAATAGTAGAAATATATCCAAATATGACTGAAATATATCAGAATATATGATAATAAACAAGCCACTTCAAGGGGGCAACCTCCACAAGCTTCAATAAGAGAAAAATTCATAATATGATGTTAAACAATTACCCTCTACCTCCTATATAGAGTCTATCTAGGCCATGGTTACTCCATAGGCTGATCTAGTAACCAAATGAATGCATAGATAAATGTGATATAACATCAAAGAGGGATAATTAAGCCACAAGTCGACTATTCCTATCCTCATATATGTGATAGGTTAGGGCTGTAGCATGCCCTTCCCCTTGAAACCAACATTGTCCTCAACGTTGAACAACTCTGGATGTTTTTATAGAAAATCTTCACCTTCCCAAGTTCCATCTTCACTGCTTAGGTTCTTCCACTTGATCAGATATTCCCTAATCTCTCTAGTTCTCAACCTCTTAGTATGAGTTTGGAGGATCTTCTCTGGTTCCAAATTGACTCGTCCTTCTTCATCTAGTTTTGGGAGTTCTATCTAGGCTGAAACTATCTGTCCAATGACCTTATTCAAACATGAAACATGAAATACTGGGTGTATACGAGATGAATGAGGTAACTCAAGCTTATAAGCCACACTTCCAATTTTTTGTAGAACCTAATAAGGGCCATAATACTTAGGAACAAGTTTGTTGTCCTTTTTCTATTGCTTCAAGGACATCTACTTATAAGGCTGCAAATGAACAAATACCCAGTCACCCACATCAAAATTTATCTCACTATGGTGTTGATATGCTTGTTGCTTCATCTTATTTTGTGCCAAGGCCAAATTCTCTCTCAAACTAGCCAAAACCTCTTGTTGATGCTAAATGTGCTCCTCCACATTTCAAACCTTCGTTTTCACCTTTAATGAAGAAGTGATCGAAGGTGGATGGTAACCATATAGTGATAGAAATGGAGACATTTTAGAAGAGGTATGGAAAGATGTGTTATACCACCATTTTGCAAGTAGTAGCCATTTAACCCAATGTTCCTATTTATCTGATACAAAACAATAGAGATACCCCTCTAAACATTTGTTAACCACTTCTATTTGTCCATCAGATTGGGGGTGGTAAGATGAGCTATGAGCTAGTTGAGTACCCAAACAAGAAAATAGTTTAGTCTAGAAATTACTAGTGAAAATAGGATCATGATCACTTACAATTATTTTGGGGGTTCCATGTAATTTGATAACTACTTCTAGAGAAATAGCTGCTACTGTACTTGCTAAAAATGGGTGTGAGAGAGCACAAAAATGGGCATATTTTGTAAACCTATCCATAATGACCAAGATAACATTCTTACCTTCAAAACAAGGCAACACTGTGATGAAATCCATGGAAACCTCCTCCCACCTTTGACTAGGAATTGCTAATGGTTGTAACAAACCTGGGGTCTTAATTGTCTCACCTTTATTCTATTGGCATATCAAGCATTCTACCACAAAATTTTGTACATCTCCCTTGAGTCCTTCCAAAAATAATTTTTTCTTGATTATATGATATGTTTTTAAGAACCCTGAGTGTCCCCCAATTGGAGATGCATGCAACTCCACAAGAATCTTATGCTTAAGATCAAAATTTTTGCAAAAGTATAACCTACCCTTAAACCATAGGACATTAAATTTCTATTCAAATTTGTTAGAGGCTAAATTACCCTGCAAGAAATTTTGAATCAGAACCTGTGTATCCTTGTCTTGCTCCCATTCTAATTTGGCTTCATCCACCCAATCTGCTTGCAATATGGATATTGCACAAAGTAATGCTTCTATGGATGTATCTCATTTGGATAGTGCATCTACTACTACATTATCTTTACCCTTTTATAGATTATTTTAAAATCATAACCCAACATTTTCGTTACCCACTTTTGTTGTTCCTTAGATGATAATCTTTACTCTAAAAAGTATTTGAGACTATCATGATCAGTTTTCACCTTAAAGTGTCTACCCATCAGATAGGTCCTCCATTATTTAACTGCATGAAGAATAGACATCATTTCTTTCTCATAAACATGTTTTTATAGATTCTTACCTTTGAATTGATGACTCTCAAATGCAATGGGTCTTCCTTCCTACATTAGTACCACTCCCAACCTAGATCCAGAAGCATCACATTCAACAGTGAATGTCTTTGAGAAGTCTGGAGTAGCCAAAACTAGAGTGGTGCACATAGCTAATTTTAGTTTCTCAAATGTTTTGGTGGTGGCATCATTCTAATGAAAGGCATCCTTCTTTAGCAATGCAATGAGATGAGCTGCTATGCTACCATAACCTTTCACAAATCTTCAATAGTAACCTGTTAGTCCTAGGAACCCTCTGAGGTTTTTGAGAGTTTTTGGCATGGGCCATTCCATCATAGCTTTGATATTCAGGGGATCAACTTTGACACCTTCATGGGAAACAATGTGACTAGGTACTCTACCTCTTATATTCCAAAAGCACATTTGGATGGCTTCACATAAAGCTGATGCTTCTCCAAAACTATCAACACCTGTTTCACATGTTGCAGATGTGCTTCCCATGTCTGACTATAAATTAATATGTCATCAAAGAAAACCAACACAAACTTCCTTAAAAAAGGCCTAAAAATAGTGTTCATCAAGCTCTAAAAAGTAGATGGTGCATTTGTAAGACCAAAGGGCATTACCAAAAACTCATAATGACCCTCATGCATTCTAAAAGCAATTTTATGAACATCTTCATCTTTGATTCTAATTTGATGGTACCCTGAGCAAAGGTCTAATTTTGTGAAATAATTAGCACCATGCAACTCATCAAGTAAATCATCAATTACTGGAATAGGAAACTTATCTTTGATGGTGTACTTTTTGATTTCCTTATAATTTGGGCACATCTTCCATATATCATCCTTATTTTTCACCATGACCACTGGTGATGAATATTCACTTTGGCTATGCCTGATGATCCCTACCTCTAGCATCTCATGGACCATTTTTTCAATTTCACTCTTTTGTGCATATGGATTTCTATATGGTCTGATATTTGGTGGTTGAGTCCCTAGAAGTAGTTTAATGGCATGATCATGTTCTCTTATTGGTGGTAGTCCTTTTGGCATGGCCCCAAAAATAGATGGGTGGTCATCAATAATCATCTGTAGACCAGGATGTGTAGATGCTTGTGTGGGTTGAACTTCTATGGAACATAATAATGCAATAATTCCCTCTGCCCCCTTTTTTATTATCTTGGTCATCTGATGTGAACTAACTAATTGTGGAGATTTTGCCTATAATCCACGTAGTTCAATTTTCCTACCTTCAAAATGAAAGCACACGAATAGTTCTTGGAAGTTCATCTCAATTGTACCCAAGGTTGTGAGCCATTGGAATCCCAAAACAATGTTTGTGTTACCCATGGGAATAGAAAACATAGGAGAATCAAGATTTTACTCACCCATATCAAGCTTAATACTATGGCATTTGCCTAAACAATTAATTGTGCCACCATCTACAATCATGACTTGAAATTTTGGTGATGGGTAGATGAAACAATTCAATCGAGTGGCCAACTTATGGTTGATGAAGTTATGTGTGCTCCCTGAATTAATCAACACTGTCACCTTCTATTTCTTGAGGGAACCCACCACCTTAAGAGTTTGTGGAGTGCTAATACCTACAAGTTCATGAAAAGAGATTGTAGTCTGGGAATTTTTAGGTACCTCCTCTATCTATTCCTCTCATCATTGGAGGCATCATATTCTTATTAATATTCATTAGATCCCTCAATGTAGAATAACTTCTTCTCAACACATCTATGCCCTTTGCTCCACTTGATGTCACAACTGAAACATAATCTTTTTGTACGATTCTCTTCAATTTGCTGTGGGTCAATCTGGTAGGTGGAGGAAATGTTGGTGTCGATATGATACGATCTTTGAAGTGAGTAAATGGATGCTTCTTATTGGCTATGAATTTTTCCTCAGCTCTACATGCCATGATAATAGAATCAAAAATCTTAAGTGGATTAAACATGCATACCTCATGTTGAATGTGGTCCTTGAGTCCACCCAAAAATAGGTCTTTCAAGTTCTCCTCAAAAATTGTCTCCACCCATAAGGATAGGTTCTAAAAATGATGAATATAATACTTGATAGAGCCAGTTTGTCACAATTTTGCTAGTTGGCTGAAGTAATTCTCTGTCACACTATTGCCATAGTGTAATTGCAACTCCTCTATAAAAACTAACCAAGTGACATTAAGAGTCATCTTTTTCTTTTGAGCACATAGCCATCGATACCAAATGAATTGATCAGGTTCAAGATACAAGGATGCTATGGTAACCTTCTGTCCACCTGGGATCTGATGTAGATCAAAAAAATTCTCCATTTGGTTGATCTAATTGAGTGGATCTTTTCTATCAAATCTGTGCATATCCACCTTTGGTAACAGGTTCCTCTATGGCATTATAGTTAGATTTGAAGTAGACTGGTTGGGAGAAACACCCTGGTGAGGTTGTGAAATAGTGTTAAATGTATGATTTGACTGATTATTTTTCAAATTTGTTATGATATCTACCAAACTATCTTGTATGGATTTCATATTAGATTGTATGCCTTGCACCTCACTTTGAATGCCTTGCACACTATAGTTAAGTTAGCTCACTTTATGATCTATGTCAGAGAACCATAGTACAAATGGTCTAGTACATCCCCTTTATGAATCCATCTCTTCCTTTTTAGGAGTTTTACTTGGAGTTTTAGCACCCTTTCCTCGACCGTGAGTTTGTGGACCTGCCATAAAAGGGCTTTATGATGTAGACCTTGATTGGCACTTTTTGACCCAACTTTGACCAAGCGATTTTGGAATTATGTCAACCTCAAATAAAAACATACAAAGAACATACCATATCCAATTTTTTATAAGATTTCCAAAAATGTAAATAACTTTGAAAAATTCTTTGAATTTCGCACTATAAATCAATTTTATGAAAAACATTAAAATAGAGATAACTTTTGTAAAACAGATCCAAATAATATGAAATTTTAATGGAAGCTTAATTTAATTATTTAGAACCTACAATAAAAAAATTTTAGATAATTTTGAAACCTTTTTTTAGATATAGCCAAATTTAAAAAATTAGGTTTTCGCCCACAAGATTGCCCAAATCGCAGCTTTGATACCACTTGTAATGAAATTACTTCAACAATAAAGTAGAATAGCAAAAATATATCTAAATATGATTGAAATATATTAGAATATATGATAATAGACAAGCCACTTAGAGGGGGCAACCTCCACAAGCTTCAATAAGAGCAGAATTCACAATATGATGTTAAACAATTACCCTCTACCTCCTATATATAGTCTATCTAGGCCATGATTAATCCATAGGCTAACCTATTAACTAAATGAATGCATAGAGAAATGTGATATAGCATCAAAGAGGGATAAGTAAGCAATAAGTTAGCTATTCCTATCCTCATACATGTGATAGGTTAGGGCCATAACATCGCTATAAAGGTCCACTAACTTGGAGTCACCATGACTACCCCACCTGTTAAACTAGCTCTATATTCACCCTATCAAGGCTCTAATAGACACCATCATAATACTATCACCTTGTAGCATCTCAGCTCCTCAAATGTATCTAAGTACCACATCATCAAAATCATATCAGGTGGTCCTCTTGTTGGTGCTGCTACCATTCTTACCCTCTATCTCAAGGTATCTCTCTCCTGGGTCACTAAACCAAGAGAGATCATGGCTTGATCTTGGCCTCTTTTCAATGTGGTAACCTGACCTTGTAAAATGATAATTTGGCCCTATAAAGTGGCCACCTATCCTTATAATCTATTGATCTAGGCTTGTGCCATGACCAATGCTACCTGTGAATACCCATATTGATCACCACACTGTAATGGTGCCCTAGTGGGATCCACATCCATGGATTATTGACCCCCATCACCCCATCCAAAATTGGCCATTACATAAAAAAATTGATACCATGCTACATATTCATCAACAAAAATAGCATCATCTATCATTACTCTAGCTAACAGCTCCTCATAGTCTAGACTACATCCTGTGGTTATGGATCTAGAATTAAAAACTCCATATCCTTTCTCCTATACCTATAAGAAAGATATAAAATCCCTTGCACAAGACCAAACTACTACCAAACTAGATCAAAGGAGATAAGATCTATCTCCCCCTCCTCCCATATATCTATCACTAGCTCTATAGTGATAGGGTATGGTAACTATACTACGACCACCTAGGCCAGCCCACATATGGCCTCCAAATAATGTCACCAATAATGAGGCCCTCTAAAGCATATTTTAACCACTCAATGTCTTTGACACCACCTCTAGCACCTATTAAAGCATAGTCTCCTCTCCATCTCAAGAAACCCACTATGAAGTGTACCTCGGTGTATCCATCCCATGGTAGCCCTAGTGGCCTCAACAACCTAATCTACTCATATGCCCAATAATGGATCACAAACTTAACACTAAACTCATATCATCGATGAGATTAGGATACCCATAACTCCATATAAATCTAGAATAACAAAACAAGATCCCACTCAAACACTATCTTACCTGGTAACATCTCCACTAATACTCCCAGTAATAGATAGGAGAATCATCCACTACTCAAATTAAACAAAGAAAAATAGGACACTATCATCATCATAATCATCATCATTAGACATCAGTCCTCTAGAGCCCTTTAGTATAATGGCCTATAGTTAAAGCCATCAAAATTCCACTTGGCATGGATCCAATCCTAAACATATATCAGATCCATATGGTTATCCCTGTCCTCACTCTCACTATGGTAAATCATCTCCCCCTGAATGGGTAGTCATGTAATCTTATGAAAATCCTCTAGTAGGATGCTAATCTTTCCTGTCAGCAATAAAAATGTGTTCATGGCTAGGTCCCATCTCTTGATGAGAGCCATGATCATAAACATTATTATGGTAAGTGTTGATAATGAACCATGGCCCCAAAGCTGACCTCTTCCAGGTGCATCTGATTATCCATAGTCATCTCATCATGGATCTTCATAAAAATCTTGGGGACTTGATCCCTCATCTAGATCTGGTCTTGTGCCTAAAAAATGATCATGTTAGCTTGCACATTTTATTTTTGATCATTCTACCTAGACCCACCTAATTTTAACCTTATTTCATAACCAAACATCCACATATTTCATGACCTAACCAAACATATCAAATCAAACACATCATGTTTCTATCTAATAACACCCAACTCTAAAATCAAAAAATTCTCCTAAAACCAACCTAAACCCCTCAAAACCAACATCTATCATATCTAGCTATTTTCACTACCCTGCCTAGCTATTCTCACCACCCTTAACCCCTTTTTTCAACATTCCAACATCATTTAAACCCATCTTTCTTAAATTCTTGATTGTTTATGGTCCTTACAACTATCGATGGTCATGTGAACATCTTCCTTCAGTGATTGACCATCGAAAATCATACCTAACCATTGATGGTTAGGTTTAACCATCAATGGTCACTATGTGTGACCATTGGTGGTGAAACCCTATTCATATCTTACTAAAAACAACACTAAAATTAACAAAAACAACAAGATAAACTACTTAAAACTATCCAATAGCCCACCCATAACCTAAATCCTCTTTCAAAATCAAAATTCACCCATTACATTTTCCAATTTTGCCCATAACCTAAATTAAGGCAAAACCCCTAAACCCAATCTCCAAAAAATAATAAAACAACCAAATTAACAAACACAATAGACCTAATAATTTAAATTATAAAGGTAATACACCTCCTACCTCATTCCTTGATCACTATCGAGGTCAGAGCCAATGTCCAACTACTTGATCATGCCCTCATCCACCTTGCATTGCTATTCCCCACCAATCACCTCAACAATCAGACTCAACTAATCACTACTCAACCAACACACTAAAATAATTTTTTAGAAAATGCCAAAGTGTAAAAACACCAGAGCATGGAATGCATGAAGGTCAGATGTCAAAAGTGAAAATGAAATCTCACTTTCACTTTTTATGTTTCAGATTTTTAGGGTTTTCCCTTGACCATTGATGGTCAAGGTGACCATCAATGGTTGACCCTGAGAACCCCTGCTCATTGACAGTTAGGGTCCCATACTTTTTTCACTTTTGGCACTTATACCTAAATGCCATATTTTGAAGGTCACTTCATCTCCATCACAACCAAACTTGAAATTTTGGAGATTACCCTTTTCCAACACAACCATTAGGCCACATCCACCTTGATGTTGGCCGTTTTTGACCCAAACTATTCATATGTTTTGTAACAATCTTGCATTGGTCCTTTTGACCACATTGACCATTTTTTCCATGTTGACCATTTATATTTTTCACCACCTCATGCACAACTAAACCATTTGTGTTTTTCATGAGAGCACTTCCTACCTCAGATACTTGTGAAAAC
The DNA here is from genome assembly GCA_037957365.1 of Torreya grandis. Taxonomy (NCBI): domain Eukaryota; kingdom Viridiplantae; phylum Streptophyta; class Pinopsida; order Cupressales; family Taxaceae; genus Torreya; species Torreya grandis. The sequence continues at coordinate 74,776 of JARHVA010006156.1, read as the reverse complement.
ACTGACCCTATCTAGGAGACTTATACAATCTCTTGATCAGTTATGACCAATGCTATGGACCAGTTACCCTATCTCTTATTATTTTGAAACCAATCTTATTTTTACCAACATTGGTAATCTTAGTCTTTATGTGATCTTAGTTATCACTCTTGGTCACATTTTATGTGCATGTTTGCATGTCAAATACCAAACCTTTTTGTCACCACCTAGTGGCTCACCATTTACTACTTATCAAACCCTAACTTGATTTTGGTTTCAATTCATTGACTCCTAATTTGAGGGAGAACACCTCTTTCCATACTCAGGGCAATCAAAACTTGACCAAAAATCCATTTTTGTTTTGTATCTTGTTAATTCAAAGCTACGTAACAAAAAGGGGCAAAATGTAGACACTAGAAAATTTCACACAATTGTTGTAGTTGTCAAAATGCCTTAGGACCCCTAATAGACTCTAAGTTTAGTTGAGCCCATATTTAGATAACTCATCAAATTACTAAGTTAAAATTTAACCAAACTTTTTAACCCCTTTCTTTGACTTATTTACCTTTAGACACACAACTACTTACAATCATTCCAACTGTTGACAATTAACTTGATCGTCGACGGTCAGGTCTCCTTACCTCCTCAATTTATTAACACATCACTACCTGTATATGAGATGATAAGGCATAATTTAATATATTCACTATATGTAATGATAATGAACTTCTAAGCATCATGATCAATAACCTCACCCTCTAGGGAACCTTCCATCCTCCATCTCTCTTTGCATATTAAAGGAGGGGAGTAGGAGGTGAAAATGATCCATATTCAAGCTATCAAATATTCTTACACACAAGTGTTCAAGCTCTCCAACAGTCAATATTCTTGTAACAAATCAACATCAATAAAAGAAACCCAAACCTCTATATAATTCACTTTTGAGGCTAAATTACTATTACTCTAGTAAAATTACTTCAACTTTTAATCATCAACCAACTAGCAAGCTATAGATATATCAATACTTTAACATTGTTATTTCAAATTTCTAACCTCCTTGACTTGATCAAACATGTTTGTACCTTATTTATTCTTTATTATATCCTCAATAGAACCTCTATTTTCCCATCTACCTATTCTATAACTCTTTTTTGATCACTTTGAAAAACACATAGGCAACCATTGATGGTTACCCAACTACTAGCAGTCACCCCCAACCATTGATGGCTACCCAACTACTGATAGTTAGCTTAACCACTGATAGTTTACCTAACCACCAATGGTCACAATGGTATAAAATAACAGCAATTTATTTTCAACCCCTTATCTCTGACCAAACCTAACTTTCTATGTTCTTAACTATTCACAAACCCTTTTTTGATTTTTTGAACCTGACTTCACCCACCTTGGCACAAGTATTGACTCACTTTTACTATATTTAGTCATTTTATTTAACAAGCATTCTAATTTATTCTTGTATTACATTTAATTTATCTTAAACAAGTATCTTAATTTATCATTTTTAATTTAATTTTGATCAATAGTGGATTGACAACCTCCTAGCAAGTATATGCTTTTGGGATCTAGCTCACACTAGGCAGTCTACTTAACTATCTTGCTAACAACCCCCTTTGTTAGTGATTTTTTATTTGGATGTTATTCCTTCCTAGCCAAAGAGTATTTTTTCATCATCATCTAGATTACATGTGCATCACCAACTAGGTATTTACACCACACCCTTATTACTAGTTTCTTATCTTTTTCCAAAATTAGGAAATGTGTAGAAATTAAGAGAAACACCCTTTACCATTGATGTCAAAGGGGGAGAAAAAATACAAATTTTCTCTATAAAAGTTTTAAAGAGTATATCATTTTTCCAAGTTGAGTTTAGGCAAATTTTTCATTTCGTAAGGGGGAGCAAGTTTCGTATGAACATTTTTAGCTCAAGTTCATTAGAAGCCAATGCACATAATACTAGAAAAGGAGTAGAGTATTATAACATCAGAGCATTTAGTTTACCATCAATGCCAAAGGGGGAGATTTTTAGCCATATGATTGTCATTGATGTCAAAAGGGGCATTATGGATGTCATCGATGTCAAAGAATTATATAGGATTGATGGAGAAAAGAGTACGTTTTATACTTACATAGTGAAAAGTTATCATGCTTTTATAGAGACCATTCCTAGACTACTTGAAGAGCAATTAATTGAAGATCTATTATGGGTTTTTAAAGAGAATCTTAATTATATGGTCTATAGGTTCATTTGAGAACAAATGAGCTCAAAATTGAATTATCTTTGATCTCAAACATTAAAGGGTTTCTTAGTTAAACCCTAAGGGTTTTAAACCATGGTGTTTATAGACATGTTCTATTTCTATGTTGACTAACTATAGATGGTAACTGGTTATTTAAGTTATAACTTAAGTCTTCCTCATCATTGTGCAACTGACCCCTTCAATCTAGTAATTACCAGCTCGAGTAATGTTTTAATACCTTAATATTTATTAAGTCTTAGAATTAATATTTATCCCATCTCAATAAATGGTTAGTGCTTATTCATAAATTTAATATCTAATGAAGCGTAGCAAAGTCAATTTGTCAAAGGCACCTCTAAGTAAATGTGCTAGTGATAAGTGTCATAATCATGGAGATTGCTTAGTAAATCTATGGAGTGGTTTAAATTCAAATGGTCAAGGATTAATGCAAGGATGATAAGTGTCTCAATAGTATGAACTGATAGCAAATGTGATAAGGCACATGAATATGCCAAGTGTCACAAGCATAAACATTGAAAACAAGTGTATAAAAGGCATGTGGGGATGTGAAGTGTCACATTCAGGGAGCTTGTCAGAGATAAAGATTGAGCTTGTCATAATATTTAATGGTGAGCATGTGATCATGTAATGAATATCTAATGGAGAAAGAATAATCAATGGGATCAAGTTATCGATGTTTAAAAACATATAGGTGAGTTAAAGACTGAGCTAGTTAGATGAGATCGATGAAGCATATTCATTTCAAAGACTCAAAAAATAACAAGATTAGACCAATTACTCAAGGTTTAACATTAGATAGATGTAAATTTCGTACAACTAAGAAGATATAATGGTGCATCAAAGCTCTAATAAAAAATTTCAATAGATGCATTTTAAAGTTGGAACATTAAATCCTAGAAGCATACAAAGATCCAATGGAGAGCATGAGCCTATCAGAACTTGATCTAATAGATACATTTTAAAGTTGAGAAAATTAAATGAGGATCATTAGATCATGGGGAAAAACTTAAGATCAATGGTCATTATTCAAAGGTTTGTTCATCATGATGGTTAAGCAGAGGAACATGTAGTTAAGCCATAAAATATGATACAAAAAATGAAATTGATTGTAGTGATTGATCAAATTTGTGTAATATGGCATGTGAATCAAAAATATATCCTAATATATGATAAAAATATTAATAAGAGCAATAATCATGGTGGTGAAGCATGAGTTCAAGATGTGAGAAACTTATTGTTAAAATTGGCATGATGTGTTAGCAAACAAGTGTGAATACTGAGAAGATGAGAACCCTAGGTGAAATGCTTATATATATATATATATGTCATCTAGGATACAAAAAATAATACTATTGTTATTACTATTAAATAAAGTTGAATTGAGAAAGAAAGAGGTAGAGAGTAAGAGATTGATGGACTATGTCAAATAGAGAAATACATAGACACAAAGATAGTGGGGTAGAGAGGAAGATAAAAGAAGAGAGAGATGTGTAGAGCATGAGAAGTTACATACCATACTTGTAACAAATAATTGAATTGGATTCATTTATGAATCAATATTTTAATCTAGAGTTATATTTCCATATTTTGAATATAGATCTGATTGGTGGGTGCCATTAGATAAGCTAAGTTGGTGCTCAATTAGGGAGTTTGTGCTTCATTAGAGTAGGTACTTTTAAATCAGGGGATTGGTGTCTCCTTAGGGTTGGTGCCCTTAACAATTATAACCAATAAGGCTCTTGATTATGAGGTTGGATTAGAATAGTAGATTCTAGTAGCTATTCTCATGGTGATTTTTCCCATATTGGCTTTTCCATGGTATATTCAATGTTATGCATATTTATGTGTATGTGATCTCTGCGTATAATTTTAGTTTGCATTAAAAGTTTTTAAAAATACTAAGTTAGTCAATCTACTAATTCACCCCCCTCTTAGTAGATAGTTGTGTTCCAATGAAATTACATTCACCACTCCTCCCCATTCTAATCAATGTTTAAGTAGTTGTGTGTTAAATTGGGTCCCCTTACCTTATTATTATTACCAAAATACATGATAAAAAGGTGATTTGGGTTATGATGCTTCATGGAGGTCATTTGGTAACAACTAAAATATACATGAGTAAAAACCCCACAAAAAATTAATATTTAAATTAGATATAGTTAATTAGAGCAATAAAGATAAGATAGGGTTTTAAAATGTATTTTGAAACTTTGGGTATTTTGGAGGCACTTTTTTATGATAACCCTAAAAACTTGTAAAAAATATAGGACCTTGTCCAAAATGCCAATTGGACATTTCTAGGTGCCAAAATTGTGGACTACATGTTAATGGGAAGTGTGAGGCTAGTGAAAACCTTTTTGATGATTTTGTTCACCAAATTAGGGGCTCCAAAAATCTTTCTTAATTTTATAAAACTTCACTTCAATCACTAGGAAAATTTACTTCTTATCCTTTCTCTATTTAAGTAGCTAAATTTGAAAATAGTAAGGAAAATGATTTGTTTTTGGGCTTACCTTACACCAAATAATAGCTAATCTATCTTGATATTTTTTGAGGCCTTCAATAGTGTATAATATCAAAAATAACATTCAAACAATTACAATAATTTATTGTCCAAGCAAACTAGTGCAATGCAACATGTAATTATGAATGTCAATACTACAATGAATGCTTTGATGATTGATTGACTTCTTTAAAATGCTTGTGGATTCACAATAAATTCTTATGAACAATAAATTATATATATATATATATATATATATATATATACATTTAGATTATTTATAGATGCTTAATTCACTAAGATGACTATGTATTTGTATTTGACTTGAATTAAAATTAGGACCATATTGGCATGCAAACTAACATCGTAACAGTCAAAAAGTAAAAAATAAGAGACAAGAGACATGTTCACATAATCTTAAAAGGACCCAAAAACATGAGATTGAGATTATATAGTATGGTCTATGGTGTAAAAAACTATGCATTAAGGTATGTTCATAATGCCTTAATCATTTTAAAATAAAAACATTGGCCTAAAGTATAAAATATAGGCTAAATTCCTTAGTTAAATTTAGAAGAGTATGTTCATAATGCCTTGATCATTTTTAAATAAAAACATTGGCCTATAGTAGCAAAATATAGGGTAAATATCTTAGTTAAATCTAGCATCATGTATTGGGACCCATCATGTCAATTAATTGATCAATGACACACTCTTAGAGGCTTGATAAAGCTAATTAAACCTCAAAATTAGATGATAAGTTGATCTTGGGATTATTAGATGCAATAAATTAAACTGTAAGTTAAAATCTCAAGATCATTTCCACAACATAATATTATACTTTAAATCCAATGGTTGATACATATTATGATCCTAATCACCAAGCTTTCTAAATCAATGTTGTACCATTAGATGTAGGAGAGTATATATAGGCCCACCATATTAGAATAGGCCAATGATTCAATTCCAAAGTCTACTTAACAAGGTTGCCAAAGCAACATGACACCATTAGATGAAATATAAGGCATGGATCCCACACACTAAATATTCCAAACAACACATCAACAAAGACTAATTAACATGTTGCTTATCAAGGTGCTATGCCATTAGGTGGAGGCAAACATAGGTGGAACCCACCAAATAAAATGGAACATCAATTGGGCATAGTCACTATATCTCTTAGAGTAGTTGCATCATTTGACAAATATTGATAAAAATAGGTCCAACCATTCATAGAATAGACCAATGGAAAAAAATTAAAATACCACGTAGCAAGGATGTTAGAGCCACATTACTCTATTAGACTAATGAAAATGGAATGTATCCCACCACATCAAATAGATCAATTGTGCATTTCCAAGGCTGACTCAACATAATTATCAGAATAGAGTTGTACCATTAGATAAATAATAGGGTATAGATTCCACTGTGTTTAGATAAATTAATAGTACATCAATGATTCCTATTCATTAGATTATTCTTCTAGGCATTAGATTATTATACAAAAGAAGTCATGTAGAAGACTCACCACATTAAATCAACTAATGCTGCATCTTTTGGGTCCTACCATTATTAATTATGATTCAAAATTTCATGATTTATTGATCTATCAAATCTAATGGTCTACATCCCTCTAGAAAAATAAAGGGGAAGGAACTATAGACACTATTTATAAATTATATAACACCTCAGTCTTATACACTTGGAAAATACATATCATGGATATACCTTTAGCTTTTATACCCACATTGATACCAAAAGGATCACAAACATGATCTCTCTATGCCTAATTTCTTATCGCTTAGTCCAACCTCTGTATTTTAATGACCCAAGCCTTTTATCTTTACCATAATATTATAAACTTATTTATATTCCATGTCCATGAGTTCTGGACTTGTACTTACTTTTATGCTTCCCAAACACTTGCATCTTAGTCAGATGCCTACATTGATGCTAGTGTCCTTACTCGATGAAAGAATCTAGTGCCCTAATGTTATCCAATTTACAAATGAAACATATCCTAAAGGTTAGCATAAATTATTTAATGAAAGATATTCTCCAAGAGGATTGGTATAAATATAAGATCAAGCCTCATTAATTTCAAACCTAGAAAATACCTAGAGAGATAAAGGAAACTTAACAAAATAATTCTATCAAGCACTCAAGTGAGAAAATCTTCCCTATTTTCTCCTATTTACATATCAATCATTGGGATAAAACATTTACAAGTCTAAAGTGTTTAAGGAGTAACCCAATAACTATATTTTCCAAGTTATAAACTAGGTCATTATTGTAGTTTCTTAGCACACATTACATGATTCACATACAAGCTAACACATAGGGGAGAACTAAATAAGTCTGAGGCCCTCTTCAGAGTATTGTATATGTAAGTAGTGATCATTGATAGAGGGAACTTTGGGGTATCTTGACACCATGTGCCCACTAACCCATTTTACCCATAGACAATATGAATATGAAGAACTAGGGTTTTGGTATTTGATAAGGAGTAAAATCCATGACCTAGATCTGAATGCACTAGAGTGAAGGCAATAAAAAACTTAGAATCATCTAGGTGGTCACATCTAGTTTTAATAGGTATTCAATACTAGATACCTACATCCAAGTTAAATAGTAGCATCAATGCAACCATCCTAAGTTGATGCAAGTGTTTACTTATACAAAGGTACACTTTATAGAATCAATTGACTGTTTGCAAATCTAGATCCAATCTAATTTTTTCCTATTTTAGATCTATATTTGTATTAGCATCAAAACCAACTATATTATTTCTTTATAATTACAATATATATCATAGTTGTGATTTCTATTTTTATCATATCTCAACACAATAAATTTAGTATATGTTTATCTAATTTTTGTAATTAATTGGCATGTTCTAGAGATAGTCTACCATCCTTATTCCCTAATATATCTCTTAACCCTTTAACCCTATATTCAACATATCTATATTTTAGGGTTAAATTTTTGGTGAACTCAATTTGTATGAATGCAAATTTTTATGATTCCTAGGGTTTTTAATCACTTAAGAGTTTATATTGCTATACTTTCTCATTTCCTACTTCATTATTTTGCATGTAACCTAGGCATAACCCTAGATTGGGAGTTGTGCCTATTTAACACATTAAGCTTCCCTTCCCACCACCTAAGATATCTAAAATCATTGAAGAATATAATCATATGGATCAAGATGATACCAATGTTGAGAATGAAAAACCTATTGATGATTTTATCATAAAATAAGATTCTGATAATGAAAACCATGATTTTAATGAAATTGATGAACATGAGAAAATAGATCATGAGTAAGTGTAAGCTATTACATTATTTCATGAGAATATTCATCAATACCTTGAATTATTGATGAAATATTAAGAACCATATTAGAAACTAAAAAATCAAAAAGCATAGATGCATAAATAGGTTTATATGTTGATCATGATATGCCAATAACCCTCCCATTGAGCACATTAATGTTTCATACTTCTAATGTGGACATGGGATATCTATTTCAAACTTTGTTCCTTAAAACTAACATTGCCAAATCTTACATAGGAAACCACAGCATTTCAACTCAAATACTAGTTTTAATGCCTATTTCTACCCAACCTATGGGCGCACCTCCTTTGGTGACCTCTCAAGTGTCCAACCTAAAAGACCAAGAGTGTATTCTCTTGTCTAAACTATAATTTTTTTAAAAATTAAGGTTACAAATATTAAACAAAACTCTCTAAAATCACCTTATGTTATTGATTCACAAGATGTGTTACATAATCCTCTTGCAGTAGATATATCTTTGTACCCTTTGCCAACTAGTTTTATTTTACCTAAGTTCACATTTTATGATGGCAAGGGTGATCTTGAACAACACCTCTGATCATTTTATGTGGCATGCATTAATTATTCCTCAAATGATAAACTTTTGACCAAAATATTTCCAAGAAGCCTCAAGGACTATACTTTAAGTTGGTTCTATGACTTACCAACTCATTAAATAAATGCCTTCAAACCCCTTATAGATCAGGTTTTGGTACACTTATATATTAACATTACTAAAAAGGTTTCTTATGCCCAAATTATAAAAATCAAATAAGTAAAATTGAACATATTAATGAGTATGTCTTGAATTACAAGACAATTTTAGCCAAAATGACCAATCATATGGCAAATAAAGAGCTTCAAGATATATTTAATTTTTTTTAATTTATCCTTTACATGAGTCTATTGTATTCAAAAATTTCAATTTTTTTATGACTTATGCCACATTATTCACTATCATGAAATGAAACTCATCTCATTAAAGAAACTGAAATATGTATCAAATACACTGACTAAATAGACATCTGATACAAAATTTACTATCAAACTAAGTTACAAGGTTAAATTGAGCCTAAAAGAGAAATAACTACCATAGTTAATGTGGTGTCATAATAACCTAATCTTCTTGTCTTATCCTTTGCCCCATAAAGATAGTTTACACACTTACTCAAGTCTCTTATTTCATTACTCTTGCAGATTGTAGAGTGCCATATTATATCTCTCCCTCATCCTATAGAGGTTGATATGAGTAGATCTATACCTAAAGGGTATGATGTGAATACTTATGGTGACTATCACCAAGGCCCCAATTATTCTAATAAGAGATGTTTTACCTTAAAACATAAGATATAAGACCTCATCGATGATGAAAAGATTACATTTAATGATCCTCCAAAGGAATCAAGTTCCAAACCTAATGACCAACACAAATAGAAAATATTTAACAACCTTTTTAAAGATCATTAAAAGAAATATTCAAAATTAAAAATGGCATATAATGTGCACCCTCCTCCATATCACTATGAACACCCATTGGATGGGATTATTCATAATTATACATGGTATACACCTCTTATGGTTTAGAAACCTTCTATTAATTTTTATGAAAATGAGATTAGGAATGATGACTCAGACCTTCATTCCTTGTTCATTTGATCATAACTTAATCACAACCTATACACAGTGTTATGATTGATAATGGTGCAAGTGAAAGCATTTATACCATGAAAATACTTATGTATTTGGGTTATACAAATCATGATTTACATCCTTCAACAAAATTAATTAGAGTATTTGATGGGACCTCATAACATGTTCTTGGTGAGATTGACTTACCTCTAGAGGTGTGTCCCACCCATGTGGTTACTACATTCTAGGTTATACCTTACACGTGTCTTTGAAATGCTATTAGTATGTCCTTGGATACATACACTTCAAGTTATACCTTCTATAGTACATGGTTGTGTTAAATATATTCATTTCAATCAGGTAATTATAGTTTCTAGAATTCCATATAAAAAAACTCTTGTGTAAAAAAACATTTTACCTGGGCAATTAGTTAACAAACCTCCTAAGGTTAATATTCCACAAAAGGGTAAGCAATAGATAATCCCCTTTACTATGTGACTAGTACTTCATAAACCATTTCATAAGAGATCCATAATGGATTACACAAAATCCTCATATCCTAAACACCATATGTAGATATATAAAATACCTTCACATGTTTATTTTACTCCTAATCTAAAGAAACCATAGAGCATTCACCATTGGGTTCCATGAACCTCTATTCCTATTATTTTTTCAAGACCATAGAGTCCTTTTATACACATGTAGAGCATCATAGATACTATAGTGATAGATATTAAACCTATGCATGTTATTTGATAACATCACTAGTTTATTACACTAGATTCACCATAGGGAGATATCTATGACCATCCTTTGGGTGTGATCATAGGATAATTTTTTTCCCTTTTACATATTCCAAAAATACCAAAAAAAAAAAAAAAATTCAAAACTTTAAAAATAGTTTAAACATCTACAAATTCTATTAACTCCTTGACATATATGTTATTGGTTCCATATTGGTGATGGTATATCAATATTTATTAAATACACATGTTTTATGCATCTTTTTAGTGTGATTTAGGTATACATGGATAAATGATATATGCACTTTTAGATGTTGGGATTTCCCTCTACTCACATCACCAAGATTTTGGGGTCATGCACCTCTATGATCATGATACATCCAAGTTATATCATTCTATGGTCATTTTACATTATCATGTTTGAGTTCATATATGTACTTACATAGGCCTTATTCATGCTTATATCTTTTTAAATGTACTTGATATGTTATGTAATTTACATTTTTTTGATTAAATATATCTATATATTAATAAAATATATAATATACAAGTAATTCGCAAAAAATAGGTGGTATGGAAGCATGCCTCAACATCAGACTAGGCTAAGCCTAGGAATAGGAAACAATAAAAGAAAAAATAACATTAGGCCTCACTTAAAAAAAAAGTCATTAAAACATCATAAGAGAGAACATTAAGCTCCTAGATCAAGGCCAAGAGGTGGAGGATCCATATCATCAAGACCCTAGATTGAGCTTAGAAAGTCATTGCCATTTGGAATTGGCTCTCAACTAGAATTGAGAAGTGTCCTTATCATCTTCTTGTGTCTGAGTAGGAGATATGGCTAGAGAGAGCCTAGAGAACTTGTCTAACACATTTGATTGACCGTCAAGTGGTGCCCCTAAGTATATAGATGTAGAAGAGGAGAATCCCAACCATCTTACCTAGTAGGGGAAGGAGATAGGGGTTTTCACCCTTACTGCTACCTAGGAGGGGTCATATGCCGATATGGGGTGCCACTATGAGAGTGGTACTGAGATTGGATGTGTTAGTATCTACCTTGAGGGAGAATGGAAAGTTTGTCTTCAAGTCTAAGATCACTTGGAAGAGATGAAGGAACTCATGCCATATTATAAGGAGTATCTCCCCAATGAGTGATAAGGCCTTGGAGATGGCCAGGCTTAATGAAAATTTTATTTTCTTGCACTTGTATCTAAAAAATAACATTATAAATAATAGAGGACTTGTTCAAAGAAAAAAAACTACAGTCTAAAGAAACATTTTTAAATACTATGTTATTTCTTTCTTTAAATAACCAAAATAGAATCCCCACTCTAAAAGTAGCCAAAATTGGTTATATTTAAAAATCAAGGTGGGTTTATCTTTAAGGAAGATATGATACCAATGAAAGAATTTGGGCTGGAAGGGCTTGAAGAAGTTATGAATCCATGACAAGACATTTTGAGCTTTGGAACAATACTAGAAAAGATGAGGGAACATTTCTAGATGGCCCTAAAAAGGGCATGTGGGAAGGAAAACTCCTAAGTGCACAAGCCTTCTGCTTATAGGTAGGCCATGATATAAGATACACCAAGAAAAATAAGGTAGCTTAAGCTCTAAGAAAGCCTCTCAGATAATGTGAAAATGGAAGCACTAGGTATGAATGGAGGAATGCAGACCCTAGTAGGAGTTATGCTTGTCCATCATAGGTAGGTGGGGAGTAAGCTACCCATAGCCAAGTTGGGGGGTGTACTTACAAATTATAGTTTTAACATACCACTTATAGTCCTTCCACCAAGGATGAGTGGAGTGAACATAAATTTTGTGAAGCATTGAAGGTAGAACAATGTTAAGGATTTCTTGGTAGGATTCTCAATCAATATTGGCTAACCAAAATTTGGTTTTCACCTCTTCCAAAGATAGCCAAGAGTGAGACTGCTTAAAAAAATATCTTGGACAATATGAATGCCTCTATAAAATAACCTAATATTATTGATCCAAGGAACCTCAACTAGATGGAATTCATTTAAATTAATAACCTTCAACTACCATAGCAAGTGTGAGTTAATATATAACTCATCTTGGAACCCCGAGCCATACAATAGAAGCCATGGTTTGATCCTTTCCCATGATTTCTAGATAATTTTTCCATAAATGACCCTAAAATTTGAATGGGGAATTTAATGATAAATAGATTGAAGAATACAAGCCCTTTCTAAGCTTTCTTACCTTTAAGCAAGCCCAAAAAGATGTAGTGTTGAAACAAGACCTTTCAAGGTTCCTTTCCATTAAGGGCCTGCACAATCCATTTGGTACATAAGCAATTACTTAACAAACCACATCAATGAGCCCTATACCTCTAGCATCCTATGTGAGGTAGCATTAATCCCAGGTAACCCTATGGAATCTATGGCCATGAGAAGAATTGGCCCAAAGAAAATCCCTGAGAAGTTTTGTAAGTTATTGGTAAGAATTATTTGAAGGAACCCAACATGAAGAGTAGTAAACATAGGTGGTTGCAATCACTTTTGAGTAGATTTTTAATTTGCCTACTAATGATAAGGGATTAGTCACCAATATTCTAACTTTTTAGCTATTCTATCAATAACATATTTCCATAATAGGGGTGGAGAGGCATCAAAAGGAAAAGGGATGCCAAGAAACTTGAATATTTCATCATGTTGTATTTAGGCCCATCCATATTTGGTATCCCACACCGATGAGGGGAGGTATGATTGCCTATACCAATGATTTTTTCTTTTCATTAAATGCTTGAGCCAAAGGCAAAGTAGAAGGTGTTAAGATACTGAAAGGAATTATCCACATTGTCCTCATCTTCAATAAGAGTAAGAAAATAATCATTTACAAAGTGGCCATTCAGTAGTTGCATGTCTTCTTGAGGATTTTATTTATCTTGAGGGAGGTATATTCCCTTAACAAGGCACCTAGCTTGGAAATATTTGATGAATAGATTGAAAAAAACCAAATTTCTCAGAAGTGATTCCATTAATGGAGAGGATGGTTGAGGCATCTTAAAAAATCATCTAGATGATTTGAATGAAATTGGGACCAAAGTCTAGGGATTTAAGCATGGCCAGGATGAACGACCACTCAATATGGTCATAATATTTTTCAAATTTAGTTTTTATGAACACAGATTGTTTCTTAGACTTCTATCCCAGTCCATTCCTTCCCAAACCTCAATGATATTGTCTAATATATAGCTACGCATGATGAATCCTATTTGATCATGGTGAATGATGTACAAAAATAAACTATGTAACTAGAGCACTAGAGCTTTGGTATTGATTTTGTAGGAAAGATTTTGGAGGGTGATCAACCACCAATTACATATAAATTTGGGATCCCCTTACTTAGGTATGAATTTAATGTTTCCTTTATTTATATTTTTTCCTAGAGAATGTGTGTGAAAGGCCTCTTGATAAACATGGTATAAGTTAGCACCCACAAAATCCTAAAGAGTTTTATAGAATTCATAGGGGAAACCATCAATGCCAAGATATTTATCATTTACCATATGAGTCATTACCTCATTTAGATCATCCATAGTAGGGAGCCTATTGCAAGTGACCCATTGAGTGAGAGTAAGTTTGCAAGGCACCACTGTGAGGCACTACTGAAGGGAAATATCATACTCTATAGAGGATGATTCATCTCTAGACACTTGTTGATAATGGAGGACAAAATCTTGAACAATCTATGGTGTCTCTGATAATTTCTCTCTAGCATTAGAGATAGCGTAGATTTACTGATTTGAGTTTTTGGCTTGAAGCATTTGAAAGAATTATTTGGAAGCTTTGTCCCCTATCTTGAGCTAGTAGAGTCTAGATTTGATTTGAGTTCCCTAAGCATTGTAATTATCTCCTATCTGGGTATGGTTCCATAAAAAAGAGACTTTGAACTGTAAGATATCATTAAAAGGATATTTTTCTAGTGATAAAGCCACATGACTAAACTCTAAGGAAGTATCAGAGTAAGAGTGTCTTTAAATTTTAGAAGGTTGGTGACCATAGATTCTCAAAAAGTGAGAGGTCTTATGATGTCATCATCCCATGAAATTATCCAACTAGAATGTTGGGATGGACAGGGATCCAGATTCCAAACTCTATGAATGTGCTCTATAGTGGACCCATGCTTTAATAGTGAGGTGTTTAGAAAGAATTAACTTTTATGGACCTTGGGTTTCATGAATTACCATGTCACTCAAAACCAAATGGGGGAGTGATAAAAAATCCCAAAATCTAGTAGTTCCTACATCAAAGGAGATAAATAGTTATCAAAGGAAAAATACGGTTGGGTGGACATCATTTCTCCATCTAGGAACTTTAGATTCTAAGTGAGTCCCTCCCTAAGATTACTCTAGGTATACCACACTCTATCTACAGGCTAGTAGATTAAATTAGGGTCATTAAATCCCCATTTAGTATACATATAATACCATGCCTCCCTTTTTCCAATTGCCCAATGCATTGGTAGGTGTCCCACTTTGTCTTTAAGAGATGTCACCATATTAAAGTCACCACACATGACCCAATGAGCATTGGGGAGATCATTCACAATACATCACCATAAATGGGTACACTCAATGGAATCATTTGAGGCATAAATATTAATAATTCCAAAGGAATGGCTTTCAATACTAAAAAGGGACCAAACTAACTGATTGGTGGGGTCCATGCTAGATTACACTAAGCGTGGCCATCACTTTGGAGAAATAAAAATGATCACACCTTCACATCCTAATTCATGACTACTATACAAGATAATACTATAATGCCAGATAGAGTTATTGACCACCATCAATAAAAAATCCACCACCTTCACTTCTTGTAGACAAATAATATCCATATCAAGAAACATCCTTCTAAAATCATGCAAAACAAACTTGCATTTTGGGTCTATAAGACCCCAAACATTCCATAAAAATAAATTCATATATGATGGTTGTTAAGAGACATATCCTCAGAGTCTAGGACTTCTAAGGCATCATAAATGGTTTTGTAAAAAGTGCCCACTATTGGCATTTAAAAAATCATCAAATTATTCCTCACAGTAGGATCAACCTACTACTCTCCTTCCTTTGAATATTTATGCCTCCTAGGAGGGATATAAGAGTGTACCTCATCGACCAAGAAGTGGAAGAGAGGTTGGATATGAGTCTAAAAAATCAAAAGAACTAGGTAAAGGAGCCTTGAGACAATGGGATATAACATTGGAAATAAGAGGGGTGTTGAAGACTCTAGGTTTTGTTATTAATTTTGGGGCTTCAACCTAGAATGGCTCTTTCTTAGTAGGAGCCTAGTCTTATAGGCCATTACTTGTTGACAACATGCCTCCTTTAGGATTTCCTACACTTGAGCTCACAAGTTTGGTGTGACTATTATTCTTTCCCACCATAGTCCAACCATCCTCATCTAGATTTTTGCTACGTTTAAAAGAGGTATTAGGAGGAAAAGATGAGTAGTTGGGTGCATTGTTATGGGCTAAATGAAGGAGATAGTCCCAAATTTTTTGGTTGGTGGTTTGGTGGCAAAAACAAGTGTTGGGCAAGTTGATATATAGGACTCATTGAGAGTGTCTGACATCCCCAACTTGAATTTCTCTAAACTCAATAAGGTTCCAAGAGAGGTCTAATTCTACACAAACCCACTTTTATGGTCTAGAAAAGTAGAACCTATTTTTCTCATGGTAGATAACTTGAACTATGGTGGAAACTATTTGGTGAATTAAATTCTAATAAGGAAGTGGAAGACCTAGAAATTCTACCCAAATTGGGACCTTGAGAGCAGTGTGCTCTGAGATAACAAAGTCTCATGTCCAATGGGAGAGAACCATGAGTGATTTCTTAACATACCATATGGTTGAATTATGGAGGATATTTCCTACATGGGAAGGGTCAGCAAAATGGAATATAAAAAAACCCTTAGTCATATTTTGGATGCTCTTAAGATTTATGCCATGATTTGCCTAGTGGGATTGAACCAAGGACCTAAACATAATTTCAAATGGAATTTAACCCAAAAAATAACCTATCAAACATAACTATTCTAGCCATTGACAAGAAGAGGTAAATTATAGAATGGGCAAATAACATCAAGTTCTAAAGAGTTACCTCATGGTAGACCTTCAAGATAAGATTACTTAAGTTCTTGCAGGGGGCCATTTCTCAACACTCCATCATTCTTATTAGTAGCTAAAATAGTCAGGAGAGAATGAAGAGAAGTCATTAAATAGGCTAGCCTCAATCAAAGGTGAGAATCCATAAAAGGCAATAAATGCAAATCTTATAGACAACCTATTAAGGGCCACGGTATGAAATAATCTATAATGATATAAAATCAAGGGATGACTCAATGGCATGCATGGAGGAAACCCTATTAGAGCCCAAAAAAACCTTCTCACACTCTTCTTACTTGGCATTTTTTGCTAACACATATATCTAGGGACTAGTCTGTTATGCTTGTAATAATATCTTATGCTTTCATAGGTGTTCTTTAAGTTTATTACCTTGTTATTGTCTTACTTATTTGAGCATTGGAATATGATCCATTGTTTGCATCCCTCATGCCTTTGTTCACATCTTTGAAGTTTAAATATGTCATTATTTGTTATATGTTGACATTTAAATATGTCATTTCTTACTTTGTGGACATTTGAATAAGTTACGTCCCTTGGATTTTGTGTAATTTGAACATGCCCCTTATTTTAAGTCTACTTGGACCATTATCTTTTTAATTGCTTTTGAGTGCTATTGTGTGTGTGCTTAAGTTTTTTTTGTGCTTATATTATTGCTATCTAGATGTTACCATGATTCACATCATACATCTTAGGACTTGGTGTGATCATATTCTTCACACTTAAATGATACATATACCTAGGCATGTTAATTCTATATGCCACATGGTACATGTTTTCACTTTGAGCTATACAGTTTGAGGAGGTGTTTCAAGTATCCTCACTCAATTAATATAATGGTATCACTCCAAGGTTGTGGCTCTCCTATGGCTAGAGTGAACCTCTAGAGAGGGTTGGATCACTTGATGAATCACCTAAAACTAATGCTAACTACTGAAATTGTATGGAAAAGGGAGAAAGAAACAAACTGAACCTAAGATCTAAGAAAGGCGATACACCAATGATTTATGCTCCCCATAATAACCTCTTGATAGAATATATGACTCAATGTGGACTAGAAATATCTCACACACTCTTCAAACTAGGATCTTCATACATCAATGTTTTATATAGAGGTCAAGATTCATGCCTAATACTTGAAGGGATAATTTGAAACCCTTATTTCAAATATAACTAGCTATTTTCCATAAAAAATTAGCAATATAAACCACCTTAACACAACATATAACCTATATAAACTTATCCTACTTATATCAAGGTGAAGAACAAAGGATATATAAGAGGAAGAATAGATTCTACCATAGATGTATATCGACTAAGCACTTTATTAACACAAAGATATTAGCTTGAAGAAGGTAAATTCTAGATTCTATTTATTTAAAAGGATTGAATATGGTATTACAAATGGGCAAAGTTTAGTCATATCTAATGGAGGTATATAATAATAGGCATTCTTAACCCATTTTATAAGAAAATTATATAAGAGAACACTACTAGGTTACTTAAATGTAGCTATTACAACTTTTTAATTACCTAGTTATGAGGAACATAACTAAACTTTTAGGATACTATGCTCTTCTCAATGCTATCATACTAAAAGTGGTGGAGATATCTTGAATAATGTGGTGTAATAGTGGAGGAGAGGAAATTGACTTTCCAAATTTGTCTCTTGAAGTGGTGAAAAATGGGTGGCTTGGTCAACTGGTTACTTCATAAGAAAGTAACTCCTATTTATAACTTTAACTTGCCTTATCCCACTTCTTTGTGCATGAAAAAAATTAGATGCATGGTTTATTTGAGCTAACCACTTATTTACCTCATGGGATTTACCTCTTTGAATGCAATTTCCATCACCATTTTTAGGCCTAAATCATGGTTGACCAATTTGAAGGAGCATTAAGTGAATATTTACATGTTAATAGATCACCTCCTTAATGCATTGATCCATTACTATGGTCTCGAATGGCCTTGATCCTACACCATGGTAATTCTTGACCCCTTCTATTAACATATTTCAAAATAAAAACCAATCTATATTTCTCCCACTAATTTGACTCTTATTCTCTCCATTTCCTGGAGTCTTTTCAATGTAGTTTCATTCTTTGTCTAGGATGTGAAGACTTGTTTCTAATTATTTGACATCATAATGATATTGCCAGGTTGTTTGAGTCACTATCAACATAAGAACTGCCTATGACTCATAACAATTTCCCTCCTAAATTGCTTTGTAGTTTTGACCACCATAAAGCTTTGTCAAGAACCTATAGGATTTATTCTTGGAATAATCAATACTCTCCAATTTATCATGAGGGATATGGGGAATCATTTATTTTATCATTCATCCTCCTTTTTTGCCTATGAAATGTCTCAATACATCAATAAACTTATAATTTATTTATGGACCTGAGATTATAACCTACATTTTTGTTAAAAAATGAGAGAAGTTAGATTTAGTCCCTCTAAGAGCAGGATAGAAGTATCATCTTCTTCCTCATGTACAACCCTATTATTTAAATTTTATACCTTCCTAAACTTGAACTCCTTCATAATTTATTCTATAACCCTAAAACTTTGATGCTTCTTTCTTTAAAAGGCCAACTTTCTCTTTCTTGATCTCTGACTGTACTAATTTGGCTAGTTTACAGACCTGTATCTTCATTTTTCCTTTGCACATATCTTGATAATTTTATTAAGTTAAATTTTTAGGTGTTTTATGGGTGTGCAAGACCATTTTTAGGTGTTTGAAACCTTTAATATTCTTTAAATATGATAAAGAACCCAAAAATTAACTTTGGGGTTTAGGGGTAGTCCACCCTCTTAACAATGGGCCATATCTCTCAAGCCTTTATTTTCTTACTAAAATTTTTAACACATTATTATTAACCCTTTTCACCTCCTCCAAGAGAAAACTAAAGTAATAAATTAGATAGACTACGCTTTGGCTCTTAAATCTCTCCAATTTTACACATTGACTTACCCTTTCTTACCTTATTAAGGACCATTCATAAAGTTGAGGGCTTATTTTCACTTCAAATATTTTACAAAGTGTCCTATGATACCTTATTTACTTTCCCTGATCATCATTCTAACCCATGAACCTACACAATATAGTTGGCACGTGTTCAAATTTTGTCACTCTCTTCTTGCAAACAAACGTGATGTTATTTCAAAGTGTATATCTATGATTAAAATATTTTATTCCACATTAAACTCAAATCTCAATGGATACCATGGCCTCATAGACCCTCTTAATCATGACAAAATCTTTGATCACCTTACAAGGTAGGTAAACATGGTTTCTTTCACTCCTATTGAGTAACAAGACTCTTTAAGTGGGGTCTAGACTACATTACTATCTCATCACTCAAGAAAGGTTTGATTGAATATCTCATAGACCTCAAGGCATGTTGTTAACAAGGCAATTTTTGACTAAAAACTTGGGACAAGAAGACAAAACACCAATATTTCACTTTAGCCTTGTTTGGAATACTTAAACTTCATTAAAATACCTTAAACATTGCTTTACCTTAACATTGACTAAGGATCATCTTAAGCACATGACTAAGAGGTATTAAACTTTGGATAACATTAAGAGTCACTCTTATCACTTTTATATACCATGACAGCTTCCATTAGCTCTTGCTACATTGTTGGCTTATGAAGATTCATGACCTTATTTTTAGACCTATTTAATGTTAAGATTATTCATTGGGCATGCACTTGATTCTCTTATCAATTATACTTATCTTTCTTATTGTAAGGACATATCGACAACTCTACCTCTTACTCTTGGTCTTCATCTATCTTTACACTGGGTAGGGGTGATGGTTTTCTCAATGCTACTTGAGGATCAAGACTATTTAAGAGATTGAGAAACCAATTTGGGTCCTAATATTATTTATAGGACTACCACTTAAGAAATCCTTGTCAATCTTGTTCCTCTCATGTAGAAACTATGCCTAGTATTGTCTATTTATTGTCCCTAGTTCCATTTCATCTTTGTGTAGGATTTCTCATTCCTTGACTTGTCTTTAGAATTATCCTTCATCATTGTATAGAGATAGGTATGTTTATTAAGATGGAGAAATTGTATC
Organism: Torreya grandis; assembly: GCA_037957365.1. Taxonomy (NCBI): domain Eukaryota; kingdom Viridiplantae; phylum Streptophyta; class Pinopsida; order Cupressales; family Taxaceae; genus Torreya; species Torreya grandis. The sequence goes on along the minus strand of JARHVA010006156.1, from coordinate 54,057 downwards.
CCCATTGAGGGTGATTTTAAACATAAATTAAACTTCATCATGAAGAACCATGACTTTTTACCATTATCTACACCATGTTACATGGCTTTAGGTGTTCTAGAAGTCTTGAGGATTGGTGCAATTTTATTGTATTCTACCCTTTTTCAATAGGTCTACCAATAACCTCATGAATTTTATTCTTTGATCTACAAGTTGTCATGACATGGTTTGGATGAAGGATAATCCCTTGATGGATTTAGACTGCTCATCAATACATAATATCCTCATAACACATAGATTTAATCCCCCTTTTTGTAACTTTATTATAATATTGATACTCTATTATAGGCCTATTTATGTTTATCATAACATCAAAGGAGCTTTAAAAACCTTACCACTAGATTTGACAACATGCTTGGTTTATGACCAAACCTATAACCTTGAAATTAGTGTCAGTCACACTCTTCTTACTTGAAGGAGATCAAGTTTAGTGTCCTCCCTTCACTATTCTAACCCCATCTCGCCTTCATGAAGACTTCATAGCTCTTAAATATCAAGGCTTCAAAACATTCCTTCAACCTAATTAGAATTAATCATATTTCTTGAGGATACTAAGAACCTTGATAGGTGATTGGATGTATAGAAGATTCTTTGACTGGTGTAGTCATTCATCTATTGTAAAATACCTTTAACAACTTCATACCTTTCATAAGCCTGTTAGAACATCTTCAAGTTCAATTCTTAATTAAGCATCTTACAAATTGAGCCTCCATGAAGTGGTGACCAATTTAATATATTATTTTGTGTTATATTTAAACCTATTTAACATGGATTGATATCTGTGATCCTCTATTGAAAAGGATTAGTTGATTGATTTAGCCTTTTGATGTTGTCAACAAGGTATTCTAACAATGAGTGATTAGGACCAAGATGACACAACACAACACAAAATTGAAACCTAATATTGAATATAATACCTTAAACACTTATAAACACACTCAAACCATGCTAATATATCCTTAAACAATGCTATTATGTTGTGCAAAAAATAACCTCTCTTGGTCATGAGTTCTCAAAATTTTGCATGTCAACTATGCACTATAATATTAGAAGGCATTATAAACTAGTGTAGTCAAGGAAATTACTTTCAATATTTGTTTATATCCCTTAATTATTCACTTTATCCTCTACATTAAGAAATGGGCACCTATGACTCCTTATAATTTATTTTTGATGTCTATAGATTTGTACACACTCTTTTTAGCTTAACACTTACTAACTTTTCTTAGGATATTTAAAAATAATGTTGTTTAGTAGAAGAATTATACACTTCCTTAGAAACCTAATCATTACCATAGAACCTTGACTCTCTATTATATGCCTATTTGGTTTATGGAAACCTAAAAAATATCGAGAACCCTATTTCATGCCCACAAATTTGTGTTCTTGTTTGAAGTTTCCAAAGAGGTTTATAGGGTCCTAAAAGATATTTAAGACCTCTATCTTGAAGTTATCCTCTATGGGAGCCAAACCTATGCATAAAAAACAAGAATATTAATAAGGAAGAAGTGTAATTTGTATGATTCCCTCTTTACCTTCGATAAGAGCATCAAAATGTATTGAAGACCTATGTTTTGACTTGTAAACTAGTATGAAGACTCTCCAAACTTGGATCATCCTCAAATATCTTAATTTATTCTAATATGCCTCCAATATAATTGTAAAATAATATTGAGCACAATATATGGAGTTACTAGAGTTGTTTGGGGTCTCTATCCAATGGAAAAAAACATAACATTGTGAGAACCTTTCATTTTTTGCTCACAAGCCTACATAGTGGTATCCAAGATTTAAGTCTCCTATAACCCTACAAATTGATCCATTAAATACATACACATTTAACTCATTAGAGGACTAAGAGGGAATGCTTAGGACTTATCCTTCATGGAAATAACACCTTGGAATGCTTGAAAACCTTACTTCTATGAGTGCAAACTTGTACCTTCTACTTGGCCTTGTTTTGTCCCTAAAAGCCCTAGCTGGTTCTAATGACCTGACTTCCATTAGAGACCTATTAAATGAGAATTATATAATGTTAATAACTTGATTTATCCATTCATCCATTCTGAATAATTTTTAAGCACTTAAAATATGAATCATGGTTCCTTAGGGTTTGATAGGGTTTAAAAGTAGTCTCCCTTATTAACAATTATTCATAGCTCCCCTATCTTATTCATCTCTCTAAATACATGTAGGAGGCGATTAAATAACTTCTTCATCTCCTCCAACATCCATATTGATCCATGAAATATGAGAAAAGGAGATCTCTTAAAATCATGCTCCAAATGGGCTCTTTTCTAATGAGTTTGGGCTTCTTAGTGATTGTTTATAGAGTTGTCTCCTTATCTCTACCTCCTAAAACTTGGAACATGTTCTTTATGACCTCCTTAGACTCCTCAAATTATTTTACACTACCATACACTTGATCAACAATAGTAACACATCTTGAAATATAGATTCTCTAGACCTTTGAAGGAGTTTTGGAACTATTTTGACCTTGAAGGAGATTTTCTAGGCATGAAACTTTTGTTTGAGAAATGAAATGGATTTATCATGATGCACTTGAACTTTCATGGCTTTGACCTAACCTGTGTTTATTCATACATTTTCTTACCATTAAATAAAACCCTCAAAACTTCACTTTTTTGATGTTAAATCCCCAATTTTGAAAGTCTTTTCTACTTTGAAGCTATTATTACAATTTTTTCACCCATGAATGGACCTCTTTGGAACAAAAACCTTAAAAAATGTATTAGAAGCCATGAAACTTGCATGTTCAAGATAGAAATGAAATAGGTCTGGGCCAATAAACATAGTTTTTGCACATTTGAAGAGGAAATGAAGGTCAAAACAAAGCTAATGAGAGGGAAAGTAAGTCATTAAATTTAATTTTACCCTTTTGGTATGGATTAATATAGGTGATGGGGTTTATTTTGTTATTATGTGGGCTCATGAGTCATTAAAGAGGGGATTGTTTCCATAAGTGGCTTGAATGGTTCAAGTAATATGACATTGTAACCTCTTTACACCCTCCCATGCACTTGGAGAATATTTTGAATACATTTATGACCTTATATGCCTCCTCAAACCCCTTTTGACCTTATTCTTTATTGGTAATTCTCCACACATAAACCTTGGAAAGGGTTGATTAGACCTCGTATGGACCCTAAAACATATTAATCCTCATCTCATGACTACAACCAATGAATTAAAGACCCCTTTTGAGATGAAAACTAATGTAATGGTTAGGTTTTGAATGGTAAGAGTTGACATTAAGCCTAAGAGGCCAAAATATCAATAATACATTCACATATTACATGGTTATGTCATCCTTTTGAGGTAAAGTAACTATTAGTTGTTATCTTGCCTCAGCTCAAAAGGGGGGCATATTAGTGGGGACATGGCATAGAGGCATGACTTACACATTGGTCATAGTTTCAGATATACAGTGGGGGCATTTTTTGGAAACATGTTTTCCACACTTATTTAGTACACAACATACCCAAGTTAAAGTGAGGGAATGTTTCAAAAACATGTCCTCCACATTGGAATTTATATCATTTTTCAAATTTCTCCATATATATCGAGGGCATGATTTCTAAGCATGTTCAATAGACTCACATAGTTTTCAAATTGGCCAAATTATGTAGTTATACGATTCAATTAGACATTTGTGATAGAATTTTATATAGTGGTACCATTGTTATATATATTTTTAACATGAGACTATCTATGGTGCATATGTAATGAAATGTGTGCCTAATATTATTAAATTAAACTACTTTTATATTTAGAACACTTTTAGGGACTGTTATCACCCACTAGGTTGGACTTTTATGGACTATATTGAGCCAACCCATTACAATAGTTGGTTTAATTTTTGGTATGTTTGAGGTGATTAAATCACTAAATCTTGCCAATTTTTAAGGTTAGAATTGATTATATCATCTAACCTCACTATTTTTATAGTGTGAGTTGACTTGGTTCACTCACACTCATTAGGTTATAAGTATGACTGGGTTGCATGGTTGAGCTAGTCTTAACTGCCAGGTGGCAATCCATATTTTCTCCAAGGTTGGGGGTATGTTTCTTAATTTCTCTCTCTCTCTCTCTCTCTATATATATATATATATATATATCCTTAGATATATGAACTTTATATATTTATATTTGTCCTAATATAAATTTAAATGATTTATAATGATACATCTTTCAAATGAAATCACTGAAAGGCAAGATGGTTGTATCGATACACAAGTATACTACTAAACCTTACTCTCTTTTAATTTCAATCATTTCAATACTTTTAATTTGAGATTATATACACTGATTATATAATGTAACATGTTTTTGGTTTCAAGTTAGTCACCAAAAAAAAATCAAGTTAGACGCAAGTAAAGATAAGGTGTGTTATACAAACCCAGGTGTGCATTCCTTTTCTGTTAAACTGAAAATTTAATTAGTAAATTAAAGGGAGGAAATGTATAAACTATTTCTAAATTATATAACACCTAAGTTTTTTACACTTGGAAAATACATATCATGGATGTAATTTCAATTTCTAGACCTCTCCCACTATCAAAAGCCTCGCATATACTATCTTTTTATGCCTAATTACTTATCTCACAGTCCAAACTCTATATTATTATGACTCACACCTTTTAGCTTGCCTATAATTTTAGAAACCTAATTTTATTCTACCTTTACAAGTTTTGAACCTATTCCTACTTTTCTATTTCCTAGACACTTGCATCCTAGTCAGATGCCTACATCGATACAAGTGTCCTTACCTGACACAAGCATACAATGGCCTAAAGTCATCTAATTTACAAATGAAACATATCATAAAGGTTATCATAAGTTATTTAATGTGATATTTTCTATAATAGGATTTTTACAAATATAATATCAACCTTTATTCATTATGAACCTAGAAAAGACCTAGAGAGACCAAGGCAAGTTACCAAAAGCATTCTATCATGTAATCAAGTGAGCAAAGCTTCTCTATGTTCTCATATTTCCATATAATTCATAGGGATAACATATAAACATGTATAAATTACTAAAGGAGCATCCCAAGAGCTATATTTTACAAGTTACAAGCTAAGTCTTTATTATACTTGCTTATCACACATTGAATTATTCACACATAAGCCAACACATAGGGGATAACTACACAAGTTTGAGGCCCTCCTCAAAGTATTAGATATCTAGGTAATGTTCATTGATAGAGGGGGTCTTGGGGTAATTTAAAACCATGTGTCCATGAACACATTTTTTCCATAACCAATATGAAGATGAAGAACTAGTGTTTTAATATTTGATAAGAATCAATAGTCCATGAAATAGATCTGAGGGCACTAGAGTGAAGATGATGAAAAACCTAAAAGAATCTAGGTGGTCACATCCAAATTTATTAGATTAGACACCTATGCCAAGTTAGATTATAAAATTGATGTAACTATCCTAAATTGATGTAAGTGTCCATAATTACATAGGTATAAGTTCGAGAATTAGTTGATTGTTTTAGAATCCAGATCCAGTCCACTTTTTGCCTACTCTAGATCTAGATCTGTATTAACATCAAAACTAACTAAATATCTTGTTTCTTTACCATTGAATATTTGTAATAGATGTAATTTCAATTTTAGCATATCTCAACATAATACATTTAGTATATGTCTATCTAGGCTTCATAAACAATTGGCCTATTCTAGATATAGTCTACCATCCTTATGCCCTAGGATATCTCTTACCCCTTTAACCCTATATTTCTTATATCTATATTTTAGGGTGAAATAAGAATACAAAGGTTTCCAAAATTTCCTACAATAATTAATGCATTCATCAAGGTAACAAAAGTGATAACTTGAGGCACAATTGATAAAAATTAATTTTCTATAAAGGTGGGGAATTGAATGCTTAATGCTAATCCAAGCACTATTTTGGTCAAAAACCTTGAAATGAGTACTACTTAGTAATGAAATTTACACTCCAGTGCAAATTTTGTAATAGTTAAGGTCATTTTTATTTTAGGTTTGCATAAAGATCATAAGGAGGAAGAACTAGTGCATATGGCACACTAATCATTTCCCCTCTTACTGATATTTGGTTATAAATTTAATAAGCTCATTAAAGTAAAGGATTTGAGATTTATGCAATTATGTAATCTTCAAAGCATTCAATAAAATATAATTTGTTCATTCTCTCTTTTTTCTAAAATTTTGTTTGTGTTTAATCTATTGTAGTATTGAGCTTATACTTTTTGTATTATATTTTTATCATGTGCAAGAATATTAATGTATATGATTATGAGTTTTATGTGTTGAATATTTTATTTAAAGGATTCCCTCATCATCTATACAGGTGCATCACCCCCATGCCCCAATCCTTATTCGCTTGTCTACCCCCTATTTCATAATAGCTTTGCATTAATTTCTTCATCTTTGTCTAAAAAACATTAGTTTTTACATTACTATAGACAAAGATTTAGTATTTTCAACCTGAAGGTCATTTTACTACCTATTTTAATTATTTTATGATTAATGTGGTCTAAATAAGATAAAACTATAAATATTCAAATTATTTAAAATATGGTAATAATCATATAGATTTGAATGTAAAATCATATATTGACATTGCACTTATTATACTTAAAATTAAAAAATCAATGTAAGAGAGATGAACTTAACTTAATTTTCATTTTTATAACTCACTATGTTCATCACAATCCTTGAAATGACTTTGTATTTACTATTTAACCATGCATATTAGGAAATAAGCACTCAAACATTGTGCAAATGTTTATGTAAAATCTTAGACCCTTGTGGTGAGCAATATTGTCTAGGATCTACTAATACTTTCCACGTTTAACCATCATTTCATTAAAATTGAACATATTCCATTCTATATTAAAACCCAAAACTGTTATTATTAGATTTTTATAGTATCAAATATTTCAAATATTAAAATCTAGTTTTTCTATTATCAGATTCTAGTTTAGAGTTTATTGGAATTGAATATCATATTTTACAGATTATAATTTAAAGGTTTTTGGAATTCAATGTTAAAGATGTAGATTCTAGAATATAATTTATTAAATTAATTTAATTTTTTTTAAAAATAATGGTAGTAATTAATATTCCATTTTAATACAATCGATTCAAAATTGACCATGATAAATTGCAATAATTTTTTTAATTACCTTATAAGTGCAGGAAAGATGTTACAAATATCCATGTAATATTTAATGTGGTAATATTATTACAAATATCTATATAATGATTAGTGTTGAATAGTTACAACAAATAAATCTTTGTAACAATATAAACATAAAAATTATCATACATATCTATGTAACATTTAACATGGACAAGTTACCAAAAAAAATTCCTTGTAATAGTTATTGTAAAACTTTAATTGATTGAAATTACCATACATATAATTACTAACATTTGAATTTTTTAAAAATAATAAATATAAGGTACCATTCTACAAATTACCACAAACATTTTTTGCACTATTATAAATAAACTAACTATTGAAATATTATCACAAACCACAAAAAAATTATTGTCATAAAGATTTTTAAATGTCAAAGTATTGTCAAAAATAATTCATTTAATGAATATTAAATGCAATATCTTTTACAACTTATATTATATCTACAACATCTCTAACATATAAAAACCATCCATAAATTATTTTAGCAAGTAATTTTCTATAGGGAAATAATTATTAAATGTCTTTTCAATGATATAATTTTCATTATTTTTATTTAATATTTTCCTCGTAAGAGTCATCAATGATCACTATATTGAATTGATTATGTTTCCACTTGATCCATTTCCAACCAACTCTAATGTTTTTTTTTTGAATATTACAATATTTTTAAAAAATTTGTAATCAACACACAAACTAATTCATAGTCTTCTTGGGTATATATGAATTTAAAGTTATTTCCATTCAACACTCTTTATTTAAGCAATGAAGTCTTTACACCATTCAGATTTTTGGATTTCGATGAAGTCCAAATCCCAATATGAAGGTATGTAAACAATTGTGTAATATTTTGTTTTCTTTTGGTTTGAGGAAGTAATATTTATTTATAAACTCTATAGCCTGTGTTATGTCCAACTTCATTTCTGCAAATTTCTTTTTATTAATTGTATGAACTAAAACACCATTCAAGTCAAACATAACCAACATTGACCATTTATCTTCATCATCTATAAATAATATATTTTTTAATACAAATAAAATTCAATTTTATCAAAACAGTCAACTTATATTTAAATTTATGAACTATGTTTTCTTATTAATAAATTGTATAACATACAATAACAATTCTAATTGCCTACAAAAATAATCAACTTCCATCTAAATATACAAGATCAATCTTTTATAAATAATTGATTATTTAAGTAAAAATAGTTCTAATTGATGCTAAAATTAACCAATTTTCCTTTGTTTATATATACAAAAACAAAACCAATGGACTATAAAATTAATTAACTTCCTTTTAAATATGTAAAATAAATATTTTATAAGTAATCACTTTTGTATGTTAATAAAATTTCATCTGACTAAAAAATTTAACTGTCTTTGGTTATATAATTTGTTGTAACAAATACAATGTAATAGTATCAATATAACTCAATCAAAGTCACTAATTGTTATTTTGTATGTTTTCAAAGAATGACACATATTTAGGTGTGACCCCATATTATTTAACCACGTCCTTAAGTATGTAAATGTTCTCCTATTGGAATGTAGTATGCTATTGAATTTCTAGCTAGAAGGTAATCAAGCTTCTTATTTGTCATGAATAAAGCATTTCTTCTCACCAATGAATAATATGTTTTATGTTTCATACAAGTGTGTGTATTTGTCTAGGACCTTTTGCATGTTTTTAAATGTATACTAGTATAATATTTAATTTCTTTGATTTGATAAATTTGTTGCTAATTTCTTACTACGTTATCCCCTAAGTAAAAATAAATTCCAAATTTTATAGCC
>JARHVA010006156.1:0-37500 GCA_037957365.1 Torreya grandis | reverse complement strand
AAGTGTATATGGTAAAATGAATTGTAAAAAGATGAAAAAGCCACAAAAATCCAAGAAAACAAGGATGCACAAAGTGATGATAGAAATAAATGAAATAAAATAATAATAATGGAAGAAAAATGAGATAAAGGTGGCCGAGCTTACCTTAGAAATAGAATGTAACTAAGCATTACTTATAAATAGACCTCAATCCAATGTATTTATCCCATTAAATGGGATAAAAGTGATAAATAAATGATTGAATTTTTGTATAAGCTCATTTATGGATATTTATCATGAGTAGCATATAGATTAGCCATGTTGATTTAGTTGATTAGGTATAGATTGGAAGACAAGGAGATTTTAGCTATGATATTATCTATTAGACCTCTATAAATTTATTTTTGATGTAGTTCATGATGGTATTCACCATGATATAAAACATTATGATGACCAAGTCATAATGTATATAAGGACTAACCCCTAATCTAATAAATAATTGATGACAAACATGAATGATAAAAACCATGATGAAAATGATAACATATGTCAATGAATGGACTCAAGTAAAATGACATGATATATATCACCATGATGATAAACTTGTTTCCAAAATGGATTGAGTTGAGACAAAAACCATAAAAGTAAACAAACAAGCAAACAAGCAAACACACACAAACTTGAAAATAAAAGCAACATAAATCATCTTATTGTTAAACCAAGTCAAAATCCACATGTGAGTGCTCATTGAGATTGATAAATAGATGAGTTCACCAAGAAAGGATACATGCAAAGTAATGAAATGGGAAGGAAACATCTTGAAACTAAGTTACATGCTTGAATTTGACCCAAATAGGGTGAAAGATATGACCTTGGATTGATTTGATATGATTGGATTTGCCCCAAATATGGTGAATTTAGGAAGGACACATCCCAAGGTATCTAAAATGATTGAAACTAATGAAAAATCAAGGATAATGACTAGATTTAGGATAATAAAATGTTTTTGAATTTTGTGGCTTTATATCTCTCATGGAGATTTGAAGCCATTTTCTGATTTTTAGGATTTTTGGAATGTTTTGAAATGGTTTTGGGTTTTTGGCCTCTCAACTCAATGTATGATTAAGAGATAAAAAATGTTTTAACTTGTATAATGGCGAGAGTGTGGATTAAAATGCTTACAAAATGGAAAGATCATGGAAGTGGTAGCTTGTAAAATGATGAGAGCATGGATTAACTGTGGCTAAGTTGACCTCAAAAATTGAGCAATGCCTACATAGTCCAAATGAACCTCAATCCACTGTAGTTCCTCTAGAATGGGAGATAATGAATGAATTATGAATGGATAATGTTGGATAATAATAGATGACAATGAGGAAAAAGACTAAGAGTCTTAAAGGATACCAAATGTGTCTAGTTGTCAAAGTATCATGCAGGTAATATGCAAAAATATTTCCCAAATAGGTTTGAATGTACCTTATAATTACATAATAAGGTTAAGGTAGGAAGAATGATAAGCACAATAATATGGGCTGGGTTGAATAGGATTGATGGCCAAAATGGATGAAATAGAATGGTTTTCAATACAAATGAGGTTGTCCCCAAGTGTCAAGGTACTTACAAACAACAAATTATTTTTTCATGATGCCATAAACCTATTTTCATCATGGTACTTATCTAGGCTACCATAACATGGTTTTCATCATTTGGATGAATTATTTCTCTCTTTTGATTTTTTTGTATTTTTTGATGATTTTTAACATCTCAACTCAATGGAGGATTATGAGATGCATAATGTGGAACATTTATTATCTAAATAATACCTACTTAGAATAGTATCTCTATCTAAATCCTCTTTCTGATGTGAACTATACTACTACTATCATGATCTTTATTGGTTTTTGATTCTTCTTCCTCCAAACCTCTAGATAAGACATCTTTATAGTCTCTAGAAAAAGGAGTGCCACCAAGATGGGTAAATAAGGATATGCATTATAATAAATATCTATTTGGATAATGGAATATAGGTCTTGAGTAAATAATAAAATCATAATGGAATGCATAATGGTTGGGGATAAATGAAGATTGGGATTTCCAATCACATGCATTATTGTTGATTCTAGATTAGACATAATTTTAGTTTTAGTGGGGCCAAAGACATATAAAAATTACCTCAATACGACCATAAGGTTTTTATATTGTTTAGGTTTGAGAGATGCTATAATAAGCTATGAATTATTGGCTATGTTAATATTTGCTTAAATAATGTTTTCATCGAATAATGAAGGACTAATTGGCTCAACTATTAGCACCTCAAAGAGGTTTTCACCAATAAATTCTTATTGATTATTATTATTTAGATTGTCCAATAATACCTTGAATAAAGTTTCACTTAGGGATTATGATAACTCATTTTAATTGATCACCTTAAGCAAGGTTTCACTAAAGGACTCTAAATTTTTATTTTGATTATCATTTAGCACCTCAACTAAGGTTTCACTAGAAGATTATAAGTTTAGATTTTGATTGTACCCTAGCACCTCAAATAGGGTCACTAGGATATTTTTATTTTTCTTAAATGTTGTCTTGGATCCCCAAAAACTCTACCACTGAGATGCCACTAAGGAAGAAGTTTAACAATGTGCGACTCTCCCAGTCCCAATCAATGTTTGTGGGGAGTTGGATGTCAATATAATGGATAGGTTGGTTAATGTTAAATAATATTTAATGTCAATGGAAGGTTAGAAAGAAAGACAATGCTCATAAAGGATACTATGACAACTTGTGTCGATGCTAAATAAAATATCCTAAATAACTATGGAAATATTACAAATGCTTTTAATTGGATTTACCAGATGTGCATAGCTAATGTCATAACATATACTAAGGTATTATGATTCTATGAATGATTTTGACTCAAGTGGATCTAGTAAAAGTGTATAGCTAATGTCATAATATCCACTAATATAGTCTACTTTTGAAGCTGATTCTAACTCAAGGGGATCTAAATCTGATGTTGAGATTGACATTAATTCTAATTCTAATGCTAAATATGAGTTTGGATATATAATAAAACTTGACTATGATATTGATGTAACAAAAAAGAGGGAATATTTAATTTCATTACCCATAAGTACCTTGTTCACCTTTTTCTTGGAAATGAAGGATTTGGGATGAAGGAATTTTCTAAAATGAGGAATGTTTTCCAATGGAGGAATAATGGGCCATTGCTAAATAATAATGGACATTTAAAATATGGGCTCATATAATATGGTTCCTATGTCATATATATGTCCTTTTTAAAATAAAAGTGGACCAACAATGGTTTAGGTCTGGTCAAAGATGGGTAAATTGAAAAAAATGTCAATAATGGGTTGACTATCTTGATCTTTCTTTGAAAGTGGACGTATCTAGTCATGCATGGGAAAGGGATCATGACATATCATGATCAATCAGTTATCAAACTTTGGAAACACTTGGCCCATCAATAAATAAGGGAATTTTGAGGGGCAATGGCATAATAGTTATAGACTATTGGCTTTATTATGGTTATAAGACTAGATTGGCTTGTAGACTACTAGAGAAAATGTCAAAAGTAGATGCAAAGTGGGCTAGTTATTGACTAGGATGGGTGAGTTAATTTATCAAATTTTGATGTATAAATGGCCATGCTAGAATAGGTCTAGGATTGTGAGATTCCATGACTCATATTAACCTCAGATGAATACACCTAAGATATGATACATGAAAGGGGATGGGATTATAAGAAATTGGCCCCAAAGAGGGTAGATTGGCTTAATTAGAATGGACCCAAAAATGATGGTCTTAGTCTTAATTATAATGGACCCAAATAAGGTGGTATTGTTATTAATTAGAATGGGAACAAAGAGGGTAGTCTTGGTATTAATTGAAATGGGCCCAAATGGAATGGTCTTGGTCTTAATTAGAATGGGCCCAAAGAGGAATGATTGGCTCAATGTAATTAGCTTGGACCCAAATAGGAAAGAATATACTAAATCATAATTGCCCCAAATAAGGTGAATTGGATTAGTTTTTAATTACACCAAATAGGGAAGAATTAGTTTAGATTGATTTTGCCCCAAATAGGGTGAAATTGGCTTAGATTAGATTTGCCCCAAACAAGGTAGAATTAGAATGGTATGATTCAAATGAAAGAAAAGATGGATGCCATGAATTTTTTGTTCCCAACTAAAAAGTGTAGGAGATCTAGTGAGAAAACAATAATTGGTTTGAATTGGCATGTGGTTGATTAGGGGTAATTGGATTTAGTTAAAATAGACCTAGTTTGGAATTAGAATTATGATTAGAATATGGTTCAAGATGGACCTAATCAAATTGGAATGTGGTTTTGTATTCATATAAAATGTCCAAATTGGTAGTTGAGTGTGGTCCTTTTTTCATGCTCTTGTGATCCTTCTAAACTCCTTTTTGATCATTGTTAGTCATCAAAAACCTTCTAAATGATCATTCCACATCAGCTAGATAATATTCCCCATGCCAAAATTTTTCCCCTAGGTCCTGAGCCTATAGGATAGGAGTACCCCATTTGGAATTTAACACCCAATAGAGAAGTATCCCATTTTTGATGGTTGTATCCATTTGCATTTTGAACCCCATCAGTCATTTTCATTTGGTCCTTATCCTTAATTAGGTTGGCCTAGCATGAATACATATGACCCATGATAAATTGTTCCCTATAAAAGCCCACTCAAAGCTCATTTATAAAAGAGGTGAAAAAACTTACAAAGAAAGAAATAATACAAATAAATCACTAAGGCAAACTTCCCTATTCTTTGCACACAGTCACCCAACATAGCTATAAACATATGCAGATCCTCATACTAGTCCCTAGCCACCTCAAACACTATTAATTTTGCATTTAAAACCACATCAAACTATGGCACAAAGCACATTAGGTGGGAGAAATAAATATGGATTGATCCCTCTTTAGAGTATTGGTATGTAGGTAGTGTGCCCACATAAGGGGTGTGGATTGCATGTTTAGTACATCTTTCACACTAACACCCCCTCTTTCTCAAGTGACTCAAATATCATTTTATCAAGCATGATGGAAGATTAAGTTGGAAGACAAAATAAGATCCATAATGTGTTTCATCGATAACCGATGATCTATTTTTCACAAGGATGATCACACAGGCACATCACAACTACCCAAAAAGTTTTAGGTCTCTATAACGAGTTTGGACAATAATGGAAGGAACAAACAATAACACCAAACACCAAAGTGTCCACTTTTTAGTGATCATATCATTTCATTTAATGAAATCTAGATTTAGGTTTAAGACACATTCCTAGTCTTGCATAACTATTTTCAACATTTGTATCAGCCATCTCAGTCTATTTTCTAGCTAAGTTATATTTCTTCCTATTTATTGCTATTTTTAGAAAGGTGAAAAAGACAAATAATTACACAAATTAGGATTGTATTTATTGATATATTCTATACTAATTTATTAATATAGAACCTTAACTAAAATAGGGATAAAAATCTATTATTCCCAAATAAGTTAAATCATTTGGTGAACCTAACTTACTTTGTTTGTGCACAAAAAACCTAGAAACCCTAGGGAAAATTTCTTGATAATTTTTAGTAATATGTTTCTTATTTTTTTAATTAAATCAAATTTCACATAAAATCAAAAATAGATCTTAGTTATTTCAAAACATTTCTTGAAAACAATAAGGATCCCATACTCAGTCCTATCATGTAGATGAATGATGAAGTTTACTATATGTTAATGCAAAGCTTCTTTCTTTCCCTTTCATGCTTACTTTTTATAATATGGGATGATATTAATAAATTTATTGCTAATCATGTTAAGGTCACTTGCCTTCAAAGAAATGCTTAATTTTATTTAATACAAGGTTTCATTATTTATTTTACATACTCTCTCTCTTTCATGTGGAATAATTTCTAACTCTATCTTGCTAAACATGTTAGAAATGTCATGTTACAAGTCAATTTTTTTAATGCATTAGTGCAAAGTTCCATGCTCTCTATCCCTTATTTTCTATCTCTCTCATGGAATGTTATTTATAATCATATTTTTATACAACTTATAACTTAAATTACATGCATTTAATCCCACATACATGGTTTATACCTAGATGTATATAACTCTTTGGCTACTTTTGAGTATCTCCCTTTCACTACTAGACACACAAAAACACTAGCAGTTATATCTATTCCTCATCCTTTCACACTTGGTTCACCTAGCTCTTATCCCACACCTACAACCAACTCTATGCCTATAGTACATCATGTGGTACATACTATCACCCAAGTTTATGAAGATAGGCATGTTGATTACTCCCATGGCTATATATTAGTCACTTAGGTTAGCACCCCTTCCGATATAGTTCTAGTTATTGAACTCCTTCAATGATTAGATGCTTACAAAGATGTGTTGTATGATTCCCTTCATAATACTAGAGTTCTTATTTTCTCTGAACCAACTTATTGACCTCTATCATCAACATATTGCAATGGACTGAAGAGCATATTTCCTTTGAAAAATAGGATTTACCCCCACACCACATCATTAAAAAAATTTATCCCGGTATATTCAATTAAGAATTAATGATGTAGGGGTAAAAAGAGTGTTATTTGATAATGGTTTAAGACTCAACATTCACAACATTTATTTTCTTAAACATCTTAATGTATAACCTATAGATATAGACTATTATGACATTAACATCAGAGGTTTTGAAAACATTCCATAGAAAGTCATGGGCCAAATAACACTCAATCTTACTTTGGGACCTAAGACATTGCAAAATACTTGCCAAGTCATACCAAATGACCTCAATTATAATTTATTACTTGGATGGCCTTAGATTCTTTATATGCATGCAGTCCCTTCCACACTCTATGCTTGTATAAAATTTAGTCATAAAGGATACATCTACACATGACCAATAGACAACAAACCTTTTAAATACTACCAGATTATCAAATCTCCATAAAATTACATTCCACATTTTAATCACAATAATATGCCTACATAACTCGCTTCTCATAGTGTACCTTCAGACCATACAACACATCAAAATCTTCCAAGTTATATAATAACATCGATACCAAATCACCAATTTACTTCTCCTTTTGGACTTAAATGTCTTCATAAGATGGGATATCATGGCAAAGGTCTTGGAAAGCATGAAAAAGGAATCATTAATCCTGTAGAGGAATCTATACAACATGGAAATCAAGGATTGGGATATCAACTCACCCTTTTTGATAATAAACTTTCTTCCACTACTTCAAAACATATAATGTTTTGTCCACCCATTACATATATAGACCATATAGTTAATCATGTTTATACATTATCATTGGTATATCTTGATCTCATTAATGATACAATTTCACCATATATGTTCATATTAGATGAATTATATAACAATGAATCCCTCCTATTGTTTATCAAAGCATATGAGGAAATCCTATCTTGCTATCATAAAAATATATTTCCTCATCACATAAATGCCCGTGCTTACTTTAGAGAAAATTTAGATTCTCCTCAGGACATACTAGTTGATTCAGATGATACTATACCTACAAGCCCATACACACTAGGTCATTCCACATTGCTTAACAAGGAAATAGTTGATTTCAATTTTGGAAGTGATTAGGATCTCAATATTGTCTTGTTAGCTACTAACCTATGAAAGGAAGATGATATATATATTTGTCAAACTTTTAGAGACTTTCCAAAACTCTTTGCTTGGTCTTACTTAGATATACCAAAAATTGATACATCTATAGCAATCCATCAGATTCCATTTACCTTGATGCTAAAATAGTTAAGCAAAAAATTCACAAAATGCATCCTAAGGTGGCTCTCTTAGTCAAAGATTAGATTTAATGCCTCTTAGATGCTGGCTTCATTTGACTAGTAGCATACCATGAATGGATTTATAATAAAGTCACTGTGATTAAACCCAATGGATAAATTTGGTGTTGTTCTGATTCTCAAGATTTAAATAATTCATGCCCAAAATATGATTTCCCCTTGCCTAATATTGACATGATCATAGATTCCACATTTGGATATGAAATTTTATCATTCACGGATGGCTTTATAGGATACAACCAAATCAAAATTGTTAAATAAGATCAAGATAAAACATCTTTTACAACACCTTAGGGTACATTTTTTTGCATTATCATGTCTCTTGGATTAAAAAATGCCAGAGCCACATATCAATGTACTATGATGCATATCTTTCATGACTTGAATCACCACACCATCAAGGATTATATTGATGATTTATTAGCTAAAAACAAGTAACAACAACATCATGCCATCAATTTATGATCGATTTTTCAAATACTTAGGGAATACAATGTTTAATTAAAACCAAAGAAATGTGTGTTTGGAATTACATTAGGAAAAATCTTAGGTTTCATTATTTATTAGTGTGGCATAGAGGTTGACCCTAAGAATTTCAAAGCAATTATCGACATGCCACCCCCATGAACTTAAAAAAACTTTGATCCTTACAAGGCAAGATCCAAGCAATCTGCCATTTTGTATCTTAACTTGATAATAAGACTCAGTCATTCACTCAATTATTAAAGAAAGATACAAAGTTTGTTTAGGACTAAGCCTATTAAGATATCTTTGACACAATCAAGCAATATCTTCTTAATCTACCTATTCTAATACCACCTATACATGATAGACCTCTCTTATTATATATCTTAGTAACATATCATGCATTAGGAGCACTCTTAGCATAACATGATGATCAACATATTGAATGATAAATTTATTACATCATTCACACATTAGTTGAATATGAAAAAAAATATTTCATGATGGAAAAACTATGTATAACATTAGTTTGACATTACATGATCAATAATGGGGCCCAGGTTATCACAAAGGTAGGTCCCTTGAAGTTTTTAATGGAGAAACCACATCTCTCTAGTTTTATCACAAAATGGGTCATGTTATTAATATAATTTAACTTAAATATAGTTATACAAAATTCAATATAGGGCCAAATCATTGCAGATTATTTAGTAGCTCCACCACTCTTGGATACTAATCCTATTAGTGACACATTTAGAAATAACTTTACTACCTATTCTACTCATTCTGATACTTTGACCATGTTCTTTGATGGTTCTTGATGTACATCCAACATAGGGGAAGGCATTGTCTTTGTCATTCTAGTCACATAGTTCCTATTGCATATCAATTAAGCTTCTCCTATACCAACAACACCATAGAATATGAGGCACTTATCTTAGGTCTCTTTGCCACCCAATCCCTCTAAATTATATCTATTCAAGTCTTTGGTGATTCCTAACTTATGGTCAACTAAGTCAATAATGTATATTAGACAAGATAATAATATCTTATCCCATACCAAAACATGGTATAATGTTTATTGTCATAGTTTGACTACTTTTCTATAGATAATATACCAAGAAAAGACAACCAACATATAGATACAATGGTAAATGCCACATCTCTAATTTCTATTGATATCAATGATGATTAATCTATTTTAAAAATTAAATGATTATAAACACCATCAATATCTAATGTGGATTTGATTTCCCTTTCCATATTAGCCACTACACATAGTTCTACAACTCTAGAGTTGTTCTCTGATATCTATAAATTTCTAAATAAATATATTACACCAGACACTTTCTCACAAAATTACAAATGCAAGTTACACAAACAATCACTCCATTATTTAATCATTGAAGGAAACCTCTTTAAGTGATCCTTTGATAAACATTTGCTTCAATGCTTGACTTCAATAAAAGCCAAAATTACTCTTACATAGATACATGATAATGAGTGTGGTGATCACTTTAGTGGAAAGGCCATGTCGCACAAATTGCTTCAACAAGGATACTAATAGCTCACCATGGAAGATGAATGTTCAAAATACATAAATCTATGCAATAAATGTCAATGACATAGTAACCTACAGTATATACCATCACAATAATTATAGCCCATTATCTCTCCATGGACATTTATGTTATGGGGATTTGATCTTATTGGAATGATTAATCTTGAGTCTACTAATGGACATAAGTTAATCATCATAGCCACATAACACTTTACCAAGTGGGTGGAAGCCATTCCACTTCAATCTACCATAGGTGAGGACATTTGTGGCTTCCTCATGACTTATATTATTTCACACATTGGCTTACTCGCAACTATCATTTGTGACAATGGAAAATCATTCAAGAAAAAAACTATCAAGAAAATTTGCACAAAATATAAGATTAAACACACATTCTCCACTCTGTACTACCCATAAATAAATAGTCAAGTAGAGGCTACCAATAAAACCATCAACAACATTTTGAGCAAAACAATGGCCAAATTTGGAGATGATTAGCACAATCAACTAGTTTATGCATTATGGGATTATCACACAAGTATTCATACACCCACAAGAGCCACTCCTTATTCACTCATTTATGGAATAGAGGAAATTTTACCATTGGAATTATAAATCCCATCTTTGTATGTCTCCCTTAAAGGTATCCTCACCAATGACTATTATCTCAAAAAACATCTACACCAACTCAAGCAGTTAGACCGTACATACATTCAAGCAATTGAACATCTCAAAATCTACCAAAAACATATACAATGGTCCTATAACAAACAATTTCACACCAGAGAGTTTGAAGTTAATGATCTTGTTTTCAAATAAAATCTTCATAATGTCAATGCCAAAGAAGAAATCAAATGAAAATTTAAACCAAATTAGCTAGGTCCGTACCTCATTATCAAAAAGATTAGCCATAAAGTGTATCATCTAGCCTCACTTGAAGGAAAAAAACTCAAAAATCCAATGAATATTATGCATCTATGTAGATTCCATGTATAGAATTTCATTACACACATTTTATTGTACATAGTTTCTTTCTACTAGTACATAATTTCTTAGCTTAATTGTACATAGTTTCTTTTCACTTTATTGTACATAGTTTATTTAAAAATACCATAAATAATATAATATGTCAAAATATTAAAACATTAAAATAAATAAAAACACCAAAAACTTTTCAAATATATGCATTTTCCATGCTTTACATTTCTACTACCAAGCTAGACTCATATTTTGCTGTTCTATGCTATTGTTTGTCAATTTATCTACATTACCATGCTTCACTTGATCTTATTTGAGTGTGTGAAGTGACACATAGATCATTGATTACTTCACTCTACCCATTGAGGGGGCATCCTACTTCTACATTCAAGACATACATTGACATATCTACCCATCAGGGGCATCTTATACATGACTACACTATCCAAGTTATGTCATTCCTACACCACACACTCTAGTTACCATGTTGATGTACATTACTTACTAGCCTACATAGATTATTCTATTGACATGTTGGAAATATTGTCATTGATGTCAAAGGTTTAGTATTATTGGTGATAAAGGCCCCATTGTATTTAATGTTGTTTGTAATAAATATATCTTTGCTAATATGAGTTAATATTTATTTAATATTAATGAATATATTTTTGGTTGCATATGAGACAATAGAAGGACCCATGGAGAAGTCAAAGAGCCATGGGATAAAGACAAAAGAAGGATGGGACATATTTTCCCATGAAGAGTCATCTTGGGGAATACCAAGAGTCACCAAGTGAAGACAAAAGAGTATCGGTGAATTTCTCATGAAGGGACACTTTAAGGAATACAAAAAGTCACCAAAGATAAGGACAAAAGTGGGAAAGACGTTTTTGGTCATGAAGGGTCACCACATGACTTTTCAAAGGCTTGAATATGAAGGGTCATCCAAGATTGGCACCATTTTCCATGAAAATTGAAAGGTCACAAAGGGGGAAGGCCAAAGGTCATTTGGAAAGCTATAAATAAAGGCTTGAGTTGCCATTTGTAATATGTGTGTGAGAGGTTGATTTGATATTGTGATATCTAGCTTAGAAGAGCAATTGTGAGAGATGAATATGATTTGTATTTGTTATATCTAGCTTAGAAGAGCAAAGGTGAGAGAGAGGAAGGGATGTTGTATTGATCTATCATTTGTTGAGATAGAAACATTGAGAGATAGGTGTGTGATATACACAAAGGGGTTGGTGCTCATGAATTGTTTCTAAGTTGGTGCTTGGAAAAGGGGTTGGTGCTCATGTGGGTTGGTGCTCATGAATAGGTGCTGGGTTGGTGCTTGGCAAAGGGGTTTGAAGCTCCTATGGGTTGGTGCTCATGAATTGTATCTAAGGTTTGTACTTGGAAAAGGGGTATAGTGCTCCTATGGGGTTGTTCTCACAAATATATTTGAGATTGATTCTCCATGGTTTTTACCACATTGGGTTTCCATGTTATATCTAGTGTCTCTCTCTTGTGTGATGTTTTTGTTTGAGTTTTATTACATATCTTAAATGTTTGATTAAGTGGGATTTGATAAAGGGAAAGTTTTATTAGATATATAATATACTGATTCACCCCCCCTCTTAGTATATTCCATACTTAACAATTGATATCAGAGCAGGTTCCTTCAGAAAGGGTTTAACAACTTAAAGGTAGATCAAAGAAAAGCAAAAGATGGCCAAGCAGCTAAAGAAGGAGAATCAAGAGTTGAAATATATGGTTGAGGCTCTTAAGGAAAAGGTGTGTATCTTGGATTCTAAGTTGGCTATAGAAGTAAAAGAAAATAAGATATTTATTCAGGATCTTAAGAATCAGTTAGAGGTTGCAACTTTAATTTTAACATCAAAAGAAGAAGAGTGTAATCAGTTGAAGTTTGAGTTAGATTATTTAAAGGATAATCATGAGAAGTTTATAATCAAGGTTGAAAAAGATCATGAAATATTGGTCCAAGGAAAGAAGGATGCAAGTTTTGCAGGCAAATCAAAGAAGCTAATCAGGCAGCCCAATGCTTTCAAGTTTTCAAATTCTTTTCATGGCCGTTGTTTTGTTTGTCATCATGTTGGTCATAGGGCAAGAGATTGTATGAGGAAAAGAAATGAGTCAAAGGGAGATCTCAGTCACATTCAAGAAAAAGGTATGAGAAATATTGTTTGTTTTTGTTGTCATGAGGTTGGCCATATTGCTAGATTATGCCAAAATAAAGTAAAGAGATATTCAAGGTATTTAAAATGATTTAGAAAATATGAGAAAAGACAAATTCAGGTTTGGAGACCTAAAATAGTAAAGGTTGATTAGGTTGAGGTTAAAAGTGAAAATGAATTACTTGCTATAGTAGATAAAGAATCAAATAAGAAGGATTGTAAAGAATCTCTTGTTACATTTGAGCATGAGCTTTGTCAAGATAAGATAGTTGCA
The DNA here is from genome assembly GCA_037957365.1 of Torreya grandis. Classification (NCBI taxonomy): domain Eukaryota; kingdom Viridiplantae; phylum Streptophyta; class Pinopsida; order Cupressales; family Taxaceae; genus Torreya; species Torreya grandis. The sequence continues at coordinate 24,165 of JARHVA010006156.1, read as the reverse complement.
AAAGTTGAGAAAAAGAAGAACATCATAAATGATAAGGTTAGTAAGTCAAAAGGGTTAGACATGCTTAAATGGATTCTAAAAGAAAAACACAAGAAGATCAAGGAAGAAATAGAGGAGATGTGGGAATCTCCTAAGATTTATTTCTAAACCCTTTTGTGTGGGGGTGTCTCTTCTAGGCTTCAAGGAGACACTTTAAAGAAAATTGAAGCATGGTGGATGCTATTGGGTCTTGGATATTTTGCATGACAAGAAGGTGAGTTGATAGATTAATTTGTATATCTTTTGAGGGAATAGATTTTTGAAGAAAATTTTGCATCAGTATTATGGTTTGAGGCTATTAGAATGATTCTTGCATATGCAGTGTTTAAAATGATTATGGTCATAAGAAATTAGAATGTTGAAAAAGAGCTAATAGTTTTAGAGAAAAAGAAAAGGATACTCATGCAGATTCAATCAAGAAGGATCAAAGTTTCAAAGCTCCATTCATTAGGAAGAAGGTTCAGTCATGTTCATGGTAGAAGAAACAACTTGAAGATTCTATGTTGGTGCAAATAGCTTTGCATGTAAGAGATAAAAATCAACCATGGTTCATTGATAGTGGATGTTCGAGACATATGACAAGAGATAAGAGTAAAGAAGATCAATGGTGTTACAGTGAGATACAGAGATAAAACCACTACCAGGATAGCTAGAAAAGGTACTTTAATTTTGGATAAATGTAGAACCAAGACTAAGAATGTTTTATAAGCATAATATATTGAGTGTAAGGAAAATATGTGATCAAGGATACACATTAAAGTTTCATGTGGAAGGTTGTGAGATTAGAAGAAAATATTCAAATGAGTTGATTGACAGATTCTCAAAGGATAGGTAAAATCAGATATCTTCTCAAAGATCGGTGAGAGGAGTTGGGAGTAATTTCTTTTACTTCCTGCCATTAATGTTCAACATCAAGTGAGGGGGAGCTAAGTGTTATCTCCAGGTAGGCCCTTTGCCATTGATTTGAAAGGGGGAGAATAACAAGTAAAGGTATAGGTGTAGAAAATAGGTACATGGAATAGGTACAAGTTGCTACAATAAGGGGGAGTTACTATATGTTTTTAGATGACAGGATGTGTAGGTGACAGGATGTGGTAGTTTCAGGATTGAGGTTGCCATCAATGACAAAGGGGGAGATTGTTGGAAATATTGTCATTGATGTCAAAGGTTTAGTATTATTGGTGATAAAGGCCCCATTGTATTTAATGTTGTTTGTAATAAATATATCTTGGCTAATATGAGTTAATATTTATTTAATATTAACAAATATATTTTTGGTTGCATATGAGACAATAGAAGGGCCCATGGAGAAGTCGAAGAGCCATGGGATAAAGACAAAAGAAGGATGGGATGTATTTTCACATGAAGAGTCATCTTGGGGAATACCAAGAGTTACCAAGTGAAGACAAAAGAGTATGGGCAAATTTCTCATGAAGGGACACTTTAAGGAATACGAAAAGTCATCAAAGATAAGGACAAAAGTGGGAAAGACATTTTTGGTCATGAAGGGTCACCACATGACTTTTCAAAGGCTTGAATATGAAGGGTCATCCAAGATTGGCACCATTTTCCATGAGGATTGAAAGGTCACAAAAGGGTAAGGCCAAAGGTCATTTGGAAAGCTATAAATAAAGGCTTGAGTAGCCATTTGTAATATGTGTGTGAGAGGTTGATTTGATATTGTGATATCTAGCTTAGAAGAGCAATTATGAGAGATGAATATGATTTATATTTGTTATATCTATCTTAGAAGAGAAAAGGTGAGAGAGAGGAAGGAGATGTTGTATTGATCTATCATTTGTTGAGATAGCAACATTGAGAGATAGGTGTGTGGTATACACAAAGGGGTTGGTGCTCCTGTGGGTTGGTGCTCACAAATAGGTGCTGGGTTGGTGCTCGGAAAAGGGGTTTGAAGCTCTTGTGGGTTGGTGCTCATGAATTGTAGCTGAGGTTTGTACTTGGCAAAGGGGTATAGTGCTCCTGTGGGGTTGTTCTCATGAATATATTTGAGATTGATTCTCTGTGGTTTTTCCCACATTGGGTTTCCACATTATATCTGGTGTCTCTCTCTTGTGTGATGTTTTTGTTTGAGTTTTATTGCATATCTTGAATGTTTGATTAAGTGGAATTTGATAAAGGGAAAGTTTTATAAGATATATAATATACTGATTCACCCCCCCTCTCAGTATATTCTGTACTTAACACGACACTCACTAGTATATAGCATTTGTGTATTTATTAGCATCTATCTAGTCTTGTACTACATGTTTTGCATAATTTCACTTCTTTCTTTGATTAGTTAGATGTAATAGTATTTCAAAAATTTGCATGCCTTCCTTTGTTTCTTTTAGTAACTAGATGTGATTACATTTTTTAGTTCCTATTTTGTTACTTGTGTGTGCCTTAGGACATTTGCCAATGTCCTTCACTTGTACTCTTGTATGTGTTGGTGGCCCTCATGCTAATCTTTAATGTTTGAAATTATATGTGTATGTGGGAATTTGAACATGACTTGTATGCTTGCTTTCCTAGTTTGAGTGACATGTGACCATGTCCATTATTTGCTTGGCCCCTTGGCCTCTTTTGTATGCTTCTTGCTTCTTGCCTTGTGTGCTTATTTTTTTTATCAATTGTTTACAATGCCATGATCCACATAATGCATTATATTGACTTCTTGGATGCCATGATGGACATCATGCTTCATCCCTTCTTGACAACTAACCAAATTTCTAGTTTTCATTTTGTATACTACACATGCTATTACATTGTTACATCTATCTAGACATACCCCTATTGATCTATCAATCTCCAACATAAACTATGCTATATCTTGAGACATCTTTTTGATTATCATTACTATGTCAGGTATTTCATAGAATAACACATTTTGAAGGCTCTTTCTTTTAAGGGTAGTCATTGTAGGGTCTTCATTCTTACCCTCAAAAAAGGTGGAAACAAACAAGGGTTTTGTCATAGAGATCAGATCCCTCTACTAGTCAAAATTAGTTTTAAAAACACTCAGAACAGTAATTAGAAATCAAAACATGTAGAATAGACTAGAAAATAGTAAAAAACATAGAACAATCATAAAAAATAATAAAGGACAAGATCACCTCATTTGGACTATAGCATCAGACACCAAAGTGTCAACTTTTTAGTGCTTCTATCCAAATATCTAAAAACACAATTTTTTTAGAAATAGATAGAAAGGTAAGGTCAATTATAGTTTTGTCAACTATATTTCAATTTAGATTGTGTAGTTTTAGTATAGTTTTACTCATATTATCCAGCCATAGGGGGAATCATGCATGACATGATGGCTCTCACTTCTAGTTTTAGATTGGGTAGTTGGTATAAATTCCAAGTCATAATCCATGTTATAGACAACAGTGATTGGGGACAATGTGTATGATACTTTTTCCTTCTTTTCTTTTTAGTTCATTGTATTACCTAGGTATTCTATGTAATTGCATGCCTTATTCCATCTATAGGTGGTTGGCATAATTTTGGAGTGGCTTTCATATAAGCCTAGTTCTTAGTTTTAAGGTGGCTTTCATATAAGCCTAATCTCTACCTTTTGGAGTGGCCAAAATTGGCTTAGTTCTCAGTATACATTTAGCTATCCAACCACATTATTAGATTATAGAGCATTCATAGGCTTCATGAGACATCTCATATAATACACATTCATATCAATATCAGTTCATAGTTCACAAATAATTGGTAATAATGGATCCAAGGGAATACTTAGCCTTTATATTCTTGAGCCACCTACTTAGAGGGATTGGAAATGTAGTACAATCATTGATTAACACATGTATGATCACAAATTTTTACTACATAGTGGGTGATGATGGAGCCAAAGGGACAACCTTTGTATTTTTGAGCCACCCTTAGGGAATTGAGCACTCAATTCTATTCATGATATTAATCTTGGTACAAAAAATACCTAACATCACTCAACATCACAATTGGTTTTATATTGGTTTTCATACTTGGTGAAGTGTATTCATTCCTTACTCTTCCTCTCTCTTTTACCCAACCCTTGCACATTCTTATTTTAGACATAGTGTGTCTAGTAAGAACTAATTTAATCCTTATTTTCTCTTACATATTTACATTTCATGTTGTTCTCTCTTTAGCACACTCAATTTCACACATCTTCATGGCTTCACCCTTGTAGTTAAGTCTAGGTACACTTTCTATTTTTCCTTTATCCTACTATTTCACTTTACTAGGATAAATGGAGTCATATAAAATGTCCAAATTGGTAGTTTGAGTGTGGATTGTGACACCCCATCCATAGGTCCTTTTTTCATAATCTTGTGACCCTTCTAGATACCTTTTTTCTCATTACCAATCATCTAAAGCTTTCTAAATGATCATTCTACCTTAGCTAGATAGTATTACCCATGCCAAACCCATTCTCTTAGGTCTCGAGCCTGTAAGATAGGAGCACACCATTTGGAATATAGTACCCAATAGAGAAGTGCCCTATTTTTAGTGGTCCTATCCATTTTCAATTTGATCCCCAATGATCATTTTTATCCATTCCTTATCCTTAATTAGGTTGGTCTATCATGAATGCATCTGAACCATGATCAATTGTTCCCTATAAAATCCCACTAAAAGCTCATTTAAAAAAGAGGTAACAAAACTTACAAATCAAAAAAGAATACAAATAAAAAGCTAAGGCAAACTTCCCTATTCTTTTCACAAAGTCACCCAACACAACTGTAAACATTATCAAATCCTCATACCAATCCATAGCCACCTTAAATACTATCAATTTGGCATTTGTATTTATATCACACTATTGCACAAAACACATTATGTGAGAACTATTTATGGATTGATCCCTTTTTGGAGTATTGGTATGTAGGAATCATGCCCACACAAGGGGTGTGGATTGCATGCTTAGTAAATATTTCACACTAACCCCCTCTTTCTTAGGTGACTCAAATATCATTTTATCAAGCATGATGGAGGATTAAGGTTTGAAGATAAAATTATCTCCACAACATTTTCTATCAATAAATAACACTCAATTTTTCATAGGCATGCTCACACAAGCACATAATAATTACCCAAAAAGTTTTGTGTCTCTATGATCAATTTGGATAATAGTGGTAGGAACAGACAATAGTGCTAGACACTAAAGCATCCACTTTTTGGTGTTCCTATCATTTTACTAAATGAAAGCTAGATTTAGGTTTATGATACCTTCTCAGTCCTACACATCCATTTTCAACATCTGTATCGGCTATCTCAATATATTTTCCAACTAATTTATATTTTTCCCTATTTATTTCTATTTTTAGAAAGGTGAAAAAGACAAATAATTGCACAAATTAGGACTGTATTTATTGTTATATTTTGTATTTATTTATTAATCTAGACCCTTAACTAATATAGGAATAAAACTCTATTATTCCCAAATAAGTTAAATCAGGTTCAAGGCAAACCTAATTATATTAGAATGTGGTTCAAGGTGACCTTGATTGGATTAAAATGGATTAGTACATGGTTCAATATGAATTTGATTTGGTTTGGATTGGTTTGTTTTAGATTAAGGTAAAAATAGGTTTTGAAGGGACCCCAAAACCATACACAAGGGGGAAGATAAACCTTAAAGCACAACTAGATTAACAAAAGAACCTGATTATAGAACAAAACCAAAACCAAGTTTTACATGGACCTGTAACCAACAAAAATGACCATAAAAAGTAGCTGTCAAACACTGAACTGAAAGTTAACCAACTGGAACAGCTAGCTAAACAACCTTCCAGTCCAATAACCAATAAACCCGACCAGTTTACTGCCTCCGAAAAAACTAGTCAGCAAAAGGGACCTTAAGATGAATCTTTTAAGTTTAGATTTTTTTTTACATGACCGAAGATTTATATCAAGAGGAGGGACCAAAGGCTTAGACTTTTTTTCCTAACTGCTGTCCATCCATCCTCCACCTTGGTTGCCTCAGCAACCCATGCCTCAGAAGACAATGATCTTTGGGTTCTAGAGGCCATAAAATCCTTATGAGAATTAAACACAGTCTGGCTCTTTGAGAGATCCTCCAGAATAGGGGATGATACCACCACCTCCTCCTCTATCTCAACAGTATCACTAACCATAGCCATCATAGGGGCTTCATTAGAATGATTCACCAATGATTCCTCTTCATCTTCTGGTTCAGATTGTGAACTTTCCTCGTTCTCAGTCTCAGATTCTAAAGTTGCTTCCAGAGGTTGTTTGTCAAAATTATGTTTAGAGGAACCCTTAGGCCACCAAGAAGGTGAATGTCTGGGATGAGATTTCCCAGCAACACAATGAGCAGTAATATGTCCTGTTTGGTGGAATTTACTACACCGAAAAGGGATCCCCTCATAATCCAAAATTTGTGTCCAGGAATCCCTTGGGGATTCAAGGCAAATCACCTCAGGAAGGCCCTTAGAAACATCTAGATTTACCAGAAATCATGCACAAGTCGAATGGTTAAGAGTCAGACTATCTTCTTCATATAAAAATTCCCCTATAGCGTTTCCAATGGTTTTAAAAACTGCCTCTTGCCATAGGTGTAGCGGAAGATAAGGGAGCCACACCCATATAGGGAGCTTGTTAAAGGATTTCAAGAGAGGATTAAAATCCTTATGCCAAGGTTTGGCCATAAGAAGAAATATGCCCTGCCAATAAAAATTATTGTGACACAAAATAGATTTTCTATCTTCAAGACTTTTACATATTACTATAAAAAAGCCCCTGGCACAAAGATGGATCTGACCATATTTTATTTGCAGCTAGTTCTTTGAAATCCAATCCTGTAGATCTACAAGAGAAGGCCAAAAACCATGGAAATGAAAAATGGCAGCACAAGAGGAAAACCATTCTTCTGATTGGCCAATGCTTTCCACTAAATCAGGGTCTAGAGTTACCTTCTTAGGTTTTAAAGCACTTACAGGCGATATGCGAGTTTGCCCAAATGTGGCATGAGGCAATGCATCATGTATATATGCTTTGAAGGCTGCCACATCTGCAAAGGTTCTCCCCCAGGTCCATACCCTGAACCAAGAGCGTAGGCCAGATGTAGAGCCATTGTATCTCCAGTCCCCGTAGAAGAAATAGCTTTCTGATCCCTCCCCTCACTAGCAGGAAAAACCCCACCTGTAACGGTGGCCATAGCCACACCGCCCGCTGGATTCACTACAACTGAATTCAAATTCTTTGGGAGTGTACGCACAGGAGACATAGTGGAAGAAGTAATTTGGTTTAATTTGGTTTGGATTGGTTTGTTACATAGTTCAAGATGAACTTGATTTAGCTTGGAATGACTTGGTACATGGTTCAAAATGAACCTAATTTAGCTTGGATTTCCTTGGTATATGGTTTAAGATGAACCTAATTTTTCTTAGAATGACTTGGTACATGGCTCAAGATGAACCTAATTAGGCTTGGATTAGATTGGTACATGCTTCAAGATGAACCTGATTTGGCTTAGATTAGATTGGTACATGGTTCAAGATGAACCTGATTTGGCTTGGAATGGCTTGGTACACGGTTCAAGATGAACCTAATTTGGCTTGGAATAGCTTGGTATTTAGTTTAATATGAACTTGATTTGGATTAGAATGGCTTGGTACGTGGTTTAAGATAAACCTAATTTAGCTTAGATTATCTTGGTACATGGTTCAAGACAAACCTGATTTGGATTGGATTGGTACATGGTTCAAGATGAACTTGATTTGGATTGGATTGGATTGGTACATGGTTCAATATGAACTTAATTTAGATTATATTAGATATTTTTAGACATTTAATGTTTTAGTAGGTCTATCAATGCAAATGTTAAAGTGGAATAGTTCAATCAATGTTTGTCGATGTAAGTATCTAAATAGGAAAGGTGTGTAAATCAAACTTGTTTCCAAAAGGGTTATACATATCTTGGTATATCAAATGATTTCAAGAATTTATGCTTCAAAAAGGATGCAAGTGATAAATTTTTGGGTCTTGAAAGTGTTTAATATTGGTTTAGTTTGAATGTTTAACCTTAACTAAACTAGGTTCTAACCTTTTGAAAATGAAAGGTTCAACCTTGTTTGACTTTAGAGTAGTTGAATTTTTACTTTTGAATTTGGGAAAAGAGTTAGAATTGGAATTCAATTTTTTTTTGAAATTAAATGAACAACATAATGATTATGTTTTAAACAAGAATTTGGACCTTGGTTTAGAACTGGTTTGAAACTGGAAATTAGAATTTGCTTAGAACTATAACTTGGTTCAAAATAGATAACATAACAACATGGTTTAGATAAGAGTTTGGACCTTGGTTTTAAATTGGTTTGAAATTAAAAATTAGAATTTGTTTGGAAATATAATTTGATTCAAATTGGAGAATTTATTAGTGTGGTTTAGATAATAAGGGTGTGTATTTGAATAAATATTAACATGGAATTATAGAATATATTTTGTGATTATGTAGCACCTTAGTATTGTACAATTGGAAAACTTAGACCTTGGTTGTTCCTCTTAGTTATACACATGCCTTACTTCTACAAGACTTGAATCTACTCTATCTTCTACCCCTTGGCATATCTCATAGTCTAACTAGCCTTATATTGATGACACATACATTTTATCTTGCCTAGAATGCTTAAAATGTACTTATCTTACACCTCTACAGGTTTTAAGCCTGTACCAACTCTCCTACTCCCTAGACACTAATGTTTAAGATAAATAGTAACATCAAAATTACTATCCTTCCTTGGTATAAGTTTCTAGTTCCTCAAAGTCATGCAATTTGAAAATGAAATGTATTATAATGGTTGTCCTAATGTGAGTTATCTCCTAATATGATTAGTATAAATATAATATCAACCCTCATTCATTCCTCACCTAGGAATCTTAGCAAAAAATCATTCAGGAAGCACTCAAGTTACCAATTTTTTTATTCTATGTTATTCTAATATCAATCAAAGGAACAACATAGTTATAAGTCTGAAGTAATAAAGGAGCAGTCATAAGGTCTTATTTACTAAGTTACACATTTCATCATTCACACATAATCCAATAGTAGGGGAGAACTACATGAGTCTGAGCCCCTCTTTTAGAGTATTGGCTATATAGGTAGTGCCAATTGACATTGGGGTCATTTTTGGTCAGCTCGACACCATGTTACCACTAACCCATTTTCCACCAAGGTCACATTAAAAATGAAAATCTAGGGTTTTTCCATTTCACCAAGAATGATAGTCTATGACCCATATCTGAATGCACCAGAGTGAAGTTGAAGCTAAACCTAGAAGTATCTAATTGGTCACATCTGATTTTAGCTAAAATTTTGTATTGGACACTAGCATCAAAATTAGATAATAGTGTCAACATAACCATCCCACATTGATGCAACTATTTAGAGAGTCAGAGGCACCAGATCTAGAATTTGATGACTATTCTAGAACTATCTTTCCACTTGATTTTTATTTGTACTAGATCCAATATTATGTTAGTATTAAAACTAGCTAAGTGCTCTCTTTTATGTCATTTATATGTCTAACATAGTTTTAATTTTCATTTATATGTTATCTTAGTTTAATAAATTTATCATATGGTGCATTTAAGTTTAACACTTTAGTTGACCTGTTATAGATATGATATTCACCCTTGTGCCCTATTATTTCTATATCCTTAACCCTATATAACCAAATAAGATCCTTATCCAAATTAGGGTTAAATATTTGGTGAACCCAATATTTAAACATCAAACCCTAGGTCTCTTAATTTTTTTATTGTTGTACTATGTTAAAAATTTTAAGCTTTTCATTTGTGAAACAATGGAAAATGTTAGTGAAAAAACCTGATTTGAAATGGAGGATCAAGAAGAATTTATTACTCAGCTTAATAATAAGAAGGGATTAATAGATGAATTTTTTTATGTTACAAGAGGTGAAAAAATAAAAAAAACATAAAACCAAGGCTGCCTCACCTAGTAATGGTTAATCCTTAGTAGGTATTATAACTCAGCCCATATTACAACTCAATACATCTAATGGGGTAATGGATAATGTGTTTCAACCTTTGTTCCATAAAACTTATAGTGATACATATATTATGAAATTACCCATTGTTTTTAAAAAATACCTATTACAACTCAAAACATGTTACCATCCCCTGTGGTGACTACTTAAATTGCTAATCAAAATACCAATGGGCCTATAGTTCAATCACTCCTTCAAGTCATAAATACCTTACAAGAAAAGTTTACAAACATTTGAAAAAATAATTCACAGTATTCAAATGCTATAGATTCACAAGATGTGTTGCATAACCCTCTTACACTCAAGTTCTCTTTGTACCCTTTGCCAATTAGATTTGTTGCACCTAAGTTCACATTTTATGATGGAAAGGGTGATCCTAAATAACATATTCAAACCTTCTATGTGGAATTCCTTGATTATGATTTGAATTATAAAATTTTGGCCCAATTATTTCCAAGGAGCCTTGAGGATTATGCTTTGAGGTGGTTTTATGACTTACCTCTTCAATCTGTGAAAGCATTCAAACCTCTTGGAGATAAGTTTTTGTCACACTTTTCTATTAACATTATCAAAATTTTTTCCTATGCTCAAATTGTAAAGATCATATAAGGAACCAATCAATCAATCAATGAATATATCTTGATATATAAGACAATGCTATCCAAACTGACTAATCATATGGTAAACAAAGAGTTTTAAGACATATTCAAGCAAAGCTTGATTGCTCCTTTATATGAGTCCATTATTTTTAAAAATATTTAATCTTTCAATGACTTATGCCACATTATACAGGATCATGAAATGAAGCTTATGCCATAAAATAAGCTCAATTATGTATAAAACACACTAGTTACATCTACATCTAGTATAAAATTCATAATCAAGCCAAGTTATCAGGTAAAACCTCCTAAGCCTGAAAATAAAACAACCACCATGATTGACATAGTTATACAATAGACTTATCAACTATTCCTATCTAATGCACCAAGGAGACAATTTACATGTTTACTTGAGCCTCCTACTTCATTACTCATATGGTTTCTAGAGTGTCATATTATATCTCTCCCTCCTCCTATAGTGGTTGATGTAAATAGACCTCTACCCAAAAAATATGATGCTTATTGTGACTATCACTAAGACCTTGGGCATTTGATGATTTGAAGTTTTACCTTAAAGCATAAGAACCAGGACTTCATTAATGACTAATAGATTATAATTGATGATGTTTAAAAGGAATTAAGCTCAAAACTTCATTATCACTATAAATAAAAAATATGTAACAATCTTTTGTAAGATCATTCTAAAAAGGAGCTAGATGTCCAAATGGCATATACTACACATCTTCCTCCATCATATTATGGACACCCAATAAATGGGGTTATTGGTACTTACACATGATATATACCTCCTATGGTTTAGAAACTTGCCATTTCATTTGATGATAGTGAAATTAAGGATGATGACTTTAATCGTGATTCTTTATTCACTCAAATATACCTTGATAAACACCCTATATGTAGTGCTATGATTGATAATGGTGCAAGAATTTTTTTTTTAGCATGACAATACTTATGCATTTGGGTTATACTCATCACTATTTACACCACTATACTATATCAATCTAAGCTTTGGATGGGACCTCCCCAAATGTTCTTAGCAAGATTTATCTACCTTTACAAGTTATTCCCACACATGTGGTTACTAATTTCTCATTTATACCTTATATAAATGTCTTTGACATGTTGTAGGTATGACCTTGGATACATACTCTTCATGTAGTACCTTATATAGTGCATGGGTGTGTTAAGTACATTCATGCCAATCAAGTAATTTTAGTTTCTAGTATTCCATATGAGCATCTTCTTGAATAAGATAAATTCATAGTTAGATAATTAATTATCAAGCCTATTAAGGCTAATCCACCACAAAAGTGTAAGTAAAAATCAATCACCTTTACTAGGTGGCTAATAATTGAGATACATATACATCAAATATATACGGAGGATTCCATAGAATCCTCATCTTCTATGCACCATATTCAGATATCTAGAGAATGTAAACATGTTCTTACTATGGTATTCCAAATAAACCATAGAGTACATAATGATGGGTTTTAATAACCCCTATTCCTTTTATTGGTACTTCATAGCCTTAGATTCCTATTATACATATAGTAAGCATCACATATACTATAATCACATATATTTCACCTATACATGCTCCTTGGTAGTCCCACCAATTTCTTGCACCAGGTTTCAAGTCAGGAGGTACCTATGATCATCCTTTGGATGAGATCATAGGATGATATTGTCTCTTCTAAAAATACTAAAAAAATCAAAACATTCAAAAATATAGAAACATTTTTGGCACCTACATGTTTTTTTGGCTCCTTGACATATATGTGTTAGTTCCATGTTGATAGCTAATATATCATGTACTCCTACATACACATATAAAAGTATACCTATATACATGATACACTTATGGGAGTTGGGATTTCCCTCTACTCACATCATTAGGATGTTAGGGGCATCCATCTTCTTTGATCTTGATACACATAAGTTATATGATTCGATGATCACTCTACACTATCATGTTTGAGCTTACATATGTACTTTTACATGTCTTATCCATGATTATATCTTGCACATGGTAATTAATATGTTATGTAATTAAATTTTTTTGGCAACATATTTGCTCCATGGGCCACTATGACATGTTTATTCTAGTTTCTTATGATTTTCCTTTATACACTTCCTTGAGTGTCTTGTTTTTCTTGTTCAATCATTTGAACATGCTCCATTAAATGTGACCATTGTGCTTATGTTTTACTTATTAGACATTTGAATATGTCATTACTTTTTGTATGAATATTTGAATATGTCATTCCTTACTTTGTGGAAATTTGACTAAGTCATGTCCATTTTATTTTATGATATTTGAACATGCCCCTTGTTTGTGATCTCCTTAGACCATTTATTTTTGACTTACTTTTGAGTGATCTTGTGTTTGTGATTGTTTGCTTGTTGATATTGTACTATTAATGTCTAGATGTTTCTATCATGTGATCACATCATTTCTATGCACTTCAATGATACATTTAACTAGACATGTTTCCTTCTATATGCTACATGGTTATATTCATAGATTTTATACTTGTCTTACCCTTTTAAGGTGAGGTAACTTCTAGGTACTAATTTTACCTTAATTAAAATATGGTGGGGGAATATTAGTGGGGGTATGATTGGGAAGCATGATTTCCATATTTTTCATAGTTATTATATTCAGTGGGGTCATGTCATATGGACATGGCTTCCACACATTCACATTTTCCAGATTATAGTGGGGGAATTCTTTAGAATCATGTTCTTCACATTTATTTATTATTAAGTACTTATAAAAGTTTAAAAATTAAGTGGGGGCATGTCACATGGACATAGATTCCACACATTCATAGTAGTCATATTTAGTGGTGGCATGCTTTGGAAGCATGTTATCATTCATTCATTATGATACTTATATCAATTCACAAGTTCAATGGGGACATGATTTAGAAGCATGTTATCCACACCTCCTCAATACTTAATTACTCTAGTTTATAGTTGGGTCATATTTTGAAAACATGTCCTCCACATTAATATTTATCAGTTTTAGATATCTCCATATATAGTGGGGGTATTCTTTGGAAGCATGTACTCCACACTTACACAATTATTCAAATTGGCCAAAGCACATAGTTATATGATTACGATACACATTTGTGGAATAATTCTATACATGCTAACATTTTTATACACAATTTTAGAATGAGACATATATAATTTACATATGCTATGCAACATGTACCTAAAATTATTAAATTTAAATCAATCCCAGATTTTAAAACTATTGCATGTACTAATACCCTACAAAATTTTATGGGCTTTAGCAAGCTAATAAACTATAATATTTGGTTCAATTTTTGTTATGGTTGAGGTGATTAAATCATTTAATTTTTCCAAGTTTTTAGTTTGGACTTGATCATACAAATTCACTAGGTTATAAGTATCATTAGGTTTCACACTTGAACTAATCTCAACTACTAGGTGATAACTCAATTTTGTTCCAAAGTTGGGGGCATGTGCATCTAAATCTCTCTCTCCATCTCCTTGGATATATGAACTTTAAATATTTATCTATATTTATCCTAATCTCAGTTTCAAAGCCTTATAATGATACATATTTTGTAAAAATAACTTGCTAATAGGCAAGGTGATTACATCAACACACATGTGTACTCCTAAACCTTGCTCTTTTAATTTTAATCAATTTTAATGTAATTTAAACCTAGATTATATACACTAATTTTACACTATAACATGATCTTGGTTGTAGGTCAGTCACTAGTAAATCACTCAAATTCAACTCCAACAAAGCACTCAAATTCAACTCAAGTAAAGACAAGGCATGCATATAGACCTAAGAACTTATTCCTTTAATTTAAACTATAAATTTCATTACTAGATTAAAGTGGGACATATGTAGAAGATATTTTATGACTATGTATCACCTTAGTTTTGTACACTTGGAAATATTATACCTTGGTTATTCCTCTTAGTTATATACATGGCTTGCTTTTACAAGCCATGCATCTAATCTATCTTATGCCCCTTGGTCTATCTCTTAGTTTGATAGACATTATATTTATCACACAGACAACCCATCTTGAAAAAAATATTAAAATATACTTATCTCACACCTCTGTAAGTTTTGAGCTTGTACCTACTCTCCTACTCCCTAGACACTAATGCTTAGAGCAACAATAGTGTTGATAATATTATCCTATCTTGATGTAGTTATCCAATACCTTAAAGTCATCCAATTTAAAAATAAAATGTATTAAAATGGCTGGACTAAGTGGTTTAATGCAAGTTATCTATTGATAGGATTGGAAAAAATACAATATCAACCCTCATTCATTTTTCACTTAATAATCATACCAAAAGAGCATTCACGAAGCACTGAAGTTACCAAAAATATTTTTTATTCTACCCTATTCTTATATTATTCAAAGGATTAGCCCAATTATAAGTATAAATTACTAAAAGAGAACTTATAAGGTCTTATTTTCCAAGCTACAAGATAGGTCACTATTGGACTTGCTCTACACACATTGCATGATTCACACACAAGCCAACACTTAGGGGAGAACTCTATGAGTATAAGGCCCTCTTCTAGAGTATTAGATATGTAGGAAACACCCTTTGATAATAGGGTCATTTCAAGTTATCTGGACACCATGTGCTCACTAACTCATTTTCCCCCAAAGTCACATTGAAGATAGAAAGCTAAGGTTTTACCATTTCACTAGGAGTAAGAGTCCATGACCCAAATTTGAATACAAAAAAGTGAAGGAAAAGCTAAATCCAAAAGCATCTAAGTGGTTGCATCTTATTTTAACTGATATTATTTACTACACACTAGTGTTAGACTCAGATAATAACATCAATGTAATCATTCCAGGTTGACACAATTGTCTAAAGAGTTAGAGGCACTAGATCTAGAATCTAATGACTATTCTAGAATTATATTTCTACCTACTTTATGAATATACTAGATCCAACACTATGTTAGCATCAAAACTAGATAAATACTCTCTTTTATGTCATTTATATATTTAACATAGTTGTACTTTCTATTTATAGTGATATTAGATTGATAAATTCAACATATGGTACATTTGAGTTTAAGAAATTAATTGGCCTATTGTAGATCTGATATTCACCCTTTTACCCTATCATTTCTATATCCTTAAAATTACATACCCAAAAAGGATCTTTATCTAAATTAGGGTTAAATAGGCATCTAAAAGGGGTGATTTTTGACTCTGAATATGGATAGAGTAACACCTTATTATGTAGGTGTGTATGGAATATGTTTTGGAATTAGTGTAGTTTTGACCTAGTTTTGAACATATGATGAGTTTTGACATAATATCCAAGCAAACCACATTCAGAAACACAACCCTAATTTAATGGTAAATCAAGAATGCATCATAATAATTGAGCCTTCAATATACTCACTTTGAGAGGAGAAATTTAAGATTTATTTTAATAAAATTATTTAAATGTAGGTGAAAGACCCCCTATCTCAAATTTTGTATGTGTGAGGCAATATTCAGGGGTTGTTACCTTTGTACCCCTATATCAATGAAGGTATTATGGCCAATATGCCTTAATCTAATATTTTCATTAGATTTGTAAATGGTCCTTGAAGGGCTCAAAATCCATCAAAGAAGAGATCTAGTCATCATGATGTTCATAATGGGATACATCTCCTATCAAAGAGACCCTGGGTTCTTTGATGGTGATGTTTAATAGATTAACATTGGGTGTTAACTTGTTGTTTTCACAAAACCCTTAATGAGGAATTATGATAGGCCCTAATGACACTTGTCAATAGTTTATATCCCCTATTAGATCTATGACACTGATACAAATGCTAGGGGATAAAATCTCAGTCCTCATGACCTAAATATCTATGAGAAGGTAGTGACACCTCGATCTCATAACCTAAAATAAAGAGGAAAGGTATCACCTTTATGATTCATAGGAATCCCACTAAAGGAAAGAAGAGAGCATACTTGGTGAATCTCTCAAGATAAAGGAAAATATTTACCTTCAAATTTTTGGGTCACCCAAATAAGGGGAGGGTATATACATGAAGAAACCACACAAAACACACAATAAACAATACTAGACAAGTGCAAGAAAGGAAATAATTTAGAAATAAAATAATTTTAGGATCCCAAATCGAAAGTATGTGCTAATTTTAAGCCTAAATTGAAAATCTTGTTAAGATAAATGCTTTTATTTTGAGTTATGTATTCAGTTCTTCAACTAAGGTCCTATAATAAAAAAATTAATAATTTGAAGTGGGGTCTTATATTTGCATGTGAAATAGACAAAATTTTTATTTGTTAGGCCTCAAATTTCTAAAATAGAGTGAATTTGCTATTCTTTAGTATAATTTAATTATTTTAAGGATCATTTCACCATTCTCAGTACCTTCATGAAATAACAAGGTAAAAAAGAAATGATTTTATTGTTTTCATGGATAATTTCACTATTTTTGATGATGATTTCACTATTTTTGATAATGAATTATCTATTTTTGATGAGATTTAGCTATTTTTATGATGATTTAACTATTTTGATGATGATTTCACTATTTTATATACCTAAAAAAAATAGTGAAATAAAATAAAGATGAATTCACTATTTACTAGTGTATTTTCACCATTTTCAGGGGTGATTTCTTTTTTATGTAGTGTGAATTTGTTGTTTTGACTCGAGATGAAGATTAGTAATTTTTTGAAGAAAAAGAGATAAATTATCCTAGTAGTTAAATCAATTCCAATAATTATAAGAACAATAAAGGTTTAAATAGGGTCATGGAATGCATCAGATTCCATTGGGCATGTCATTATGTAGCCTAAGAATCTAAATAAGATTAGTGTGTGAAATAAATTTATAAGTGATAAGAAATGAACTAAGAATGAAATCTTAATCTAAGCTACATTAAACCAAAGATATAGATACAAATAAAGAAAATAGAAAATAGAAAATAGAAAATAGAAAACACAAATTTCATGCTTCAAATGTGCAAGCTTTCTCCATTGTGATGTAAACTTGATTTTCTCTTTGAAAATATGGTGCTCACTCTTCCAATGCAAAGGAGAATGGGAAAAATTTTGGTGTAAAAAGAGTTTTTATAGGCTTTGATTTGATTGGATTTTCTTGTGAATATAACTTCGTTAGCATAAGTTAGGATTGTAATTCTAAGATTTAGGATTCTTGAAAATGAAGGGTTTCAAGTTTATTTATAGATTTTTGGAGGAAGATCTAATGGTGGGGGATTAGTTGGATTTATTAAATGATCCAAATAATCAATGGTGGATAATGATTCCTCACCCATGAGGATGAAGACTATTTCAAATGGTTGAGAGAAGCATAAGATTGGTTAGCTGAGTTAGTTGGAACAAGTCAAACTTCTTTACAACTCAGAAAATGACTCATAAGAGGTTGAGAAAGTTATGGGTTTAGTTGGGGTGAGGAAGAAAAAGGTGGGAGATGTTTGAATGAGGTGCAAAATCTAGATTTTATATTTTAAGGATTTAAAGTGTATGTTGTTCCCCAAAAATGTCACTCATTTTTAGAACAATATATCTCTTCCCAAAAATAATCTCTTCCCTTCTTGAAATTTGTTCTGAGCTTTCAAATTCCTCATTTTTCAAGCTTTTTTAGTAAGGGGAATAGTAGGTTCAATAGGTTCAAAGGCTTCTACAGGCAAGTTCAATCAAAAGAACCAGTTTCCAACACTTGGTCATCTTCAAAATTGGGTCAGTGCCTTGTTCAATCAAAAGAATTCAATCATCAAGCTCCTAAGCATCATTGAACCATTAAACCATTAAACCTTTAAGCAAAAAGGTTCAAGGGTTCAATGGGTTTAAGGTTCAATGTCGTTGGTAGGAGTTGAGCGCACCTGACAAAGTTCAAAGTTCAACCATTTCAAAGGTTCTGCAGCCTCAAGCACTTAACGAGTCTCAAAAGCTTGAACCGTTGAACTATTGAACCTTTAACCATTTTGGTTCATTAGTTTAATGGGTTCAACATTCAATCAGTTTAATACACCAGGTTCAAAGGCTACCTCAGTTAAGGAAAGAAACATGCACAAAGAAGAGTCAAGCAAAATGTGACACATGTTAGCATTCAATTCTCAAAGTTCCTTATAAGTTGCAGGCTACTTTCAATAAAAGCTTCTCTTAGAGTTCCACAAAGGGTGACAAGTGGCAACTGTGGAAGAATTCACTATGTTTTTCTAAGAGCAGCGGACTATGCCATGAGCCCCTAACAGAGATCAGTGGAGGCCGACAAGTGTCATCATCTGTGAGAGCCTAACTGAGCCCCAAGTGTTTCTATGGTTTTGCAAAGGCCTGAGAAGGTAGATGCTACCAAGTGTCAATATCAAAAGATGCCACATGTCTCTGGTAAGTTTTAGTGGAAGATGCCACGTGTCTCTAGTTAAATGTGGTAGAGGCACCATAGTCATAAAAGGGGGCACTCACAATGCAGAGGCACGCATGAAGCCAAGGAAAGGATTTTCTTTAGACAAATTGTCTAAAGGAATTCCTTTAGACATTTTGTTTGAAGAAAATAAAGGACCAACAACCCACCAAAGAAATCAAATACCTGAAGGCCACTTGGAAGATCCTGAAGGGCAGACACCTTTGCAAAGGGACACTCGACATTCAAAAGTGGACCTTTTTCAAGAACCTGAAGGGAAAGTTCCCTTTGGGAAATATTTGAGCCTCAAAGTGCAACAGATGTTGCCAAGTGTCACATGTTGAGACACAGTTTTAGGTGAAGCGTCAAAGTGCAAAACTCACCATGTGTCCCATCCCAGTGCAGTGAAAGCTGTCACGTGTCTACATCCATGCCTCTAGCTGCTAAAAAGTTTCAAAGATTATTCTGATAAGCCTATTTCAAAGCTACGGATGTTGCCATGTGTCCTCACTTGTGTCATAGTAGAAAGTGACCATGGCAAGTGAGAAAGACACGAGAGAGTTGCTAAGAAGAATGACGGGCCCGTAAATGTCAAATTTGTCACAATGAAGTATCTATTGATTTTAGCAGACTTAAAGCACAGACCCGAATGCATTCAAAATACTATAAGGCTAGGACCAAGAGAAGGAAGAGCCAAAGAGGGAAACTTAGTAAGAGTTTTTTCCAATAGGTGAAGCAATTCATCAGGTAGATATTAGGGGCTTACAAACATTGAAAGCACCATCTATTTGTCCCCTATGAGATAAAGGTAGAATAGATAGTTGTGCAACTAATTAGGTGATGGAATGAGATTTTCAAGCTTAGTAGGAGGCACTAGAGATGAATCAACATGCCACAGTCAAGGCAGTCGCCCTACTCCAACATGGCCCTTCCTGACAAGATCAAGAATGCATCCAAGGCATTGAATGCACCAAATGGGTCACTCCATGGGAGAAAGTGCCAAGCCTCCCTCAAGCCTCTATATAATGTAAACTCTTTCATTATTACAAGGGATATCTTTCCCTTACTAGAAGTCAAACTCTACCCAAATTGAAAGGCATTACTGAGACTTTGAGCTCAGATTGTAGTTCATATTTCTTTGATTGAATGAGAAAGCAAGTTACTTGCAGACTTTGTGCTGTTATAGCTTGTGCTACTTTAGGAGATTGTTCTTATGTATATCTTCTAAAATCATTCTTATTTATTTGATTTAACAAGTAGAACTAGTGGAGGTGATAAGGAAGGTGTCCTGAAGGTAGCTACTTTCAGACTTTGCACTGTCATTGTTGTCTTCATTGTGTGTTTATTTTTTATTTCTATGTACAGGACTTTGGGATGACTTTGTGCCCACATTCTTCTTTGTATCTCACTCTTAGGCAGTTGAGGTGAAAATTTTGTGTTTTGTTTCATACTGCTAGTTACTGCACCCTTTTGTCACCTGTTACCAGAAAGAATCTTGTTGTTTTCAAGAACAAGCACTTCTAAAAGAAGAGAAGTGCTTTCTATTGCTTCACCAAGATTTTTACTCTCTAGGAAGGGATCTAGCTCTTAGCTGAAGTTACTTCTAAAAGAAGAGAAGTACCTTCACCAATCACCCAAGATTTCTCCTCTATTTGTTAGCATCATCTCTAAAAAAAGAGAGATGGATGGTTTATCCCACCCCTGAGTATTATTTTTTGCTTATATATAGTATATAGCCTCCACATATTTAATAGGGAACCTCCCCTTGATGAGAGGAGAGATTTGTCTCCAATTGATGTAGTAACATTACACACCTGGATGACCAATCTTCCTATGCTATGGTGATAGGAACTATTTTGGTCACCATTTAGCTGGCCGACAATATATTCACCCAACAGTTTTTGGTGACTCCACTGGGGACAGTAATTTTTTGTAATTTAGAACCTCAAGTTTTAGATTGAAACATCACCTGTGTCTTACCCATAATCATTATAACCCTTATCCATTACAGACTCTGGTAGCTCCATTCCATGTCTTACCCATTATCATTATAGCCTTACCATCTTCCTCCACTTCCGTTATTTTATCTAGTCTACAAAACTAGAGCTGCTAAGAAAGAGTGCACAGTTTGAATCCTCAAGCCTCAAGCTGAAGTAGGGCCAGTCCTTTCCCATTTTTGTTTTGAAAACTAGCCACTCCACCTAGATTTGTTATCCCTATTTTTGATAATTAAATCATGGTAGTTTGAGGCCCCTGGGGTAACTCTTTTGGCCCACTCAAATTGACTCCACCTCTACATGAACTCCCACATAGTTTAAGAAAGAATTTCCCCAAATTCTTTGGTGATGGGATAGTTCACCCTGATGAACATATTACAACCTTTAGCATAGCCTGTGGTGTGATAGGGATGGAATTCAAAGATGTGGCAGTCAAGATTTTTGTGGAGATACTACAAGGTGCTGCTGTAGACTAGTTCTACCATTTTCAAGCTAGATCAGTGACTGACTGGGATACACTTAAAGCCAAGTTTGAAGCTAGGTTCAAGCCTATAGAGGATGCACATGCTTTTCTGGCCCAACTCACTTAGATGAAGATGAAGAAGGAACCTCATGAGCATATGAGGGATTTTATTGCCAGGTTCAACAAGCTGAGACACAAGCTTCCCATGGTCACCTAGCTGACACCACAGAATCTCAAATGCTTCTTCATCAACTCACAACTATCTGAAGTGAGTTTTCTATTGAGATGGGATAGACACATAGACCTTGAGGCTACTCAAGACTTGGATACTAAGCTAGAAGATGTCCTTATCTTAGCAGGAAAGATAAGGAGAGATCTTAATAGAGGTAAACCCTCTTCATCTTCTGAATACTCACCCACAACCATGATTGACCCAATGGTACAAAAGCTGGCAAATGAATTGCTAGCCTTGAAAAGGAAAGTTGCACAAGGTATGTCTTTTGATCCTCTATATAAAGATATACCACGGAGGACATTCCCCAATCAGCCATATCAAGGCAACACTACTAGAATTCAAGGGCAACCAAATCATCTTCCTTCCCCATAAAGGAACCTTGCCCTTAAAGCACCTCCAACCAAATCAGTAGTTGGATGTCTAGAAACAGAACATGTTTCCTATTTCCAACCTGAGTTCAAGCAAGGAAATGATGTTGGTCTCTTCATGGAGGATTAAGAAGAATTAGCTGGCGACTCCCACATTAGTTTCTTGAATTACTAGGATGAACCTAGAAGTAAAGGCAAAGTAGATGAGGGATCATACACAGTATTCACCTGATTTGAGAATCAATCAGCCCAACAAGCTGATAAAGAAAGAATAGAGGAATGAACTCAGCCTGCAATTCCAATTGCTAAGTAGGGAACCACTCTGCCTTCCCAATCATAGGAGCCAGTGATTGCCAAGAAGGTTAGTACAATAAACATCTCTACACCTTCTACTTCAACTTCGTAGATCAGTCCTCCCCTCCCAAAAACCAAAAGGATGAATTCCCATCCTCTCTTCTAATTCCATCTCAGTCATTTGACATGATTGATCATGTCAAGAAATCCAAAATTCAAATGACTAAGTTTGAATCCCTGCAAGCCTATCCTGAGCAATTAAACATTGGTGGATAACTCAGTATGGACTTGTCTGAGGCAAAATTTGTGGTCACCCAAATGTTGGCCCCTAAAACTCAAATTATATTTGAGCTGTTAGGTATGGGTAATTACTTCTTGACCATAGAGGATGCTCATGTCTCAGCTGATGAAAGTCCTATAGCTGGCAATCTAAGATTTGATCCAAACAAGGCATTAGAAGAATTAGTAGGGTGTAGTACAAATCAAGAAGGATCTTCCATCTCTGTTGAAGAGAAATATGATAGAAGATCAACTTTTGATGATGTTTGGATCTTGAAATCCAATGGTAGCAATTCTTCCACTTCTTGATAGATGTAGATCTCTATTGCTCAAATTAAAGACTAATTAGGATGAAGAGATCAAACTCCATCACACAAAAGGAGATGCTAAGCTGATGCTTTGTCAAGGTTCTAATGCTAACAATCAAAATATGTGCTGGAATGAAACTAGCAGAATAACAAGCTATGGTGGTGGACCATACTGCTATACTCCAAAATCAACAAAAGGAGCCCTTTGCCAAGAGAGCAAGGAGTTATGGTTTTCAAATTGAAGGACCACGTCCTGCCATGGGCCAAAAAGAAGAAAAAGCCAAGAGGAGGATGCAAAAAATTGGTTTCTTGGTAGAGAGCTCCATTCGCCCATCACCATTTTTGGGGATAGAATGGTTTCCTACTGGTTTATCAAGATGGCATCCACTTTTCTTCACCTCACAAGGAGCAGCGTCTGAAGTACTTCAATTCTTGAAGTATCATATAAGTTCACCTATACATATGTATATCTATATAGTTTTTAGTTCTATTTGGTGCCTTTCATTTTCATTTTTTAGAGCCTTTGTTTTTGGGTAGCATGACTCCGTATCCCAATGGCACACTTCAAGGCACTAGAGATTTTGGTTTCTACTCCCCTCAACTATTCCAAGTTTTCATCTGAAGGAAGTTCCCCAACTGGAGCCAACTATTGTTCCCAAAAAATGTCACTCATATTTGGAACAATGTATGAGCTATTTTGGTCCTGCATAGCCAAAAATAATCTCTTCCCTTCTTGAAATTTGTTTTGAGCTTTCAAATTCCTCATTTTCAAGCTTTTCCAGTAAGGGGAATAGCAGGTTCAATAGGTTCAAAGGCTTCTGCAGGCAAGTTCAATCAAAATAACCAATTTTCCAACACTTGGTCATCTTCGAGATTAGGTCAGCACCTTATTTTAATCAAAAGAATTCAATCAAAAAGCTCCTAAGCATCATTGAACCATTGAACCATTGAACCTTTAAGCAAAAAGGTTTCAAGGGTTTCAATAGGTTTTAAGGTTCAATGTCATTGATAGGAGTTGAGTGCACTTGACAAAGTTCAAAGTTCAACCATTTCAAAGGTTCCATGGCCTCGAGCACTTAATGAGTCTCAAAAGCTTGAACCGTTGAGCCATTA
>JARHVA010006155.1:747500-991212 GCA_037957365.1 Torreya grandis | reverse complement strand
AGAGAGAAAGAAATGAAGGATCGCTATAAAGTGATGGTGGAGCAATTGATTGATGTGGCCAGGAGAATCACTTTCACTTTACAAATAGTAGCTCCTAAGGACATTTATATAGAAGACCCCATTATTTAGAAAGCAAAAAAGACCTACCTCAAGGGAAAAGTACTTGGACAAGATGCGTGAACAAGGAGTTTCCTTGCTCATAGAGTTATTAGAGAAAATAAATAAAATGAGAAAAATAAGAGAACTTGATGATCTCATTAATGCTATTTCTCAAGATATCAAAAGCATTGTAAAGTATCTTGATAAATGGATGGATATGAGGAAATTAAAAATAAGCACCCTAATATCCATTGGTGTCATTACTGATAAGGATTCTTACATTAAAACTAAAGAGGCATTAATTTATAAGAGTTGGGTGCTTAAAGACTTGATCAGTGACCCAAAATATTCAAGGAGACTCAGTGATCAAAGTGATGTCAGTCTTTTGCACAAACTTTAGGAGCTACCTTTCAAACTTACATCATAAGATAACTAATTCCTTTCAGTAGAAGAAATGATTCTAGAATTTGAGGGTATGTTCTAGAAAGAATTTCAAGATAAGACATTATCAATAAACTTTGTGGACAACATTTTGGATAATCAATTAACTCTAGATAATCTAAAGACCAAGTTATCTAGTCATGAAAAATTAGTCATAGTAGTAAAATATGTCATGGTTAGAGCTAAGATGATTTTTAGAAACACTATTAATCCACACAATATCAAGATACAGGTGGCTTTCACTATGTATGATGCTCACATGAAGAAACATGGGGATAAAAATTGAATCAATTTTCGTTTGATTTAATTTTCACTTCTTAGATGTACTTTTTCAACCACTCTGGACATTTTTATGTGTACTTTTTGTGTATGTAATTATATGTAAAAATATGGAAAGTCTAAAGTCAACAAGGACTCCTATCTTTGAATAAGTCAAAGTAATTTGGTATTTTCCAAAAATCCTAGAGACCTTTCCCTATAAATAAAGAGGACTTCTTTTGTAATAGATATCTCTTAGTTATTGGAAGCAAAACTCTGCCAAAATTGAAAGGCATTTTGAGACTTTGAGCTCAAATTGTAAATCAAATTTCATCAGCTGATTGAGAAAGCAAGTGACCTTTCAAACATCGCATTGAAATAACTTTTGTTATGTAGGAAATTATTCTTATGTCCTTTTCCTAGTATAATCTTATCTATCTGATCAAATAAGTAGAGTAAGTGAAAATAATTTGGGAGATGTTTTGAAGCTAATTATGGAGACTTTGTGCTACTATAATTGTCTTTAGTTTGTGTTTTAGTGTTTTAGAACAAAGGATATCAGAAAGGCTTTGAACTAATTTTATCTTTTGTAATTTTATACTTTGTTATAGTTTTTGGTGAAGACTTTGTGTTGCACCTCATTTGACTATGATATAAGTCATAAATTAGTAAGAGAAGCAATGATAGACTTTGTGCTCTCGTGGGTTTCTTGTGGATTCAGTTAATATCAAGGAAGTTTTCCTTTGTTTTGTGAACATCATTTCTAAAATAAGAGAAATGGATGATATTATCTCACCCCTAAGTTAATATTTAGTATAATTTAAGTTTGTGATAGTTTATAGGGAGCCTCCCCTTGTTGAGAGGAGAGATTTATCTCATTACACTATGGTTGATATAACCATTTTATCTTCAGTTAGTTGGTGACAAAATATTCACCCAACAAGATGAGCGGTTGAAGATTAATTCAATTTTTATAATTAATTTTTTATTTATACCCATCATGGCATTGGAAGAAGGGGAAATTAAGAGGCATGGAGGGCATCATGGAAGGCATGGATGAGGCATGGAGGGTATGAATCATAATAGTTATGGTATTTATGGCCTAGGGATGTCTTCCTAAGAAATGAGCTCACTTGATGTAGATATTAAATATTCATTTCTAAAAACAAATATTCAATAAGTTTCAATGTAATTACTAATTAGGCCTTGATTTTGGTTAATTAGCTCCTAAACATGATTAGGCACATTGTGCACAAGTTACCCAAATTAATTAGAATGCCTTGTTATTGGTCCTAAATTTGAATGGATTTGAATTAAAAGTCCACATAAGATGTGTTGGATGTGTATTTCAATTTAGGATGTTTAAAATAATAAATAACAAAGGCACAATTATTATGCAAAAAAATTGATAGGAAAGAGCAATCCAAAGCACGTGGGTGTAAAATTGGCATTTTGACTCAAAATGATCTGATTAACGTTAGCTATCCCATAGATTGTATTGCCATATTTAGGGATACCTTGGACAAATTCAACACTTTAATATGTCATTTTCACATCATTTTATGTGTTTTAGTTTTTTTAGGCCAAATTGTGCATTTTAGATGGAAACTAGCCAAAATCCTAATTGGAGGTTATCAGTGGCTAGTTTTAGGTGTCTATAATTTTCCCCTATTTGGGAAGGTGTTTAAAGTGATAATAATACTAACTTATTCTCAAATAATGAAAAGGTGTTGCATGCCTACAACTACAATGATGATATACTAACAGTATGATGCCCCCTCAAGGGAATGATTGGCACAAGGAGGTCGATAAATGGTCCCTCAAAAAGAAGTGAAATGAGAGGACTAAATAAAGGAAAGATGATGGGGTAAAAAACACAATGATACTAAAAAATTAGTCAAAATCATTGATAATACAAGTGGGATGGTGAAAAATGATTTTCCCAAAGGTGGTTATAAGTAGTGTACCCTGATAGTGGTAATGTGGTATTATAACGCAATGATTTTCCCAAAGGTGATTGTAATCATTGAGAAGATGGAGCTACCCCAGTTAGGATAGATAAATAAGACAATAACATGCCCTTGCATAGGTAGAAAAATTAAAGTGGTGATAACATAATGATTTGTCCAAAGGTGGTTATAATCGTTGAGAAATGCAAGTGGGACGGTGTGTAATGATTTGCCCATAAGTGGTTATAATCATTGGACCTCAATTATGGAAAACATGATAAAATTTGCTGAGGATGATGATAAATTAAGAGGGTAATGGTAAATTAGAACAACCTAATAGTAGGGAGATGCTCATCTGAACTAATAAAGGTTGAAATTCTTTCATGGTTAATTACTCTATTTAGGATATAATTGGGACTGAATTGGGATGTCAGTGCCAAAGAGATGTTGCCATTAATAAATAGACTTATTAAAACTAAGGTTTATTATAACATGTGTTAGTATGCATCATGGTATAACATCATGAGGACTTGGCTGAAATATGCATGCGGACTGACTCCCGTAATCCAATACTCAAAATAGAATAATGTGCCAATTGTAAAAACCATGATGAAAATGTAAACATATGAATAGGGATGGATTAAAGTGTAAGTGTGGATAAGGAATAACCTAATGAACACACATAAACTAAATCAAACAATAGGTAGACAAATAAACAAAATAAGTAGAAACAAATAAACAAACAATTCACTAAAAATCCTATGAACATTGCCCCTAGAAAATAGGCAACAACTTAACAAACAAAATAAATGGGGGAGTATAATAAATATAAGGGGGTGGCAAAGCTATCTCCATATGTACTATGAAAGTGGACGTCACCTACATAGTTCCATGGATATAATATATAATAAAAAACTTTAGGCCAAATGTAGTTCTCCTAAAGAATGGAAAAAATGTGATAACTGAATAAAATAAATAGAATGGATGCGATATAAAAATAGGAATGGTCTTGAAAAATGGCAAGTGTGTGAGAAAAAAAGGGGCCAAGAAGGATGAGGAACTAAGTGATAAGTAATTTGCTTGTAACTTAGTAAGGGTTCCCAAAATCCTTAAGACATAGAAGTGGTAAATGTTTTTGTTCTTTTCTAATGATTTTAGAATGTTTTGGGAAGTTTTTAAGTGTCTCAAATCAATCAATAATGATGAGACACTAAATGGTTTAAGCTCAAAAAATAGTGAGAGTGTTCATACTTAGGTTACTCATAAAATGGTGAGAGCATTCATACTTAGATTGCTCACAAAATGATGAGAGTGTTCATACTTAGATTGCTCATAAAATGGAAAGAGCATTCATGCTTAGATTACTTGAAAAATGGTTAGAGTGTTCATACTTAGATTGCTCACACAATGGTGAGAGAATTCATACTTAGATTGTTCATAAAATGGCAAGAGTGCTCATACTTAGATTGCTCACAAAATGACAAGAGCATTGGGAAAAGGGTGACTGAGCTAACCTCAATAAGTTTTGATCACTACCTATGTAGTCCTAGAATAAGACCTCAAGTCACTATAGTTCCACCCTTATAGTGGAGGAATTCAACTAGTGTGGTAGCCAATTTAGACAAACCAAGTATAGTTGGTAAAAAGACATAGTATGATAAAGGAAGTGGCAAGTTGGTATGTCAAGGATTAGTATTACCCCTAGTTTTCCCATAGGAAGCTATAAATAGGACATCACAACATAGATCAATGGTACAAATTTTCCAAAAGGTGGTTATAATTGGTAACATGATCGGTGGTAAGAAAGGACTAACAACAAAGGATGCAACTGCCAAAATTTCTATCACACTATCCCAAAATACAATCTCTATCTAAATTTCTTGAACTAACTGATGAATTGATCAAATACCTTGATGCTAAAACTATGTAATGAATGACAAAAACCAAGGTCAAATCGGCTAGGTTTTAGAACATGTTGGGTTGATAGGTTGGAAATGGATATGACAAAGAGGATGGATAAGAATGGTATGTGTACAAAGAATAATAGTGACAATAAGGCATAACTAAAATGGTCCTTATAGATAATACACCTTAGAATTCAAGCATAGTACCACTTGAGATGAATAATATTCATGGGCTTTGTAAGTTTGTCACCATCTAGTGTGGCAAGCTTGTATGCTAATGATCCATAATCTGTAGTGATGATGCAAGGCCCTATCTAGTTTGGTTTGAATTTCCCTTTATGTTTCTTCTCATCTGTGGTATTCTTTTGGTTTTATTTAAGAAAAAGATCACCAAGTTCAAATTTTCTAAACTTCACATGCTAATTATAGTGGCCTTTTAATTGATTCTAATATGCTCAAAGATTGTTGAGTACAGTCATGCATTTCTCATCTAGTAGATCTAGCTCTTGTAGGTGAGCTACTTAATAGTCATGATCATCTAGGACATGGTTGAAAGAGATGCATAGTGAAGGCAATTTGACCTCAATGGGAAGGATGGCTTTAGCACCATAAACATGTGAGTATGGAGTGGCTCTTGTGGGGGTATGATTATTGGTACAGTATGCCCAAAGGGTAGGGAATATTTGGATGTTCCAATCACAACTGACATCAATGACAATCTTTTTGAGAATGTTGACAATGGTTTTGTTGGAAGCCTTAGCTTGGCCATTACCTTGAGGGTAATATGCTATATAAAAGTGTTGTGTGATGTTGTATTTAGTACATAACTAGTCTACATATTTGTTTTTGAATGATCCTCCATTATCAAACATAATTTTAGAGGGGATACCATAGTGATAGATGAAATTATTGAAGGTGAATTTGGAAATTTGCTTTTTAGTCATGTAAGTGAGGGGTATAGCTTCAACCCACTTAGCGAAATATTTAGTGGTAGTAAGGATATATTTATGACCATAAAATGAATTGGGGTTAATCTTCCCAATGAGGTCAAGTTCCCATGTATAAAATGGCCATGGTGTCAACAATAGTTTTAGAGTTTTTGTTGGGGCATGAATAAAATTAGTATGCCATTGATATTTGTCACATTTCTTTATATATGTAGTGACATCTATGTCCATTATGGACCAATAATAACTAGTATGCAAGAGATTTTTGGATAGGATTTCCCCACTAGAATGGGCTCCACATACTCCTTCTTGAACTTCTCTTAACGCTAATGTATACTCTATTGAATTTAAACAACGAAACAAAGTTCCATCAAAACTACAGTGGTAAAGAGTGGACCCAAGTAAATTATAATGAGTAGAATGATGAATGAAGGATTTGATTTATTTTTGAGATAGGTTATGTGGTAGAAACTGGTCATGAAGGTAGTTGTAAAGGTCTAAGTACCAAATAGAGTTAGGACCAACAATATCACAAATCATGAAAATGATTAAAGGTTTATGAGCTGGTGCTTATAAATTCTTGATGAGGAACTGATACTCTTTAGCTTTATCTATTTGTTGATTAAGAGATCCAATAGTAGCCATTGCATCTATAGTATTGTTACTAGCCCTTGGTATATGCTCAAAATAAATGTTGGAAATTTGATTTTTAAGAGTGTCAACCATGGATTTATATGGAACTAGCTTGTCATCTTTGGTCTAAAAATCATTTATGACCTAATTGATGATTAATTAAGAATCACCATAAAATTTAAGATGAGATATATTCTAATACACTGCTTGTTGAATTCCTAAAACCAGTGCTTCATACTTGGCCATGTTGTTTGTATAAGGAAAGATGATTAAAAAAGAATTAGGGATGAGATACCCCTATGGTATAATAAATAATAGGCCTATATCTAATCCATGTGCAGTGAATGGACTATCAAAATATAGATTATAGGGTTGATCCTCAAGGGATGCATCAATAATGGTCATGATGGATTCATCATTAAATGGAAACTTGAGTGGTTGTGTGTCCATGAGAGGTGCTTCAGTAGTTGATCTGTAAGAACTTGTCCTTTGATTGATTTTTGATTGACATACTCTATGTCAAAATCACTACAAATCATGTTCTATTTAGCCATTCTAACTTGTAAATCTATCTTAGATATTAAATACTTGAGTGGATCTACATTTTAAATGATCATGGTTTTATTATTCAACATGTCATGATGTAGTTTTGAGCTATGAAAACCATGGCTAGACAAGATTTTTTAATAGGTTCATAGTTATGTTCATATGTAACCAAGGTAAAACTTAAGTAGTAAATAGCATGCTCCTTTCCTTTGTCATCATGTTGAGCCAAGAGTGCCATTAGGGCATGATCGGTAGTAGATAGGTATAATAAAAATGGCTTTCCTAGCATAGGAGCTACTAAAATAAGTGGATTGATAAGATAATCTATGATTTGTTGAAAAGTTGTTTGGCAGTGATCATCCTATTGAAATGCAACTCATTTCCTCAAAAGGTGCATAAATAGATGGCACTTGTCTGCTAACTGAAAGATGAAGCATTGAATGGACTGGATCTTACCCTGCAAACTATAGAGTTGCTTCAAATTAGTTGGTGGTGGCATCTTGGTTATAGCATGGACTTTAGCTAGATCAACTTCAATACCTCTATTAGACATGATGAATCCCAATAATTTTTTTGAAGTTACACCAAACACACATTTCTTTGGATTTAGTCTAACTTTGTACTCTCATAGTGTTTTAAATATCTTATGCAACACTACTAAATGGTCAGCTCTGGTCATAGATTTTCCTAATATGTCATCAATATAGTCTTCAATAATATCATGTATCATATCATGGAATATGATAGTCATGGCTCTTTGATATGTAGCTCCTATATTATTAAGGCCAAATGGCATCACCTAATAGGAAAATGTTCCCCATAGAGTGGTGAATGCTATTTTATGTTGATCTTCTGGGGCTATTTTGATTTGATTATATCTTGAAAATCCATCCATGAGTGAAAGCATTTCATAACCTACTATGGAGTCAACAATCATGTTGATATTAGGCAATAGAAAATCAACTTTAGAAAAAAATTTATTGATGTCTCAAAAATAAGTACAAATTTTGATTCCTTCAGGATTATTGATAATAGGTACAACATTAGAGATCCATTTAGAGTAGTCAATGGATCAAATAAATCCTACTTTTAAGAGTGCTTCCAACTCTTTATTTACTAATAAAACAATACGAGGATGCATCTTACAGAGATTTTTTATTATCAGTTCAGCATCAGGATTAAGCACAAGGTGGTGTAGAACCAAGGCAGGGTCTAATCCTAGCATGTCAGAATAGGCCCATGAAAATATATCGTGTTTATCATGTTTGCCATAATTAGGGTCTAATGATTATAACTGCCTATGGGAAAATCATTGCACACCATCCCACCTACATTTCTTAATGATTATAACCGCCTTTGGGTAAATTATTATGTTGTCACCACTTTAATTTTTCTACCTATATAGGGGTAGTTAATATCTTGTTTGTCTATCCTAACTAGGGCAGCTCCATCTTCTCAATGATTATAATCACCTTTAAGAAAATCATTGTGTTATCATACCACGTTGCCACTATCAAGGTATAATGCTTATAACCACCTTTGGGCAAATCATTTTACACCATCCCACTTTTATTCTCAATGATTTTGAATACTTTTTAAGTATCATTGTGTTTTTCACCCCATCATCTTTCCTTTCTTTGGTCCTCTCATTTTGCTTCTTTTTGAGGGACCATTTAATGACCTCCTTATGCCAATCATTCCCTCAAGGGGGCATCATATAGTTAGTATATCATCATTATAGTTGTAGGCATGCAAGACCTTTTCATTCTTTGAGAAGACATTACTATGATTATAGATTACAATGCCTTCCCAAACAGGGGCAAATTGTACACACTTAAAACTAGCTATTGATAACCTCCAATTAGGCTTTTGGCTAGTTTCCATCCAGAATGCACAATTTCACGTAAAAGCACTAAAACACACAAAATGATGTGAAAATGACATATTCAAGTGCTGATTTTGGCTAGGGTATCCCTAAATAGGGAAATATAATTTATGGGCTAGCTAACTTTGATCAAATCATTTTGAGTCAAAATTCTAATTTTGCACCCACGTGCTCTAGACTGCTCTTTCCTATCAAATATTTTGCACAAGACTTGTGCCTTTGTTATTTATTGTTGGAAACATCCTAAATGGGAATACACATTTAATGCATCTGATGTGGACTTCCAATTCAAATCCATTCAAATTTAGGACCAATAACAAGGCATTATGATCAATTTGGGTAATTTGTCCACAATGTGCCTAATCATGTTTAAGAGATAATTAACCCAAATCAAGGCCTAATTAATAATTACATATTAACTTGTTGAATATTTGTTTTTAGAAATGAATATTTAATATCTCCATCATTAAGTGACCTCATTTCTTTGGAAGACATCCCTAGGCCATAAATGCCATAAATATCAAGATTCATGCCCTCCATGCCTCACAATGCCTTCCATGATGACCTCCATACCTCTTAATTTCCCCTTCTTCCAATACAATGATGAGGATAATTACAAGCTTAATTCCAAAAATTGAATTAATCCTCAACCACACATCTCAATCTTGAGATGGATGGTTGAGGTTGATTATGATCAAATCCAAAAATCTATAAATAGGAGGCCTCACAATATCATTTCTAAGCTTAATTTGTGAAAAGTTATAATGTAGGATTGGTTCCAAAATATTCATGAAACTAGTGTTATAATGCCAAATTTATTCCAAGACAATCCATGCCACAAGACAAAGGTGCCAAGGAGAGATGGAGGTTGTCAAGCTTCCATTACCAAGGACTTCATGAGCATAAGCTAAGAAAGCCACCACAACAAGCATTTTAGAGCATCCAAGGAAGGTAAAAGAGTTTTCTTTTGCATTTTAGTTGTGTGTTTCATTCATGATTGTTAACTAAGCTCTCCCTAGTGTCTATGCCTAGAGATTATATGCTATTAGTGTATTTATTTTATTTTGTTTTCATTTTGAAACTAACCCCATACTAACCATCCTATCTTGAGTCAAATTCTTAGATCACACCAATACTATCACCTCATAATATCTCAACTCCTCAATGGTATTGAAGTACCATGTCCTCAAAACTATGTCAAATGGTCTTCCTATTGCTAATGTGGCCACTCCTACCCTCTATATTAGTGAATCTCTCTCTTATTTCACTAACCTAAGAGAGATCCTTGCGTGATCTCAATCTCCAATCAAGGTGGCCACCTGACTTTGTAAGGTGATGATCTAACCCTATAAAGTGCCTACCTATCCCTGTAAGCAGGTAATTTGGGCTTATGATACTATTACCTATCCATCCTATGTTGGTTCCCTAATGGGATCCACATCCATGGGCTACTGCCCCTATAATCCCATCTAAAATTGGCCACTACATATTAGGCCTAGTACCATGCTACATAACCATCCATAATACCTATATCATCTATCATAGCTCTCACTAGTAGGTCCTTATGGTCCAAAATAACATCTTGTGGTTATGTCTCTAGGAGAAAGAACTCTACATCCTCCCTCCTATATCATGGAAAATCTAGTGGGATCTCCTACACTGGGCCGAATTATCTCTACACTTAGTTGAATGGGATGAGCTTAGTCTCACCATCCCATCTCCCATATATCTATTGCCAACTCTATAATGATAGTGTGTGGTAGCTATACCCTATCCACCTTGACCAACCCACATATAGCCTCCACACTACATCACCCACCACCAAAACCTCTAAAGTATCTCTAAACCAATCTATGTCTCTAGCACCACCACTAGCCCTTATCAGTGCATAATCTCCTCTCTACCTCATGAAGCTAATTTTGTAGTCTGTCGATGCATAACCATCCCATGGTAGTCCCAAAGGTCTCAAAACTTATATATGATCATACACCCATCAATGGAACACAAACCCCACATTAATCCTATACCGCATGTGTGCTTGAAAGGCCTAGAGCTCCTTATACATTTCACTAATAATATAGGGGCCCAACCAAACATGATCCTCCCTAATAACATTTCCACTAGTGCTCCCAAAAGTAGACATGGGAATCAACTACTACTCAAATTTGGAAGCATGAATCAAAATACCCCCATCATCATCATGGTCAATAAACATTTGTCTCTTAGGGCCTTCTAGTATAGTGCCTACCTAGCCTAGACCTCGTCTACTCCATAAATAAGGCTCCTTTGGTAGTCTTTCTCCTCACTCTCTATGTGATAAATTATCTCCCCCTAAATGGGTAGTCATGTAATCCACTAAATATCCTCTAAGAGGATAGTCATCTCTCCCATTGGTAGTAAAAATGTTTTCATAGCTAAGTCCCATATCTCAATAAGGGTCATGATCATAGTCACATCCCATTGTAGGTGCTAATAATGTCTCATGGCCCCTAGGCCACCCTCCTCCATGTGTTTCCACTTGTCATCCATCATCCTATTATAGACCTCAACAAATATTTGAGGGACTCATTCCCTCATCTAAATATGGTCATGGGCCTACAAAATAACAAAATTAACATACATACTTAGTTTCATACATCAATCCAATTACTAATTTACACCTACCCTTCTAATCTATTCCAACTGAACATATTACATCTACCCTATTTACCTCTAGCAATCAAACAAACCTATACCTTTATCCAACACCACTCTTATCATATCACTTTAAAAACTTAGATGCTTTAATTTAGCTAAACTCTACCCACTGACCCTTCATCCTATCTATACCATTTTCACTACCACTATAAAAAACATCTTTTCAAGCATTTAATACATTTTCAAACTTTCAACACTTATTTCAACTTACCCTTCATCCTACTTTACAACTCTTTAGAACCTTCAACCAATTTAACACTTTCCGAAACAAACTTTTTAACATTCACATTTTATGCTTTATACACTTTCCAAAACTTTACCAAACCATCTAACCCATTTCCAAGCATTTTACCAACATTTTCATACTTAACACATACATTTCAAACATTTTTTACTAAAATGCTTTCAAATACTTTCGAACCATAACCACCTTCTCATACTCACCACAATTATTAAACACTTTAAAACAAACCAACTCTAACCCTTTCCACAAAATCACAACCTTAAATGAAATAATTAATTGTACTTTTTTACAACAATTTAAACATAAAAACTTTAAAAACACTTTAACATATTTTACAAACAATTTAAATATCAACCCTTTCACTAACAACTTACATATTTTTTAACACACATTGCCAGAACCCTTCGACTACCAACGGTTCATGGAATCATCAACGATCCTTTTGGTTCCTTTTACCCCCAACACTTGATTGTTGGTGGTTGAGATGAACTATCAATGGTCACTATGTCTACCCATCGATGGTGTAACTTGAACCCTAAAAATCTCATAAACCTTTGCTAAACACCTCTATTCTACCATCAACCTACCTATAACTAATCTACATACTACTTCCAACCAAACAAACCTTTCCTATATACCTTACACCCACTTATTCGATCTATTTAAACCAAAATTTTAATTACGGAAAACCCCCTAAAACTAACCTAAACCAATTCAAAATCACTATCAAACCCAATTTAATCTACTCAATCCAACTTTTAAGCAAATTTCATCCACTACATATCAATTAAAAACACATCATACATTATTCCAAGATTGTTGATGTAGTCAGAGCCCATATATTTCCACTCAACTTCACCCTCATCTAGCCTCCATCAAATCAACACTCGGTCAACCCCACACACACTATAATCTAATCAATCTACTCCACCTTAGAATGGTCAAGTGTAAAATGAAGAAATGCACAAATTCATCAAAGAGCAACATTTACCAAGTGATAAAAGATAACAATGCTTTTTCATTTTTAATTTTTGTTATATCAAATTTTAGTGTTTTTATTGACCATCAATGGTCAGGGTGACTGTCGATGGTTGACATTGGGGAAACCCCTAACCGTTGATGGTAAAGGCTTCCCCCCATTCTTTTTACAAGTTTTTAAAATCACCCCACCTAGGTGTTGCACTTTTAAGATATTACATAATCCCACTCACCACTAGAACTTGACCTTTCAAGGGATACCCCAACCATACATACCTACCCATTTTACCATGTCTACCTTGACATCAACTATTTTGGCCTAAAATATTTGCATGTTTTACAATGACCTTACATTTTTCATCATGACTGCACTGACCAACCTTACCATGTTGAATTTTTGAATTTCACACCACCTCCTATGTAACTAGACCATTTTTATTTTTCATGGGTGCACTTCCTACCGTAGACACCTATGACAAACATAGAACCTATCAAGTGGACACAATAGGATGGACCTGATCAACTATGACAAATGTTATGGACTGGTTACCCTTGTCATAAGTCCCTCTAGAACCAACCTTATTTTACCAACATTGGTAACTTTAGTCTTTGCATGATTTTGACTATTACACCTAGTCATATTTTGTGCATGTGTTTACACCTCAAATACCTAACCCTTTTATGTCATTCACCTCATGACTCACCCTTTACCATTTATAAAACCTTAACCCATTTTTTTTCACTTCATCAACTCCTAATTTGAGGGGGAATACCTCCTCCCATACTCGAGGCAATCAGACCATGACTAGTGATCCATTTGTTTTTATTTTTCCACTTGTTAAATCAAAGTTGAATAACAAAAAAGGGAAAAATATAGACACTCAAAAAATACACATGAAAATTTTAGATGTCAAATCACCTTGAATCTCATCCGACCTTGAGTCTGTTTGACTACCTAATTAACTAAACTCATTTGCTAACTTGAACCGATTAAACCCCTAACCTAACACCTTTAACTAAACCTTTCGATCCACCTAATTTTAACTTACTTTCACCTATTTTCCTCTAGATCCTTGATTTTCTATGGTCAACCTAACCATTGGTAGTTATCTTGACTATTGATGGCCAGGTCATCAACCTACTTTAAATCTATTTCTAGTTATGTATGAGATAAGCATGACATAATTTAGCAACTTCTATTATGTAGTGATAACTCGATTTAAAGCATCATAAATGGTAACTTTATCCTCCTATCTAATTAGTAACTTCCTCCTACCTAATTAGTAACTTTATCCTATAAAAAGAGAGAAGTAAGAAGTGAAAAGGATCCAAAAATCCACAAATTCTTGTCCAAGATATCAAATCTTCTTGCACATGTATCCAACATCCCTCCAACAAGAAAGTAGTAGAAATGGAGACTTGAAACGCTATCCAAATCACTTTTAAAGGCTATATTACTATCACTCTACCCTAATTTCTTTCACTATCTAGCAAGTTGTAGGTTATTTCACACTTGTTTTTGCATTTCATCTCATTTAAAAATACCTTGACCTGATCAAACTCATCTTCTAGCCTTCTATTTTTTATTAAACTCATATTCCAACCCTCACTTGACCATCTACCCACACTACAAATCCCTTTCTAAACATTTCCATAATTACACTGGTAACCACTAATAGTAAGCCCAACTACTAATGGTCACCTCAACTATAGATAGTCACCCAACCATTGACAGTCATCCCAACCATCGATAGTCACTATGGAAAAAAATAATAAGTTATTTTCAGTCCCTCTATCTAAACCAGCCCCTAGTTTTTCTATTCCTACCTAGTCACATAGACTTCTTTGATTTTTTGAGTCTAACCCTAACTATTTCAACATGAATATTGACCATTATTGATACATTTAGTCATTTCATTTGAATAAGCATTTTAATTTATTCTTATTGCATATATTTAATTTCACATTATTGAATATAAGTATTATTTATTTTCATCTACATCAACTTAATTATTATAAACAATGGATTGAAAACCTCGTAGCAAGCATACACTTCTTGGATCTAGCTCATGATAATTAGTCCACTCAATTATCTTACTAATAACCCCTTTTCTAATGTCTTTCTTATTTATAGGTTATTCCTTCTAAGACAAAGAAGATTTCCCATCATCATCTAGATCATTCATGTACTTGTATTAGGTATTCCTTTATACACTTCTTTTACTAGTTTCTTACTTGTTTCTAAATTAATAAATGAGCAAAAATTAAGAGAAATAGTCCTCATCCTCAAGAACCACTACCTCTTCAATATTATCTTCTTGATGTTTGATGTCATCAAGCTGATTTTATTTAATCTCCAATTCTTTTGATGTTGATTCAAGATCAAGATAAGGTATTGGGTCATCTTCAATAATAAACTCTTGCACATTAGTCTTAAGAAAACTTTTTAGGCATGCAACATCTTTGGGAAAGACTTAAAATTGTTCCCCATTTATGATAGTACTTTCATCTTCTTGTATCTCTTGTTCTTTTCTAGTTATAATTCTAGTTAC
Source organism: Torreya grandis (assembly GCA_037957365.1). Classification (NCBI taxonomy): domain Eukaryota; kingdom Viridiplantae; phylum Streptophyta; class Pinopsida; order Cupressales; family Taxaceae; genus Torreya; species Torreya grandis. The sequence continues at coordinate 976,079 of JARHVA010006155.1, read as the reverse complement.
TTATCTATCTGATTTAATTCCACGGTTTATTGCTTTCATAAGTGTAATCATATTGTTGGTTGATCCCCAACAAGTGGTATCAGAGCCTTGGTTGTAGGTTTAGAGCTTGATATCCAATAATTGGTATCAGAGCTCAGGTTCACTAACAAGTGGTTCAGATCTGTATAGTGTGTATTGATTACAGGTACTCACAGGGGTTTTTTCAGGGATCTCTATTTGAGTGGGAGAACCAATGGTAGAAGAAAGTAAACTGAGAATGGAGAAGTTCAATGGAAAAAATTATCAGCATTGAAGAATGTAGATAGAGGACTATCTGTATCAAAAAGATCTATACTTACCGTTAGGTGGGATTGCAAAGAAGCCCACAGACATGGATGATGAAGAATGGGAAGTTCTTGATAGAAAGGCTCTGGGGTCTATAAGACTGAGTCTAGCATCTACTGTGATATCTAATTTATCATAGACAAAAACAATGGTACAGTTGATGACTACTTTAGAAAATTTGTATGAAAAACCCTCAGCTTCTAATAAGGTATATCTTATGAAGTAGCTATTTAATTTGCATATGAATGAAGGTGGATCTGTATCTAATCACCTGAATGATTTCCATGGAATTGTAAATCAATTAAGTTCAGTCAAAATAGTGTTTGATGATGAAATAAAAGCTCTTTTAATATTATGTTCTTTGCCTGAAAGCTGGCATAGCTTAGTAATGGCAGTTAGTAATACTGAATCTGCTTCAAATATTCTAAAAGTAGAGGATGTTGTTAGTGTTATCTTGAATGAGGAAATTCGTAGGAAAAGCACAGAAGAGACATCTGGGAATGCTTTAATTTTTTAGAGCAGGGGAAGGCAAAAAGAGAAGAGCAAGAAAGGGAGATCAAGATCTAAGTCTAAGGGGAGAGGTAGATCCAAATCCAGAAATGGCAGGAAGCCTCAATGCTAGAATTGTGGAAAGATGGGGCACATAAGCAGAGATTGCTGGTCAAAGCATAAGGAGGACAATCAGCACGAAGGAAAAAAATAAGCAAACGTTGCAGGTACTGCACAAGATGCCTTAATATTCTCTTTGCATAATAATATTGAATCTTGGGTTTTAGATTTTGGTGCATCTTTTCATGCTACCCCTAATAGAGAATATTTTAGTGACTATATCCATGGAGATTTTGGAATAGTGTATCTAGGGGATGATGAGCCTTGTAAAATTATTGGCAAAGGTAAAGTGTAGCTGAAAATGCAGAATGGTAACACATGGGTGTTGAGAGATGTTATGCATGTTCCTAGCTTGAAGAGGAATTTGATTTATACAGGAAAGTTAGGGGATGAGGGTTGTACAGTAACTCTCACAGCTGAATCTTGGAAGGTGACCAAGGGTGCACTTGTAATGGCCAGAGGTAAGAGAGTAGGCATTCTCTATTGATGTAATTATGTTACTAACAATTCTCCTTCTGTATTATCTACTTCAGATGTGGATGCAAAATTGTGGCACTCAAGGCTTGGCCACATGAGTGAGAAGGGAATGTCAATTCTTAAGTCTAAAGGTAAGCTTTCAGATTTGAAAAGCATGGATCTAGAATTTTGTGAGCACTATGTTTTTGGGAAATAGAAGAGGGTGAGTTTTCTCAAGACTGGGTCTACAAAGAAGAAGCATAAGTTGCAGCTTGTTCACACAGACGTGTGGGGACCGGCTCATGTAGCTTTTATTAGAGGATCACAGTACTATGTTTCAATCATAGATGATGCTACAAGAAAGGTATGGATCTATTGTATTAAGAAGAAATCTGATGTATTTGAGACTTTTAAGATTTGGAAAGCTATGGTTGAGAATGAAATAGGCAGAAGATTGAAGTGCCTGAGATCTGACAATGGTGGTGAGTTATGCAGCTATAATTTCAACTAGTATTTTTATATGCATGGAATCTGTAGGCAAAGGATGGTTCCAAGGACACCTCAGCACAATGGTATTGCTAAAAGGATGAACAGAACAATTATGGAGTGTGCAAGATGTATGAGATTGCATGTTGGTTTGCCCTTAGAGTTTTGGGCAGAAGCTGTTGACACTGTAGTGTAGCTGATTAATAGAGGACCCTCTACAGCTCTAGATGGTGGAATTCTGGAAGAGATGGATAGGTAAAAAGGTAGATCTCTCATTCCTCAAAGTTTTTGGTTGTGAAGCCTTTGTGCACGTTGATAAGGAAAATAGAAAGAAGCTCGATGCTAAGTCTATGAGGTGCACATTTATTGGCTATGGCTCAGATGATTTTGGTTTTAGATTTTGGAATCTAGGAACTAACAAGATAATTAGGAGCCGTGATGTTGTTTTCAATGAAAAAGTGATGTATAGTGATCAGCTGAAGAAGCTGAATCAATCTAGGTAGAGCAATGGTGAATTGGATGAGGTGACGGTCTAATATGAGCTCGCGAGAAAAAGAAATAATCACTTGCAAGAAAACACAGAGACTAACATCAACAGGATAAGAACCGACGTTGGTAGGATAGAAACCGATGTCGGTCATACAGAGACCGACGTCAATAGAACAGGCACCAATGTCAGTCAGGCAGAACCGGCATCGGCTAGTAACAGGTCTGGAGGTGACTGAGGTCGGTCACTGTCAGAGAATTTGGGTGGACGTGTTATGAACAAGTCTCAGACACCCATCAGGAGGTTAGAAAGGGTAAGTTAGCCTCCAATTTGATATTCCCCTTCATTATTCTATTTATTGCTAACTGATGGTGGAGAACCAGAGAGTTTTCAAGAAGCAATACAGGTGGAGTCCAAGAGTCAGTGGGAGCGTGGCATGGTTGAGGAAATGGAGTCCTTAAGAGAGAACCAAACATGGGATTTGGTAAGAGGACACTGAAGAATAGATGGACCTATAGGTTGAAGGAAGGTGAGAATGGACAGATGAGATATAAGGCCAGATTGGTAGTGAAAGGATTTGCACAAAATCTAAGTATTGATTTTGGTGAGATTTTTTCTCCTGTTGTTAAAATGACTTCTATACGGGTTATGTTGTCTTTGGTTGCTATTGAGGATTTTCATCTTGAGTAGTTAGATGTTAAGACAACATTTCTTCATGGAGATTTGGATGAAGAAATATATATGGAACAGCCAGAAGGATTTGAGGTCAAAGGTAAGGAGAAGTTAGTGTGCAGATTGAAGAAATGCTTGTATGGCCTCAAACAAGCTCCTAGACCACTTATTTGAAATTTGACAGGTTTATGACTGAGCATGGCTATAGTAGGTGTCAATCTGACCATTGTGTGTATTTTAAGATATTGGATAATGGTAGATATAATATTCTATTGTTGTATGTAGATGATATGCTAGTTGCAGGATCACACATGCAGGATATCTCTGAACTTAAGGTGAAATTAGCTCAAACATTTGCTATGAAGGATTTGGGAGCAGCAAAGAAAATCCTTGGCATAAGCGTTAAGAGAGATAGAAAAAATCACAGGTTGATATTGTCTCAAGAGGATTATGTGGACAAGGTGTTGAAATAGTTCAATATGCAGGATGATAAACCGGTAAGCACACCTTTGGCTGGACATTTTAAGTTGAGTAAAGAATAATGTCCTAATTCACATGATGAGGTAGATTACATGAGTAAGGTTCCATATTCTTCTGCAGTAGGGAGTTTAATGTATGCAATGGTGTGTACTAGACTAGATATTGCCCAAGCAGTGGGAGTAGTAAGTATATGGCCAATCCAGGAAAGGAACATTGGAAAGCAGTTCAGTGGATCCTTAGATATCTGAGAGGAACCAACAGTAGGCACTTGTGCTATGGAGGTTCAGATACTTCTCTGCATGGTTATGTAGATTCAAATATGGCAGGGGATTTGGATGGTAGGAGGAGCACCACAGGATATGTTTTCATTGTAGGTGGAACGACGATTAGCTGGATATCAAAGTTACAGAAGGTTGTTGCCTTGTCAACTAAAGAAGCAAATTATATTGCAGCCACAAAGGCTAGCAAAGAGATGATATGGATGACACGGTTCATGGAAGAGCTTGGAAAGGAGCAAGAGAGTTGCAGATTATATAGTGATAGTCAGAGTGCAATTCATTTAGCTAAGAATTTAGCGTTTCATTCAAGAACAAAGCACATATAGCTTAGGTACCACTTCATAAGATAGGTATTAGAGGATGGTGAGTTGAAGCTGGAGAAGATTCATATAGATAAGAATCCTATTGATATGTTAACCAAGCCAGTTGCAAAGGAGAAGTTGAATCTTCATTCAACTTCTGTTGGTCTTCATGATTGAGTTGAAGATGGAGGAGCTAGAAGATAATGTTGTACAGGTACTGGTGCAGCTATTTATCTCCAAGTGGGAGATTGTTAAGGTGTGGAGCCTAAAAGCTTCACCAAAGGAGCGCATTACCAAAGTTGTAGGTTTACATAGTCATCGGTGTTAGTCAGGAGTGACCGACATCGGTTAGGTGTAATTGAAGAGATGCCAGCATCGGCAAGGGATCGGCCGACGTTGGTCATAGGCAAGCAGGTAGGAACTGGCATCGGTTACCTGTGCATTTAGAGAGTTATTTTTGTGGATAGAACCGAGTGTTTGCATGATAATTTTAAGGTGTAGTCTTAAGTCTGTGTCTCTATTATTAGTAAGACTATTTTTAGAGCCCTTGTTCAAGAGGCTTAACTGTTGGTTGTAAGTGCATGCTCAGGTCTCCTAATTCTATATGTAGAATTAGATCTTCTTAGCTTATTGTAATTCATTGTATGAGTGAATGTTGAAAGAACAGTACAAAATTGTATAGGTGAATCAATCCAGGTTGTTGGAGTTGATTGTACTTGAGAGAGAGAGAGCTCTTGAGGGATAGAGATCTAGAGAGAGATCTTGTAAATCTGAGAGAGGTGTGGAAGAAAGAAGTTTCTTCAATTGTATTCCTTCTATAAAGAGTTTAATACAAGTTTTCAGGGTGGTTTCTTGTATCTCTTGTTCTTTCTATTTATCATTCTAGTTACTTATCTATCTGATTTAAGTCCACGGTTTATTGCTTTCATAAGTGTAATCATATTTTTGGTTGATCCCCAACACATCATCATGTTGGAGGTGATCATCCACAACCTTTTGATCAGATGTAGATTCTTCATCAATGGATGCAAGATCTTCCATCTCTTTCTCCATCATGGTGATGCCAAGATTAGGCATCTTGAAGTCATGTGACCTAGCCCAATGAGGTTTCCAAGGAGGTATGTCTTCTTCAAGTAAGAATTTTCTTTCTTTATGAACCAGTTCCTCTTATTTAAGTTCCCATACCACAATTCCATCAAGGTAAAGGGTAATAGGGTGAGGACAATATAAACTAATTGGTGGAGGTGGAACATATAACTCAAAATTATATTGAGAGTGAAATGTAGGGCTCTATTTTGGAAGCTCTTGAGGAATGGGAGGCAAACCTTGGGATAAAACCACTTGATGTTCTTCCTTCCACTTGACAAATATTTTATTCACATCTTATTTAGCTTTAATAATCTCTTAATAAAGGGTAGATAAAGTGTGTTTAGGCATAGGATCTTCTTTTGGTTATAAACCTTCCATCATATCTTGACTTAGTAGCTTCATCCTTGACTCTAATTCTTCAATTTTCTTGGCTATGTTATCTTAGAAAAGTCTCTCTTCAAGTTGATATGAATCATCATGAGTAATACAAGGGGATTCATATGGAGGAAAAAATGTTTCTTGAGGAAGGATGGGAGGAACTTGTAAAGGAAAAACTTCATTCACAACTTCACACTCCTTATCCACCAGATTTTTATCTTCTTTCTTTCCCCATGACTCCACTATCCTACTCCAGCTTATAATATTGGGATTATGCATCTATTTTTGAGGTGGTGTGGATGAAATTTTAGAGGGAAACTAGGACTTGAATTCCACTTCTTTTTATACTAAGATTTACTATTGTATTTGCTTATTGGTCAACTCAATTTGTCTATTAAGGTTTGCTTCAAACACAAGGCTAATATTTTCAACTATCTCTTCCATTTGATTTGGAAAAGGATGAATTTGAAAGTTTTGATTATATTTATGAGTAAGGATCAAATATGTCTAATATCAAACTTAGGGAAGTGGATATGAAGGTTAATATACTTGGTAAGGCTGCCTCTCATGAATTCCTAGCTTAGCCTCCAAGGATGACATCAAATCAATCACATCTATCATCTCATGTGTAAGCCTTTACTAATTGGCTTTTTCAATAGGTGCCCACTCTCTTTTAACCAAATATAAGGTATATCTCACCTTGTGAATGGAATTTCTAGGGACATCTTAACCATATTATCTTAAATTATTAAGCTCTAACATGTACTTCTCATAGCCCAAAAATGTTTTCTTGAAGGTAGAAATTGATGGAGTTGAGTGGTTAAGTTGACTAGGAGAAGAAAGATATTGAGGAGATTGGATATAGGAATGATAGAACTCATGACAAGGCTAGATATAATGTTGATATATATCATGATGGGGTTGTAAATGGTTATTAAAATAATGGTAAGAATCACACTAAGGCTGATTAAGAACTTGGTCTTGTTTATAGGGAATGGCACAAGCTTTAAACATCTCACCAACTTGTGTAGGACAAATTTCAACACTAAAATTAGCCATAAAACCTCATTAAAAGTTAGAATATAAAATAAAATTCTACAAATGATATTCAAATGATAACCTAGGCTTCTTGACCAGATGATATATCTTTAGAGTCGCTATTGATTCTTAGATTGATGCCTCTAAAGGTTAATTATTGAGAGATAAAAACAAAAATATATCAACTTCTTAGACCAAGAGTCCCATTAGCATGAAAAAAAATATTGTCAATTATATTTTCACCCTTTGAGGATATGGAAAAGTTCTCCTCATCCAAGTGGCACAATGGAAACACCTTTAGGATTGTGGACAACCTAAGGATGAGGTGAATCTCTAGATAGGGCTAGCTCCCTTGATGTACCACTTTGGATTGAAACTACAACTAAATTTGGGGGGGTGAAAATGGAGAGAGATAACTGAAAAAAAACCATCCTAAGGGAGGTGATACACCAAATAGATTGATTACTTCTAACCATATGCATGTTACACTTAAAATCAAGGGATAAATTGAACATACACTTCTCCAATCTTCATCTACTCACATCAATAATACATTGTGAGGTTATGGATGAATGTGAAAATCTAGGAGGAATAGACAAGAGGCATATAAGGGAACTAATGAATAGGCTAACTCACTATATCTATGACATTTCCTAGAACACTTCACATGCCCTACAAGAAGAAGCTTTCCAACTGTAAATAGATGATAGAATGAGACAATCATGTTAAGGAAACAAGAGTTATCACTTACGAAAAATCAAAAATTCTAAATGAAAACACTAATAATAGTCATGAATAGGTAAAAAAAGTTACTCTTATTTATGAAAAGGTATACAAATGAGCAGGGCTTCACCATACTTAGGTGAAGCATAGATTACAGTGCCAAAAAGGCTAGTTCTTATAGAACTTTAGAGAGAGAAGACAAGATAAAAATCAAAGGGTCACAATGCAAATTTTAAAGAGACACAAATTAGTTACTTGTGCATCATAGAATTATTTGGGATGAACCATGCAATATCAAGCAGTACAAGTGTCAATCCAAGGCATAAACTTCATGAAAAGTGGCATAAAACTCCTCATTCTGGCTCAAAAAAATGCCTATATGATTAGCCTTATTTTAATGCCTTATAACTCATTATTAATAGATATAATTATTTGGATTAAGGATAATTACATTATACATACATCTCCATGCATTGGTTTCAGGCCTAGTCATCTAAAATCACCTAAAAAGGAGCTATCAGCATTTGTAATCTATAAAACTCCTCTTTTATGCACCTTGCACACTTGTCCTAAAAATTGGCATAAATTTCCCATGAAAATATATGGGATGGAGTGTATGAAAATTTTAAGTACCCTCCATGTCCTTGGAAGCATCAGGGACACCTTAAAATCACTTTCCCTTAGATTTTTCACACTTCTCACTAGCTTGTCTAATATGCTAGTTTTGACTGGATAAGATGATATCTCCCATTGAGGAACTTAGGAGTTTTTATGAGGTATTAAATTAACATGGTTAGTTATAAAAATTCTTAATGTTTCTCCCAAAGTTGGTTTTATCTTTAAAATCCTCTTATAACCTACATAACATAAGAAATGGTAAATAATACCCTATTTCTCACCCCATCCGTACAAGTTAGTACAATAAAAAAGCATGGGCAGTATCTTTAATTATTCCTATAAAATTTCCAATATATTTCATGGTCAAAATATTCCATTATAATGCATCTCTAGCTCCATTTTCACAAACTAGTCACTTGTAAGGGTTTTAGCCTTGTCTGACCTCTTAAGGTTTGTTCATAAAAACCTAACATTCAACTTGAATAAAAATTCCAAAAACATGTATTTTTTTACCCCTAATAATCTCCATAAAATATATTTTCCTCCATATAATTCCTCATGAAATATATGATTACTTAAACTTTTATCAAGCTTATTTTCACCATTTCCTACAGTTTTGAGTTGCTTTTGGGCTAAAATTGACTTCCTCATGACTTATATTGCATAAAAATATCTTTAAAACCTATTCCTAAAAATATTTTCCAATAGGTTTTAGTTATTATCTAAAGCCAAAAATAATATTGACGCCCTTTTTGGATGTTAGGCCTAGTCATGCCTATCAGGCCTGAATTGTCCTTGAATCCCAAAATGGATTCATGATGGTTAATATACATTAAAAAAGTTCAAAAATATATAATAACATCATATAAACATTATAAAACAAGGTATAAGGCATATCTCATGCTATAAATGGAAGTGGTTCTTTTTTTGGCTTCCTAGGCCTTAATGTGGCTGACAAGCCTATTTGCAAACCTTAATGTTGGTGTTCTAGACCATCTTGCTAGGTATTTAAATTCCATAATTGGTTTATAATATTTTAATAGGTTTAAATAAAATTTAAAACTCTTCTTTCAAGACCCAAATATCTCCAAACTCATCTTGTTATCTCCATCTTCCAAAACTATAAGTTATAAGCACAAAGGGAGTGCCCTCTATCTGAGACAAAATAGAGGGTGATCCCCTACCTTTTTCAGATAAAAATGAATGTTATATGAGGTTATAAAATAAAAAAAGTCTCTATGGATAAATTTTTATCTCTTTAATATTTCAATATACCTCTTAACTCATCTAAATTCCAAGATTGGCTTCTAGGCAAAATCATTATTTGTAGGAAATTCCAAAGTATATTGTGTTTAGATTTTAAAATGGTATTTATACACTTAATTTCCAATTTATGAGATTATATAAAATATTTCACAAACTTAAAAAATTTATTTTAACCAATTAATTACTTCTCATGCTCTACATGCTTCTTTGTGCATCTTGACTGGCTTTGTACTTTGACTATATTTCCTATCTCCTAGACTATGCCTGTAGGTGCTAATTTACTTCTTTGAGACTTGGTCATAGTGTAAAATATCCCTCCATTTAAAAATTAAAATAATAAACACTTTATATCTTATTATACCATGTAATCCACATATAAATTCCTTGGGTTCATAGCTGAGTTTCTTTTCACCATGACTGAGACACCCCTATCCTTTAGGCCTGCCTGTAGGTTAATTTGCTTGTTTAGGTATTGAAAATAGTTTATAAAAGACCCTCATTTTTTTAATTTATCATCATCTTATTTTACTTATACATTCACCCCAACTTTCATTTCCAATGTCAAAAGTATCAAAACTTTGTTCAATATCTTGCTGACTATGTCTTGCCATGCGATGTGCCTGTAGGTGAGGATTTCTCTTTAGAATTGGTTGGGATGTTTTAAAACCTCATAAAAACTTCATAGGTCATTTTTTATGTGTTTTTACTTTTCACTTCATGTTTGTATAATTATATTCACCAAGGATTCTCCCTCTCTAGTTCATTATCCTATACAGTCATGCACAGGGCTATACATGTGTGTTAGGGGCAAACCTTATGTTTGAAGATTTTCCTTGGGATATATTTCATATCAATTTTGGTTATATAATCCATTTATAACCTATTCCATCAGTCCAATTAAAAGTCCAATATTTAAACCCTTATTTCTCTCCTTGTGACCTAAAAGACTGTGCCCTTTACCCTAAGCTTGGCTGTAGGTGCACATTTCCCAGTGTATGGACTGTAAGTGCATATGAGTTGAAAAGAAAAGTATACCATCCCTCTCCTCATGATATTCACGTTACTTAGTGTTAATTTAACTCACTAAGTCCATTTAAACCATGGAATATTCTTTTTTTAATCTTTAATATATCAATGGCCACTTAAGGATTCAAACCTATAGATATCACTGTAGGATTTTAGTGTTTTTATGGGCACTTTTAGGCCTTTATATACCTATCTTATCTCGGTTATATTCTCCTCAAAATTGGTGGATTTATTTTACCTATTAAAATATATAACACAAAACCATTTAGATGTCTCAAAAATTATTTCAACCTTGGAATATGATAACCCCAAAACCTGGTTGGGCCTCTATTTTGGCCTTTTGGGAGCTTAAGGCTTGAACACAGTCAGTTCATGCTTAAGGGTAACCTTCAACATTTTATAAAAATCTAAACTTATAAATAATTATAACATGATCCTTTCATCATGTTTAATACCTTAAGGAGGGTATCAACACATATTTATACCTTTCTATATGGATTTTATGTTTTTTGCTCAAGCCACTTGTAGGTGGTGATTCTTAGGTTTGTAACAATAAGGAAATTTCAAATAGTGAACATGAAAAATAATCTTGTAATGAGATGAAAATATAATTCCAAGATTTAAAATGGAATCCTCACACTTATAAGGCCCTGAACCAATTATTAACACATCCCATTCAATGTGAATTTACCCTGTAAGCACTTGTAGGTAAGCATATCCATGACAGACTAGGCGAAGTTTACTACATTATTGCCAAAACATTTTATTATACCAAGTGGAGGTTATTTTTTTATTATTTTGAGGTGGAAACATGTTCAAAAGTCATGAAATGTCTTTTACCCTTCCATAAATCATGTTAAAAAGGTCCACACATGTGATCTTTTACGACTATGAGTAAGAATGAGCAAGGAATTGATTGAGTATGAAAGTGGAATACAAGATTGATCTAAACATGATATAATGAGATGAAAACATGAATGGAGGTGATAAACATGACATTAATACATGTAAATACACTGTATCATATTCACATGGAAGCCCTTGTATGGATTTTAACCTTATGCAAGTGGAAAATTGACTAAGATTGCACATGGTGGTACCTTCCTAAAAAGTGAGTTATTTGGACTACCAAATCAACTCTGCAAGTGGAAAATTGATTGAGATTGCACATGGTGGTATCTTCCTAAAAAGTGAGTTATTTGGACTATCAAATAAACTCCAAATGTGAAAAAAATCATGGAAAACATGATAAAATGGAGTAAACATCCTCTAAGACCAATGTTATCAATTTAATTATATGGACCTTCACAAACAAGAGAAAAACCTACAATGTTCATAGATAAGTAGGTAGAAAAATATAGTCAGCTCCATGAGTATGGTTCATGAAGAAAAAGACACCATTATTATAAATAATTATATTTAAATTAAGATATCTGAGTTTAATTTAACCTCCCCAAAGAGTTTGAACTTAAACCTCTTGATATATATGTACCAAGAACAAATTTGAAGGTCACTTTTGCTTGCTGAGAAGGGTGAAAAAGTAGTAGAATGGTTTTGGGCCAAAAATGGTACTCTAAAAGCAAACCATACCATGATCCTATCCCACATAAAACTCTTCCCAATGAGCTATACAAGTGCCAAACTTCTTATTTTCTTCAAGGAAATTTCCCTTTTTTTAGGAACCTACCATTTTTCAGTTGGTTTTAGTTATTTAAGACCTATTAGGACACATGGGATGTAACATCACGTTATGGAACCTTAAAAATTCCTAAGAAACTTTTACAACTCAATAAATGCTCAAATTTGACCCCTAAAATGACTCAAAAGGACATGTTGGCTAATAAAATAAGTGACCAAGGCTAATATAACAATAAATAACATTAAATGACCTATTATATACCTTATGACCAAATATTAAACCCCTAAAAACACTTAAAATTCAATTTTTTTACTAGGGGTACCCCAATTTGACGTAAAAGTCAAATTTGGCCAACAAGTAGAAGCCATGCCCCTTGTTAATATTACTAGTCCTACCATTTCCAAGTTCATTCTTAGCCAAATTATTTACCTCTTTGGCATTCCCCATACCATAATTTTAGACAATGGTGGAAATTTCAAAAATAAACATGTTAAATAACTTTACAACTAATTCAAGATCAATCACAATTTTTCCTTGCCTTACCATCCATAATGTAATGGTCAAGTTGAGGCCACCAATAAAATTCTTAGCAAAATTCTCCAAAAGACAATTCACAAAACCTACAAATATTAGCGTATTCATCTCTACCATACACTTTGGGCTTATTGGACTATCATTCATATTGACATTGGGGCAACTCCATTTTCTTTAGTCTATGGTTATGAGTTGGTCTTTATATTAGAAGTTGAGCTTCCCTCTCTATGTATATCTCTTAATAGCATTATTCCTGATGAATAATTATGTGAAGACTCACTTCATGCCCTTTATATTCTTGATGAATGCCATCTTTTTGCATTACAACATAACCACCAATACAAGGCTCACATCACCCAAAAACATAATAAATGTGTTAAAGTCCATGCCTTTAATGTTGGTGATCTTGTCCTTAAAATAGATTACACCCATGATAAAGAAGGTAAATATTCCCAAAAATGGTGCATCCCATATTTAGTTAAAGGCATCCTTAGTCGAATGACTTATCTTCTTCAAACTAATGAAGGCCATGTTTTCAAAGATCCCACCAATGCTCAATTCCTTAAAAATACTTTGCCTAAACATTTCCTTCTTGACATATTTTCTATCTATATCTATCTAACAATTTTTTCAGGTTTCTTAAGCATGGGTCTCTCCCTTTATAGTATTTTCCTTTCTTTTACAGACATTTAGTCCTCCCTTGAGGTATTTTGGTTTCTTGATGCACCATAGTCTTCGTTGTCTTCTTGCATTTTATCTTGATTTTCACACTATTAGGTTTTTGTTTTGTGAGTTGATTTATAATACTGTAGATAGGACTTGGCATCCCTCATAAAACCACCATTTTTTAATCACTACTTTGCTTTTTGTTGCTTACCAATTTTGATTTGGCATCATTTGGGTTTTTCTTTGTGAGGTAATTTGTACAAAAGCTCCCTCCTTTTTGATTTTCTCTTATTTAGTATCACCCTCATGGGTCTCTCTTTTATGAGTTGCTTTTTAAGACCATGGATATGATTTGACCCTCATAAAATTACCATTCTTTTCATGTTTTCGATCCTTGTTCTTAAACTTTAGATTTTGCTTCTTTTGGTAGATAAAATCTGCATAATAATCTATGTTAGCATGTTTTCCTCCATTTCCCCCTTTCTTATGATAAGGAAACACACTTTAATATCATTGTATATCTCTTTACAATTTACCACATTTTTGGATATTTGAAGCAATTCAAATTGTTCCATGTGTCATTTCTCTTGATTTCCCCTTCTTTTCATCTCTATATTAGATAAAATAGGGTCAAAGTCAAGATAACATTTCTATTTTCACTTGGATTTATGAGACTCTTAGACACCATGATCTTTGAAGTTCTCTCTCTTATCATCCTTGTCCCAATTTTTCAAATGAAATTCATCTTTAGCACCCATGTTTGGTTTTGCAAATCTATATGGAGAAGGAATCTAAAAAAATCCATCAAAATAAATTTAAAATCCAAATCATTTGAAAACAAAAGGCAATGATATATAAAAGGCAACATATTAATCTCAAAAGTCAAATTCACACTAAAAGACATTATTAAAATCACATCTCTTATTTCCAATCAAATCTCAAACTCCACAATTGGCTTTACATAGAGCCGAAGTCCTTTGGGGTAGGGTAGGCTAGTAGATTGGAATAGGGGAATTTAAAAAAAATTATGGTGCTACCTACTTTATCATGTAAGTACCCAATCCTCATAGTAGACTGATGGCTCTATAATGGCTCTTGAAGAGTGGGGAACACATCATGGGGAAGTAGGTCCATTTTACTTTTTCATGCATATATCCTTCATGGGATGATATATATACTCCATTTTTTTACCCAAGACTTGTGTCACTAAGAGAAATTCTTCATAGTTCTTAAGGTTGAAAGTCCTCTTGTTTTGACAAACCTCATTTGAGTGTCTTGACTTCGATACATAGTTCTCTCTACCTTAGTCTTTCATTCATTCTCCCCTCCAGCCATTTCATTTCCCCCCTTGATAGATAAATTGTGATTCCAAATCTATTTTTCCTTCTTCTTTAAATTCCTTTTTTTCATCTCTTAAAAACATGATAGCACTACTTCATTTCAATTTTATCTACCTTTAGAGAAAAAAATATGTTTAAAAAACTTTGGACCATTTTCTTTATATCATTTTACATTTAATAAACTTATTTTACTTTCCTTTTATCATTTATCATTATTTTATTATCTTTCTATTATAGACACTAAAGTGCATACCCTTTTTCCATTATTGAGTGAGATGTGGTTTGTTACTTCTCACTCGACAATGTTGCTTTCCCTTTTATGCATCTTTTTTTCCATTGATGATTGAGATGTGGATTGTTACTACTTATTGATCAATGTTGTTTTACCATTTTGTCTTTTTAGTTAGTCTTTTTAACATTTGTTTTCATTTTTGTTTTACCATCCTATTTGAAATGTATCCATGGTTTGATTTGGTGAGTTTGCCTTTCTTAATTTAAGGATAGCTTGTTTGAATTTTTTAGTCTTTAGTAGCCTTGACTTTTCAGATACCCGATTTACTCTTATTGTTTGACTTGGTCATTTGGTCTAACATAACACCTATCACCCTAGCTTGCCAAATTTCCCAAGTAAGTCCCATCTTCATAGCACCAACTATCTTGGATTTTCTTATATTTATTTGTTTTTTCTCTTTAGTTTTGCATATTGGGTTTGTTGAAAGCAGTCTCTGTATCCTACACAATCAAAACTAGCAACATAATAGAAAACCATCCCATAATAAAAAGTAAGTCAAGACATGAATTTAATTTAATTTTTATTTATTTAATTTTTAGTTTAGTTTTCCTTTCAGTTATTTAATTTAAGTTATTTTATGCTTTTAAAATACAACATTTTTTAGCATCAACATTGTGTGTGTCCTTATGTTCTTTCTCGAAGCACCATCCCCTATTAAAACTTAGTGACACATGATGAGATTCAAATGGGTAATATGTATACACATAATATTTTTTAAATTTTATTGATTACTAATGCTTTATATCTTGCAGGAGCCTATAAAGACTCAATCTCTTTAAGTGCATGCCCTAAGGGGTGCATCAAGAAAGAGGTGGGTAGACCTTTGGTGCTTCGCATGATTATTTTTCCTTTTGACATATTATTACCAATACAAATAGTTCATAAAACTTTCCTAAGTTTTTTTCCTTTCTTGCACAATGTTCTAGTCTTTTTTCTCTTTATATCCTTTATTTCCTTGCTTGACACCCTTTTGACCTATTTAGCATACTACATTAACCTATTCATCATTCTAGTATTTTTCCTCTTTATATCCTTCATTTCCTTATTTGTCACACTTTTGACCTATTCAACATACTAGGTTGATTTGGTCTATCAGTACAGTTTTTAGATATTTTCTCTCTTTTTGTCTGTTAGTCACCCAACTGACCTAGCATAGATCTAGTGAGTTAGCCTGAAAATGTTCTAGGTCAACTGGGTCAACCTAGCATAGCCAAAATTATCAAAAACATTTATGGTAAGATAATCCTATAAAGGTTATTATTCATATATGAAGTTAAGAGTTATTATTCACTCATGATTCTTCACAATATACTCTTCCACCATTTTAATTGAGGAGACTTAGCTTAGGTTTCTTATTTTGGAGATTCTAGTCTTGTGGATAGGTTTTGGATGCTCTAGCCTAACAAAGTGATACTTAGAAACCTAAAAACATATTTTTAATCCCCTTTGTCCAAGGGAGAGAATGAGTCTCGATGGGTTCACATTTAGGTAAGTGTATTCTTTATCCTCTTATCTTTTAGTAGATAAAAGTATCATAAGTGTTGGCTCAAATAATATTACTCTTCATATTATATGTATTAGGGTGTTACTCATACTTACTTTATTTTAATTTCCCTATACATGTTTTGATTTCTTTACTTTACTAACCCCCACTTTGTGCCACAAGCTTTGGTGTACACTAGATTAGATTCACTTTTCTTGTTATTAGATTAGTGAAATATTAAATCATAGGACTCTTTTAGGGTTTTTATGTGATTGTGTTAGACTATAGGCTTTGGAACCCTATCTCACATGGTGTGTTATGACAAGTGATCCCGTAATTAGGTCTAGTAGATCCTCACATTGGTCAAAATCTTGCTTAACAATTATATGCTTCCAAATTAGAAGTGTAGGTGTGCTTTATCCCATCTGATCTAGGATTGATTTATGGACATGATGCATCTTCGATTGCATACAACATCCATAACAAGGATAGAGATACCTTGGGCTCCTTCTCTTCTCATTCCATTATTTTTTATTGTGATCATGATGCATGGTACATTGACATTATTTCATCATGTGAGCCTTTTATTTTCCTTTAGATTTTATTTTGATATTTTGAATCCATTGGTTATATCATATTTTATTTTATCTTGCTCTTACTTTATTCTTGAATGGAAAAGAGAATATATGAAACCCAAGTGA
This sequence comes from Torreya grandis, assembly GCA_037957365.1. Taxonomy (NCBI): domain Eukaryota; kingdom Viridiplantae; phylum Streptophyta; class Pinopsida; order Cupressales; family Taxaceae; genus Torreya; species Torreya grandis. The sequence goes on along the minus strand of JARHVA010006155.1, from coordinate 959,192 downwards.
TATGGTATAATTATAAAACAAATCATTAATAAAACATCCTTACTAGCCACATCTATTCCTAGAATTATCATTTATAATAGGTATTCAATGTGTTAAATGCATTTGATCCAATAAAATAAGAAAACTTTCTAAATTTGTATGAAGTACTTTGAGAGTAACTTCCAAATGCCTGGTGTAAAAAGTATTCAATTGTGACATGATTCTAAATAATCAAGATTTTAATTTTCCCCTTTCCGTAAGTTAGAAGCTCAATTGGTTTTGATTTTAACTTGGTTATAGTCAGATCAAACAAAATTCCAATTGTTAGAGAAATAAAAGAACAAATAATCTAAAAAAGTACTGAAATCTAATCTAGAAAACATGAAATCTAATCTATGAAAGAAAAAATGCTTAAATTATGAAAGATTACTCTAGAAAGTATGAAACTAGTCTATGAAAGCAATAAATATAGTCTATGAAACTAGGGAACTATTCTATGAAAGCAAGAAATATAATATAACCCTACAACTACATTCATTTGTGCCTCATTACTCAATACATGAGCTGATGGTATAGCCCTGAAGTATTACTTTAGGAACTATCCATTTATTGGATATGTAAGCTAATTACCTTTGATGTCTTTCAAATTAAATGTGTTATTACCCATGATCTCTAAAATCTAGTATGGTCCAATCTATAATGGGGAAAACTTGTCATGTTATCCTTTCTTCTCATAGGATTTATCCCAAAGTAATAGTAGATCTAAAATCATGAATGATTTGAGTTTCACTCTCTTATCAAACAACCTCTTGACCATGTATTGGTGTTTTTTGAATGTTTGTAAGGCCTTAGTCCTTAAATCTTCCATTTTGATTATGTCCATCAATCTTGATTCTAATTTATCACTCGATTCCATGTAGTCTTACATAAATTGACAAGTGGGTAGCTTTAGCACAATTAGGAATACAAGATTGCATCCATAAACCATTAGATGGGGTGAAGCTTTAAGGGATTTCTTATGTCTAGTTTGGTCTATCAAAGAGCATACATCAATAAATTGTGCCAGTCCTTAGTCTTGTCTCTAGCTAACTTCTTAATTTCATTGATCAGATTCTTGTTCATTGATTCGAGTAGTCTATTTTACTAAGGGTAATGGTTAGAAGCTAATTTGATGATGATTTGGGTATCATGTGCCCACTCAATAAATTATGCTAATATAAAATCCAACCTATTATCATAAACTAGATAAATAGGCATGCCAAATCTAGTTTTTATGTGTTCCTCCAAAACATGAATCACATCTTATACTCTATAATTATTTATGGCTATAGCCTTGGTCCATTTGGTGCAATAATATATAGTAGTAATCAAAAATTTATGGCCTATTGAGGAATTTGGGTTTATGATACCAATGAAGTCTAAACCCCATTGGGTGAATGGCCTTCCTTCAAAAACTAGTTTTAAAGGTATTATTGCATGTACTTCTATTTTGGCTAAAGATTATCATTCATGGCATGTTCTCACATAAGTATGAACATATTTTAAAATTGTTGGCCAATAATATCCCATTCTTAAGATCTTATGGGTTGTGTTATTCCTAGAAGGATGACCACTACCTATATTTTGATGCAAGTTCTATAATATTTCTTTAGTTTCCTCTATAGATACATACCTGAGGTAAATACCTTCAATAACTTCTTCTATATAGCAACCCCTTCTTGGATATGTAATGAGCATCTTTGAGCCTCAAAGATCTTCTTCTCTCTCTCTATTAAGCTATAAGTAACACGTTCATATAAGTAAATATACCATTCTCCTTTAGATACTTGAACTTCATATACCTCTTAAACTATGATGCATAGATCTGGTTTAGTCATAAGCTGAATAATGCCTTTCCTTTGAATGATCCTTGTAGGCTTGATCTCTATGTTGAATTCTTATAGCTTATCCATCTATTTGCCTCATCATTATCCTAGCTCATTTTGTGATAGGGTGAGCTTGATAGTAGGATCAAGCATGATGGTAATGACTTTATTCCTCAATATATAGTGCCAGAAACTTCTTCACTACTTTGACAAGGGAAAAAAATCTATCTATCTATCATGAAATGCATGAGATCTACATCTTTTAGATTCATGATCATGAAAATTATTAGATGCTCACTCTCATCCTTATTTTGTGTGATGACAACAAAAATCAAATTCTCTAAAAAAAATGAGTATAGGTATAAATATTTCATAAAATCTAGACTGATCAACACTAGAGCCTGTGATATTGTGTCTTTAATATCTTGTAAGGACTTTTAGGATTCAACTATCCATTTTATTTCGGCATCTTACTTGAGCATGTTCAAGGGTCTGATAATCTTTGTAAATCCTAAAATGAACTTCCTTATGAAGTTAATATTTTTGAACAATGATTTGAGCTCCTTCTTACTATTTAGTGGTTGAATTTTTAAAATCACCTAATTCTATCTAGACTAATGGTGATCCCATACATGGTGATGATGTGCCCCAGAATATTGACTTTAGTCACTCCAAATGTGATCTTATTTGGGTTCAATGAAATATCAAACCTTATGTACCTCCATAATATGAAATATAGGTGACTTATGTGTTCCTTACAATTCTTTAAAAATATCATAAGATCATCCATGAAGATTATTATGCATTTTCCTATTAGTCCCTTGAAAGTGTGATCCATGACATGTTGAAAGGTCACTCCTGCATTTATTAGGCTACATGGTATCCTCTTATATGTAGAAGTTTCCCACTTCATGGTGAAAACCATCTTCATTCTATCTTGAGATTGAAAAAATACCTGATTGTAACCTAAAAATACTTCTAGGAAGGGAATCATTTTATAACCACTTACTATTTGTATTACTTCATTTAGAGAAGGCAGAGGATAATTGCCTTTTTTAAAAGCCTTGTTCAAATTTTTGAAATCTAGAAATAATCTGATCTCATTTTTCTTATTTCTTATTGGGACCAAATTGGCCACCTAAGCTGAATTTCAAATTGGGAAGATGTTTTTTGCATTTAAAATCTTTCCCACTACTTTTTAAATGAGAGAATTTATGATAGGATTGACTAGTCTCTACCTCTGTCTAAATGGTTTGTGATCTAGCTTTAATGGAATCATGTGAGTGATGACCTAATGGTCATAAAATTTTAGATATTCATATTTATAGGTAATTATGTCCCTATATTGAGAAATTAAATCCCTCACTTACTACCTCTCTTTTGGGATACAACTAAGACCAATATTAACATAACATGGGTTATGCTCATCTCCTAGATTTTCCTTTTTGAAGTCTAATTCATTGACCTTTAGATGTCTTATTTTTTGTGCCTAAGGATATATGTTAAATGGTATCTCTAAGGAGACAAATATAACTAGAATTAAATTCTCTTTGAGCTGAAGAATGCCCTCTTTGTCTGATTCTTCTTGATAGTGGTGATTAATGTCCTTATCATCGATGATTTGGGATTTAAATTCCCTTAAATTGGTGAAAAATTGGATAATCTATTGGTCATCATCAAAGACCTATAAATTTTATACATTATCTGAAACAAAGGGTCATGATACCAATTCAATAGAGAACTTATTTACCTTAGATTCCTATCATAGCTCTAGATTAGTAGTAGCAGAAACTAATGAATCAATGATCTAATTTTTCTCTCTAGGAAGTGATGTTATGTTGAAAGCTTTAAAGCTCTAAATCAGGTCCCATGTTTTGTGCTTGTATCTCTTCAAATAAGATAACTTGCATTAATATTTATTATTAACTTTATTGACCACCAGTGCTGAGTCACCAAGTACTGATATTTGCTTCACATTATTTTTGAGTGCAAATTCTAGTCCTAGAACTAAAGCCTCATACTCAACTCTATTATTAGTATATATAAATTACAATTTATATGCTACCCAAAATTTCTTACCTTGTGGATTAATCATCTTGATTCTAATACTTGATCCTTGTTTGGATCTAGCACTATCAATGTGTAGATTCCATAACTGATTGGAACCTTCAAGTTTTGGCTTGTGTACTTGATGATGTGTAGTAAAATTATAAATACCAAGGGTAGGAGAATCATACTTTACCTCTTCATTTTTGACATTATACTTTGTAATTGGATATATCATTCTTATCTCTTTATCAATTTTGATTTGATTTCAACTCCTTTCCATGGTAGCCATATATGATAAAATTTTATAGAGAGATATCCATTAAGTGTTTTGTACCAATCCCTACTTAGTAGCATCTTGTAGCTTTCAAGGATGTCTACCACTATAATATCAATAGTCATTTAGACTCTTAGCTCAAATGCTACTTGAATGCACATATTATTTAATTCTCTAAATATTAGGACCACTATCTTATCCAATTGAGAAACTATCCTCTTCAAAGGGCTTGGAGTCAAACCAATATTTTTAGATATGGATGTAGGTATGACAGTTGTATATGCTCTAGAATCAAATAAACAACTATGAATGTTATTAATAAATTCCCAAATAGTCAGTAGGAAGGGTGGAACTACTAGTTTTCTCTTGTAACATTAGTGTTAGATGCTTTCAAATTATATGTGGATGCTTTCAATTTCTCCATAGGTGCCTTTCTAGTAATGGACTATAGAGTAGCTCCTTTTGTTTAGTAATTTGAGATAACTCATGAAGATTTATATTTTCCTTGATCTTATTCATATCCTCAATAATATTATATCCTCTTTTTCTCAAATTTTCCTTGATTTTCTAGTAATCATTCCCATTTTGAGGGGGAGGATTATTATCTACTTTAGGATTAAGAGGAATCATCATGGTATTTGGAGGAGTTGATGTTGTAAGTGACTTCTTATTCATTGAATTATATACACCTCTTTGGAACTACTAGAAAGCATGAACTTCATCCATGTTATCCTTTGGATTATTATCATCTTCAACTGAAAAAGGAAACTCCTGAGTTTCAAAGAACATGGTAGTGATAGAAGAGCTAAGATCTGGATGATGCTCAGGTAGATTATGTATTTGATCTTGTCTAACTATCTCTTTGAAATTTTCAAATGCTAAAAAAAATTTAATGCAGTTGAGCTCACCATGCTCAAAAGTATTATGAATTCTACACTAATTGGGAAGAGACATCTTTACTATGTTGATTCTTATAAGTTTTCTAGGTTGTTCAAGCTTTTTGAATATTCTATTATATCTCTAGAATATATTATTCTAACTTCCATTTGGGCAATTTTCATTTCCCATCTTCCTTTGCATATTCAAGAAATCATTGCTCAAATTTTGAAGCATCTTCTGAAAAAAAATCTAGTTCTACCTTGGTAGAATTCATACCTTGTAAAATAGGAGTAGGAAGTGTATCAACTTATTTGTTCTACTAGTAACCATTTCCAATTGCATGATTGCTCAAGTAGCCAAAATTTGGCTATGTTGTCTGTGTTAGTGGAGGTAGTGTGTACAATTGGTTCTAATTGAATGTCAAGACATTTTGACTTGCATGTGGAACTATATTTAGTGTTGGAAAACCATTATTGACATTAGTCACTCCAAGGGTGTGAGGATTGAGAAGTTTATCTATGGTAATAACCTCTTCCAATGATAACACCAAAATGTTAGCCATTATTGATCTTATCAATAACATAGTAGTGATAGGGTTCAAGGCTTTCTTATATATTTCCAATGCTAATACCACCTCTATTTTATATCTTGGGGTTAACCAATTGTATCTTCTACCATCTTACATTGAAAGCATGGATGAGAGCATTAGGTTCCCTCTTCATGATAGTGATGTGATGGTATACTAAACCAAGACTAGTGACCTATCTAAATTGTGCAAGAAAATTTGCTTGACATTCATCTTAAGAAGTGATAGATTTTTTAATTAGATTTAAATACCAATCATAAGTAAAATCCATCAAAGTAAAAGGGAATAATTTTCATGGAACATCCTCATCTATGACATTAATTAATCTTAGTGCAACTTTAACTAATTTTATATGGTCCTCTATTGTCCTAACTCCTAAAGGAGAAATGGAAAGTACATTTTAGGATTTTGAGGTAAATCATGTACATCTCCTAGGATAGTGATAGAAAATCCAACTAACCAAGGCTATTTTTGAGCCATTGGTTGATTAATAGGTAAAGGGTTCCTTATAATCAATGGGTTCACTACTAGAGGGGGTTTTTCTAAACTGGGGCTATTGGCACAATTCTAGGTCTATTATGATTTGTCAAGGGTGAGACTAATCAACCAACCTAGGAATTAAATTTGGTCACTCTATTGGGTGACTCTAGTGCAACTCTATGTAAAGGATAACTACTACTATTGGAGGTTCATCTCTTATTCTAGCACCAGTTAACTATTGGTATGGGTTTTATACACACCGTAACTATAATGAGGTAGCATCTAATGTCTTAGGATCTCAATGGAGGTAAAATCCATTCCAAGGCATGAGTTTTAGGTATATAGTTTATTTCATCCTATTGATGGAATAGTGGGTAGGGCACACAGGTTATTGACAAGGTTTTTGGATGGAGGTGTGGTTCCTAATAAGGGGAAGTGAATCTCTACATGAGTTAGATGGACAACTAGCTTCTAATCTAGAGTGGGTAGATCTCAAAACAAACTCAAAAAGGAATGGAAAGGTAAATCATAAAATAAAGATTATGTGGTTTTAAGGAAATACTCCCCTAATTTATTTCTTAAGGACATGTGATATCAGAACATATGCCTATTGCTAGAAAAAATTGCACACACATAATCAGACATAATTAACATGTCTAAAGAGATAAAGATGGATAAAATTCACAAGCCTCAAGAAAAGTTTACTCCTTTTAGGGAAACTATTGCGCACCCTCAATTAGAAGATTATGGCTTGGGCTAGTGAAGTATCTTAGGTAGCTATTGTACACACATAGAAAACTACATCCAAGAAATCACTCATGCATAATTAAAATTATTAATCAATTTTAACTTGATGATATTTAACCAATATGTTTACCAATCCTTCAATAGTTTTTGCACACCTATATATTAGTACATCAATCAAAATAATCAAGAATTTATTTTTAGATTTTGTACACTAAATATTATTGAAACATATAGCCAAATAAAGTAACAAATAAGTACATAAAAATTGGAAACCAAATACATAATCACATTCACTGATGATCAAAACTAATGTTTCTCTTGTATTCAAATATTCTATAACAAAAATCCAAGTTAAATTATAATTATTTATATAGACTTGGGGAAGGGGTCGCCTCATCCTCCATGTTCATGCAAGGTCATTACATGTGATATTCAGAACAAGTATTCATGACTATGGTTTAAAAATGAATAAAAATCTATTTATAGTTTACCAATTTAATTTATCCTTTGATAAATCTATACAACATGTACATGTTTAAAAAGATATAGGTAATTTTTTCGTATTATAGTTTGAACTATATGCAAACTTCAAATAGATGCACCATTTATAAAAATTACAAATGCCTCTTTTTATAGGTTGTGATAATAACATATTGATATTTTAGATTAGCCACCTTCAAATAAATTTCAAACATATGCATGAAGTACCAAGCTCACTTTACCCATGGTTTTTAGAACTAGTGGCACTATTTTTAGACATGAATAATTTTAACTATTGGTTGCATTCTCACCCATTAATTTTATATAATTTCAATCTTCACTTTTATATTCACCTTTTAACAAAAGCATGTTCATACTCCTTATCTTAAATATGAGACCTAATGTATCTTGATAGACACAATCCAAAGATCTAAGTATTTTGTCCATAATCTCTAGCTAGGTTTCAAAAAATGACACATGTCAACACTTGATTGAGTCTAAGATCTTTGAAAAGTCCATGTAGGACTCACACTATTGATCCTTTACATGATTAAATGCAATCATGACACTTGGTAGGTCTTTGCTAGTTCTAGGACATTTGAAAAGTCCATGTTGATCTTGCATCATTGATCCTTTACATTGCTTTAATGTAATTTATTGAATCTATTCTTTTGGCTCATTAAATCTTATATTATTGACACTTGTCACTCCTTATTTTTATCTACTTCATATGTGTGCCACCTGATAGCTAATTAAGGCTCCTAAGTTCTATGTATTAGGTTAACTACTTCTTCCCTCGGGTCAACAGATCTATGTATTAGGCTTCCATGATGATGACACTTGTCACTCACATGTATCTTTTACATTTCAACTCGCTCTCACATCATTCAATCAAATGGGACTAAGTGGACATGTATTGTTAAGGTGTGGAGCCTAAAAGCTTCACCAAGGAGCGCATTTGATAGTTATAGGTTTACACAGTCATCGACGTCGGTCAGGAGCGACCGACGTCGATCAGGTGTAGTTCAAGAGACACTAAAATTGGTAGATATCAGCCGACATCGGTCACAGGCAAGCAGGTAGGAACTAACATCGGTTACCTATGCGTCTAGAGAGCTATTTTCGAGGACAGAACCGAGTGTTTGCATGATGAGATTAAGTCATAGTTTTAAGTCCACATCTCTATTATTAGTAAGACTATTTTTAGAGGCCTTGTTCAAGAGGCATAACTATTGGTTGTAAATGCATGCTCAAGTTTCCTAATTCTATATTAGGATAGATCTTCTTAGCTTATTGTAGTGTAATGAATGTTGAAGAACAATACAGAATTGTATAGGTGAATCATTCCAGGTTGTTGGAGTTGATTTTACTTGAGAGAGAGAGCTCTTGAGGGAAAGAGATCTAGAGAGAGATCTGTACATCTGAGAGAGGTGTGGAAGAAAGAAGTTTCTTCAATTGTATTCCTTCTGTAAAGAGTTTAATACAAGTTTTCATGGTGGTTTCTTGTATCTCTTGTTCTTGCTATTTATCATTCTAGTTACTTATCATTCTGATTTAATTTTGTGGTTTATTGCTTTCATAAGTGTAATCAAATTATTGGTTGATCCCCAACAAGTGGTATCAGAGCCTTGGTAGTAGGTTTAGAGCATGATATCCAATAAGTGGTATCAGAGCTCAAGTTCGCTAATAGGTGTTTCAGATCTATGTAGTGTGTATTGATTACAGGGTAATCACAAGGGTTTCTATAGGGATTTCTGTTTGAGTGGGAGAAGCAATGGCAGAAGAAAGTAAACTGAGAATGGAGAATTTTAATGGCAAAAATTATCAACATTGGAGAATGCAGATAGAGGACTATTTGTATCAAAAATATCTATACTTACCGTTAGGTGGGATTGCAAAGAATCCCATAGACATGGATAATGAAGAATGGGAAGTTCTTGATAGAAAGGCTCTGGGGTCTATAAGACTGAGTCTAGCATCTACTGTGATATCTAATTTATCACAGGCAAAAACAACGGTAGAGTTGATGACTACTTTAGCAAATTTGTATGAAAAACCCTCAGCTTTTAATAAGGTATATCTTATGAAGCAGTTATTTAATTTGCGTATGCAAGAAGTTAGATCTGTATCTAATCACTTGAATGATTTCCATGGAATTGTAAATCAATTAAGTTCAATCAAAATAGTGTTTGATGATGAAATTAAAGCTCTTTTAATATTATGTTCTTTTCCTGAAAGCTGACATAGCTTAGTAATGGAAGTTAGTAATACTGCATTTGCTTCAAATATTTTAAAAGTAGAGGATGTTGTTAGTGTTATCTTGAATGAGGAAATTCACAGGAAAATCACAGAGGAAACATCAGGGAATGTTTTAAGTTTTGAGAGTAGGGGAAGGAAAAAAGAGAAGGGCAAGAAAGGGAGATCAAGATCTAAGTCTAAGGTGAGAGGTAGATCCAAATCTAGAAATGGCATGAAGCCACAATGTTGGAATTATGGAAAGATGGGGCACATAAGCAGAGATTGTTGGTCAAAGCCTAAGGAGGACAATCAGCATGAAGGAAAAGAAGAAGCAAAGGTTGCAGGTATTGCAAAAGATGCTTTAATATTCTCTTTGCATAATAATATAGAATCTTGGGTTTTAGATTCTGGTGCATCTTTTCATGCTACCCCTAATAGAGATTATTTTAGTGACTATATCCATGGAAATTTTGGAATAGTGTATCTAGGGGATGATGAGCCTTGTAAAATTATTGGCAAAGGTAAAGTGCAGCTAAAAATGCAGAATGGCAACACATGGGTGTTGAGAGATGTTATGCATGTTCCTAGCTTGAAGAGGAATTTGATTTCTATAGGAAAGTTAGGGGATGAGGGTTGTACAGTAACTCTCACAGCTAAATCTTGGAAGGTGACCAAGGGTGCACTTGTTATGGCCAAAGGTAAGAGAGTAGGTACTCTCTATTTATGTAATTGTGTTACTAACAATTCTCCTTCTGTATTATCTACTTTAGATGTGGATGCAAAATTGTGGCACTCAAAGCTTGGCCACATGAGTGAGAAGGGAATGTCAATTCTTAAGTCTAAAGGTAAGCTTTCAGATTTGAAAAGCATAGATCTGGATTTTTGTGAGCACTGTGTTTTTGGAAAACAAAAGAGAGTGAGTTTTCTCAAGACTGGGTCAACAAAGAAGAAGCATAAGTTACAGCTTGTTCACACAGATGTGTGGGGACCAGCTCAGGTTGCTTCTATTAGAGGATCACAGTACTATGTTTCATTCATAGATGATGCTACAAGAAAGGTATGGATCTATTGTATTAAGAAGAAATCTGATGTATTTGAGACTTTTAGGATTTGGAAAGCTATGGTTGAGAATGAAATAGGCAAAAGATTGAAGTGCCTAAGATTTAACAATGGTGGTGAGTTCTGTAGCTATAAGTTCAACTAGTATTGTTATATGCATGGAATCCATAGGCAAAAGACAGTTCTAAGGACACCTCAGTAGAATGGAATTATTCAAAGGATGAATAGAACAATCATGGAGCGTGTAAGATGTATGAGATTGCATGCTGGTTTGCCCTTAGAGTTTTGGGTAGAAGCTGTTGACACTGTAGTGTACCTGATTAATAGAGGACCCTCTATAGCTCTAGATGGTGGTATTCTAGAAGAGGCATGGACAGGTAAAAAGGTAGATCTATCATTTCTCAAAGTTTTTGGTTGTGAAGCCTTTGTGCACGTTGATAAGGAAAATAGAAAGAAGTTGGATGCTAAGTCTATGAGGTGCACATTTATTGGCTATGGCTCAGATGATTTCAGTTTCAGATTTTGGAATCTAGGAACTAACAAGATAATTAGGAGCCATGATGTTGTTTTCAATGAAAAAGTGATGTATAGTGATCAGCTAAAGAAGCTGAATCAATCTAGGTAGAGCAATGGAGAATTGGATGAGGTGATGGTCTAAAATGAGCTCGCGGGAAAAAGAAATAATCACTTGCAAGAAAACACAGAGACTGACGTCGGCAAGGTAGGAACCGACATCGGTAGAATAAAAATTGATGTCGGTCATATAGAGACTGACGTCGATAGGATAGGAACTGATGTCGGTCAGGCATAATCAATGTCAGCTAGTAACAGGCCTGGAAGTGACCGAGGTCAGTCACTGCCAAAGAATTTGGGTAGACAGCATGTTGTGGATGAGTCTCAGATGCCCATCAGGAGGTCAAAAAGTGTAAGTAAACCTCCAATTTGATATTCTCCTTCATTATTCTATTTATTGCTAACTGATGGTGGAGAACCAGAGAGTTTTGAAGAAGCAATACAGGTAGAGTCTAAGAGTCAGTGGGAGCGTGGCATGGTTGAGGAAATGGAGTCCTTGAAAGAGAACCAAAATGGGATTTGGTTGAGTTGCCAGCTGGTAAGAGGACACTGAAGAATAGATGGACCTATAGATCAAAGGAAGGTGAGAATGGACAGATGAGATATAAGGCCAGATTGGTAGTGAAAGGATTTGCACAAAAGCCATGTATTAATTTTGGTGAGATTTTTTCTCCTGTTGTTAAAATGACTTCTATACGGACTATACTATCTTTAGTTGCTATTAAGGATTTGCATCTTGAGCAGCTTGATGTTAAGATAGCATTTCTTCATGGAGATTTAGATGAGGAAATATATATGGAACTGCTAGAAGGATTCGAGGTCAAAGGTAAGGAGAAGTTAGTGTGCAGATTGAAGAAAAGCTTGTATCGCCTCAAGCAAGCTCCTAGACAGTGGTATTTGAGATTTGATAGGTTTATGACTGAGCATGGCTATAGTAGGTGTCAATCTGACCATTGTGTGTATTTTAAGAGATTGGATAATGGTAGATATATTATTCTATTATTGTATGTAGATGATATACTGGTTACAGGATCACACATGCAAGATATCTCTGAGCTTAAGGTGAAATTAGCTCAAACGTTTGCCATGAAGGATTTGGGAGCAGCAAATAAAATCCTTGGCACGAGCATTAAGAGAGACAGGAAAAATCACAGGTTGATTTTGTCTCAAGAGAATTATGTGAACAAGGTGTTGAAATGGTTCGATATGTAGGATGCTAAATCGGTAAGCACACCTTTGGCTGGACATTTTAAATTGAGTAAAGAACAATGTCCTAATTCACATGATGAGGTAGAGTACATGAGTAAAGATCCATATTCTTCCATAGTAGGGAGTTTGATGTATGCAATGGTGTGTACTAGACCGGATATTTCCCAAGTAGTGGGAGTTGTAAGTAAGTATATGGCCAATCCAGGAAAGGAACACTGGAAAGTAGTTCAGTGGATCCTTAGATATCTGAGAGGAACTAGTAGTAGGCATTTGTGCTATGGAGGTTCAGATACTTCTCTACATGGTTATGTAGATTCAGCTATGGCAAGTGATTTGGATGGCAGGAGGAGCACCACAGGATATTTTTTCATTGTTGGTGGAATGGCGATTAGCTAGATATCAAAGTTGCAGAAGGTTGTTGCCTTGTCAACTACAAAAGCAGAGTATATTGCAGTCACAGAGGCTAGCAAAGAGATGATATGGATGACATGGTTCATGAAAGAGCTTGGAAAGGAGTAAGAGAGTTGCAGATTATACAGTGATAGTCAGAGTGCAATTCATTTGGCTAAGAATTCAGCCTTTCATTCAAGAACAAAGCACATACAGCTTAGGTACCACTTCATAAGACAGGTATTGGAGGATGGTGAGTTGAAGCTATAGAATATCTATACAGATAAGAATCTCGTGGATATGTTAACCAAGCTGGTTACAAAGGAGAAGTTGAATCTTCATTCAACTTCTGTTGGTCTTCATGATTGAGTTAAAGATGGAAGAGCTAGAAGATGTTGCTGTACAGGTACTGGTGCAGCTATTTATGTCCAAGTGGGAGATTGTTAAGGTGTGGAGCCTAAAAGCTTCACCAAGGAGTGCATTTGATAGTTACAGGTTTACACAGTCACCAGCATCGGTCAGGAGTGATCGACGTCGGTCAGGTGTAGTTTAAGAGATGCTGGCATCGGTAGATATCGACTGACGTTGGTCACAGGCAAGTAGGCAAGAATCGGCGTCAGTTACTTGTGCATGCAGAGAGCTATTTCTGAGGATAAAACTGAGTGTTTGCATGATGAGATTAAGTCATAGTCTTAAGTCCACATCTCTATTATTAGTAAGACTATTTTTAGAGCCCTTGTTCAAGAGGCATAACTGTTGGTTGTAAATGCATGCTCAAGTTTCCTAATTCTATATTAGGATAGATCTTCTTAGCTTATTATAGTGTAATGAATGTTGAAGAATAGTATGGAATTGTATAGGTGAATCATTCCAGGTTGTTGGAGTTGATTATACTTAAGAGAGAGAGATCTCTTGAGGGAAAGAGATCTAGAGAGAGATCTGTACATCTGAGAGAGGTGTGGAAGAAAGAAGTTTCTTCAATTGTATTCCTTCTATAAAGAGTTTAATACAAGTTTTCAGGGTGGTTTCTTGTATCTCTTGTTCTTGCTATTTATCATTCTAGTTACTTATCATTCTAATTTAATTCTGCGGTTTATTGCTTTCATAAGTGTAATCAAATTGTTGGTTGATCCCCAACATGTATTTTAGGATTTTGATTTGAATCCAAATAGATAATTTATTAGATTAAGTTTGGCATTCACATGATCATCAAATGACATCATCATGACCATCAATGACATCTACATGACTATCAAATTTAATTACATAAATTAGCAATTGTTGAGTTTAAATTTAGCATTTATGTGACCATCACATGATGTCTTCATCACCTTCAAATTAAATCTACATGACTACCAAATTTAATCTTGGAAGTTTAACACATTATTGATGTTAAATATGATGTTCGTATAACCATCAAATTTAATCTCATCAACTTGATAGGTTTTATTTCCTCAAAACTCCCTACTCTTGCAAGTATAAACAAAAAAAAGACTTAGCAAAATACTTTTATAAAATATGTAAAAAGAACCCTACATGAATATTTAATCATAAGATCTTAGTATTAATAAAATAATATTGGGCTTGGACTAAAATATTAAATTATGCTACAATCATAATGAAATTTTCTCTAAGAAACGGTGTCACTTGGTAGTCTAGTATTTATTTTAGGGAAATTATTGTGGGATAATTGTTGTAAGATTTTTGTGTGGGGGAATTATTTTGAAAAAAATGTATGTAAAAATTCTCCCAAGGGTCATTTTCATCAAAAAAAATTTCCAGAAGAATGATTGAAGGGATGGTCTCTAAAATGGGTGAAGGGTAAGATGTTTTGGATAAAATGTTCAAAGTAATTTTGTTAGGGGAATTCTTTTAGACAAAATGTCTACAAAAATTCACCCAAAGGGGTCTTAATATCTAGGACAAAATGTCTAAAGGAATTGGTTAAAGGGTAAAAGTCTTGAAGGGTAAGTCTCAAAGGGAAAAAGGTCTAGGATGAAGTCTCAAAGGGTAAATGGTCACTTGAAAAATCCCAAAAGGTCTTTTTTCAAAATGTATAAATATTAGGTTCAAAAATTCTAAGGGGCATGTGTCTTTTGGGGGAATTATTTCAGAACCTTTGCATCAAACAGAATGTTTGAGACACAAAGTTTGAAGGAATTGGTAGGGGACAAAATTCCCAAAGGATAGGCTCATAGGGAAAAATGATCAAGACAAAAGTCCCAAAAGGCATGGTCAAAAGGGATTAAGGGTCTACTTCATGGAAAAAATACCTAAAGGGTCTACTTCCTAAGGTAAATTTTGATGGGAAAGGGCCCTTACTAAAGTTTTGAAGGGTAACCACAAAAGTCCTAAAGGGAACTTTCAAAATGCCAAAGGGAATGTTGAATTTTTTTTAAGGAATATGTGTCCTTGATAAAAAAATTAAAGGGTAAGTTAGAGGATAAGGGTCCTTTCAAAAGTCCTAAAGGATTTCAATCAGGGGAATTATTTTATACAAAATATCCACAATAATTCTCCTGAAGGTTCAATTCTCTCAGACAAAATGTCTAAAGGAATCGTATTGGCTTGGATAAAGTTTCTTGAATAAAATGTCTAAAGGAAAGGAATTAAAAAGTAAAGGTTTAGGAAAAATTTCCCAAAGGATAGGTGCAGAGGGGCCTAAGGGCAATTACAAAAGTCCCAAAGGAATGTTTTTAGGTAAAATGGCTATAACAAAAAGGTGAAAGGACATATTTCCCACAGATCTAAGGGTAGGTTGACAAGGAAAGAGGGAAATTCAAAATTCCTAAAGGATATTTTATATCTAGCACAATCCCAAGGGTACACTTCATAGGGCATTCATCGATGCTAAATTATTGAAGGATATACTTCATAAATACCAAAGGGTAGATTTAAAGGGTAAGTATAATTCTATTGGGAAATGTTTGTCGGTAAGGTTGTCTACAAGAATAAGTCTAATTCAAGAAAATTGTTTTAGGGGAATTGTTATAGGGAAAATAATGCAAATACCAAAATCCATCATAAAAAATGTTTGCAGTAATAAACCCAAAGACTAATTCATGTAGAACAAAAGTTTTGAAGATAAAAGCCCAAAAATATAAGCCCAAAAATACTCTCGAAGAAGGTTAGTCCATGAAAACATAAGTCCAAAACAATTAGTTCAAAGTAACAATCCTGATAGAAAAAAAAGATTTAGTCTATGAAAACACAATATCAATGTCATCTTGCCAAAGTATAAGAGGCCAAATCATGATATTTTACTAGAAATTGCATAAACATGTAGAGGAGGAGGTTCAAATCAAGACAATATTCTGAAAAAGTGGGTCCCCAATTCTTCTAGGTAAAATGGGGTGTGTTAGGTACAATAACAACATTCTATCAATCATCAAAGCTATTATGCACTTCACACAACCATTGGAAGCCATTGTCAAGATATTTCAAACAATCTAATGATTCAAAATTTGAACATTAAATAATTCAAGTGCAAGTCCTATAATGGAGGCATAAAGAAGTAAAAAAGATGGTAAGTGTAGACACCGAAATCGTGTCGACTCCCCTGGTCATTCCCCGTCTTATTCTTCTTCGCCTATTGAACCCTTGCCGATCACTTGTTTCACCAACCTTGACCCTGGCAGCATGTAAAAATGAGCACAGAGCTAAAGGTAGACTCTATCCCCATTATGCATCTGCCGACATCGGTCTTTACCTGACCGATGTCGCTGACGTCGATCACCTATCGGCTGACGTCGGCACTCCTGCCGACGTCGATCACCTTGCCGTTATTCGTTACCAGTTATCATTCAGTTTCCCGAAACGGTTGACGAACTGTCTCTGGAACCGTCCCTATCCCCCGCCTTCATCAACCTCCGCCAACCATTCGAGACCAGATCCCGAACGCTATTCGAAATGCTGAGCAACCAACCTGCAAATTCCTCCATCAACCTGCGAACCCCGAGCAATCATCAACACTACGACATCAACACTCTCGGCATCAACCAATCTGCACACTATGGCTTTCATCACGTCTTCTGGCAGGTAAGTATTATTCTGTTTATTTCATTTCTTTCTCAGTTATTATTTATCAGTTTTGTTATCCCTGCCTCTGTCCCGACTCCCCCAGACTCTGTTCAGACCTCGTCCCGACCTTGCCCAGACCCTGTCCCGACTCTGTCCAAAACCCCCCAGACTCTCTCAGAACCTGTCCCGACTCTATCCAAAACCCTACCCTGACCTTATCAGACCCTATCCCGACTCTCCCAGACCCTGTCCTGACTCTGTTCAGACCTGTCCCGACTCTCCCAGACCCTGTCCCGAACCTGTCCAGACTTTCCCAGAACCTGCCCCTACCGACGCCGGTCACTACCCCGACCGACGACGGCACCTTAACCGACGTCGGCACCTTCCCTAACCGACGCTGGCACCACAGAGACCGATGCCGGTGACTGTGCAGAATAGTGCTGCATATCAGGTACGCTCTTTATTTTTATGTCATTTATTTCTGTCATCATCATCTACTTTCGTCCAATATTCTACTCTTTTTTATCAGTGGGTTGATATCCTTCTAGGGAGTCTTCGTACTTTCGGGATCAGGCGTTCGCCTGACAGCCCGCCATATCCTTTTGACTAACATTTTTCTGTGTTTTAGCCTTTTCTTCGCAGGTGTCATTCCTCCACAGCAAAAGAGGAGAATCTTTCAATGTCTGATTTCGGTGCGCACGACTTTATCAGGTACTTCTAGCCTTAACCATCTTTTAGTTTCTTATTTCTTCTTTTGAATGTAGAAAGCAATTTTGCATTAGAAACATTCTGGCACGCCCGGTGGGACCCTAGGTCCTCCTTGGGTTCTTTCTTTCTTTCGTTCATTTAGGTGCATTAGGTTTCTTCCTTTTCGCCTCCTTTCGTCTCTTTTTAAACGACATCATAAGCAGAACTAAAATGAACATTTCTTTCTTTCTTGCATTTCTAGACTAGCTAAAACTCATACTCTTCGACTCTTTCTCCATTCGTCTTCATACGAACAAACATTTCGACTTGGACATTAAAACACTTTGCATTCATTTCTGTTTGCCTGCATCTTTTAGACTACACATAGTAATTAAACCGCATATTGAATTAATCTAGATCACTTGATGTTACACGACCAAACCACCTGCACAAAACATACATAAAACTTACCTGAGACAAGGCCCGACTGGGATTTCATCCCCCAGTAGATACCTTACCCGTCCCGGTGACCCTACTTGGATTTCATCACCAAGGGGGAAGCCCACTCCGTTCTCTGGCGGAGGATAAACTCTAGTGGAAGTATATTTTGGCTAAGCGAAACCAGCTAACCACTGGAATCGTGAAGTGAGGGGAGCTTGCTCCTTAGCACCAGGCCTGTACGGAAGCTAACATAGATTTCTTGAGCACCATAACAAAACCCGAAACCATCCATAGACTGCTTCTTCTAGGACCCATTTTTCAGCCAATCTTCCTCTACACACACATTCTAAGGCATAAGCCACTATAATCCTAATAATTTACTTCTAGGGTTTTAGGATCTGCTTGTGTCTTCATCTTTTGGTTCTTATCTGCTTGTTTGAGCTTGTGAGGATGTTCTCCCTTGCCTTGAATGGTTCTGACTCGTAGCCAAGCCAAAGCTCTAGTCGATCACGCGAGGCATCATCCTCTTCCATCTACCCCGCCTACAACCAACCCTACAATGGAGTTCAACTCAGAAACTGAAAGAACTCCTACCAGACCATCTCCGACCCAAACGCCTATTATTCTAGAAGGGGACCAAGACTTCACATGATTCTTGGACCTCAATACCAAAGCCCTGCAACACTATCTCACGAATAGCCAAACGCGAGACCCCTTTGGCAATCCAATTTATGGAATGCCGACTTCTCTCCTCGCAACTGCGGTCGTATCAACAACGTCCATAGTCCAACCCTTAGACACCCAGGCTATTGCCTCAACCAATGACCAACCTTTCACCAACCATCCAAGTGTGGCCTCTCCTTCCATCGTTGGGCCCACTTTCACTGGGGTTTCGGCCCCCAATCAATCTCAGTCCACTCAACCACTTTCTACCCCCTTTCAAAACCTGGTCGTCTCTATTCTGCCCACCCTTACTCCTATCAACACTAGGGTGGCTACCCATCCGTTAGCCCATGTTACCTCTAACCAACCTCCCATGACAACATCAAACCTAGCCATGCCTTCCATCTAATCATCCTTAGTCACTTCTTCTGTCCCTACGACTAGTCATCCGTACGTTGCGCCCTTATTGGTACAACCGACTACGTCGTATACCTCTTCCAGCCTCTTTCAAGCGCCTCACAATCTAGGAGGTGCTCCACCCGCCAATCCGTCAGTAGATATTATCAAGATGCTGATGGATAAAATGTCCAACCTAGAGACCTCCATTACCGGCTCACGCAACACTCTCTCGTACGAACAAATCTGTAACGAGCCCATCCATCCTTCCATCCCCATCAGACCATATCCCAACCAGTGGGAACTTCCTAAGTTTTCTCATTTCCAGAGTAAGGAAGACCCACAACAACATTTACGGGCATTCAGACATGCCTGTTACCTTATCGCCCACGATGATGCGTTGCTCTTACGCACGTTTCCCATGTCCCTCTCGGGTGCTGCACTTGACTGGTACAGCTCTCTTCCCAGCCATTCCATCCTCACATTCACTCAGTTGGCCCAGCTCTTCCTCGATCATTTCTCCATCAATATCACCAAGAAGGTCTCTATCACAGACCTCTATTCTATTCTCTAGTTTGAGGATGAATCTATTACTGATTTCGTCGCTCGGTGGAGGAGCCTTATCAATCAACTTTCATTTTCCTTACCTCAGCCTGAGCTTATTGAACTTTTCTCTCAAGCCTGTGCTAAACATATTTCTTCTACCTTGAGGGTTCAAACCTTCTGCACTTTTGACGAAGCCTTCACGATGGCTCGTAAACTTGAGTTACGTGCCGTTGAGGAGAATAAAGTCAAGTTGCGGAGTAAGAATCCCAACTCCAAAACCAATGACCCTTCTTCTAAGCCCTCCTCGTCCAATCCTAAATCTAAAGCTTCAGCAAATGCTGTGGTTGTTAGATCTTCCTCTTCTTCACCTTCAACTAATCAATCTGAACCATCCACGTCCATGAGCGCCACTCGACAATTTCAGCAGAGATACATACAGCAACAGTTTACTCCACTTGGAGAATCATACGCGTCTGTGCTGGAAAAACTCGTCAAACAAGGGGCCATCAATCTCCCTCAGATCCGACCTCCACCACAATTTGATCCCTCACGCGCCATCCCTGCGTGGTATAGGGAGAATGACTTCTGCCACTACCACCGTGTTAAAGGTCATGACACGGGCAACTGTAAAACCCTTAAAAACATAGTCCAAGACATGTTGGAAAAGGGTGACCTCATCCTCGACAATCCTAACGCCCCTCCTAATCAGGGTATCGATATCTTCAAACAACCATTCCCTAATCATCCACCAACCCAAAACAACATCCAGACCTTGACTGACAATACCCATGAACATAATATTCGAAAAGTCAATACGGTCTCGCCCCTCGTTTCTAACCAACCCCAAGAGGTGAGTTCATCCATCAGTCCATCACATGTGGATGAACCTCTTTCTCCAGCTAGTTCTCCCTCAACTTCTCTCATTTTGGAGGACGCCTCGACCTTACCAGCTCCACCAGTTTCACCATCTTCCTTCTTGCTGCCCATGGAGGACCCAACCTTTCCTACTCCTCGGCCACAAGTGGAGGGCACTATCATCCCTGCCCTTTACCCGCTTGAGGAGCTTCATTCACCAGTTTCTTATCCACCCAGAGAAGAACCTATCTCTCCTTCATCTCCAACCAAACATGAATCTGTCACAACTTCACCATGCTTTGAGCCCGAGACTACTACATCCGTCTCACCTTCAGTCCCACAACCATTGGCATCTTCTCAAGAGCCTAAACCTCATCCCGCATCTTCTCAGCCATTTTCCCGACTAGTGGAGAGACTCGAACTTCTCCCTTCTAGGAAAGTGGAACATCAGGGATTGTGGGACCGTCTCACAGCTCTTCAACAAGCCCGGGCCCTCTCATCTCATGCTGCTAATCCACCCATGACGGAACCTCCTAAGACTATCAACAAAAATCCGATCTCCACTTCCAAACCGTCTACATCTTCATCAACTTCATCAAAACCAAAACCCTCATCTACTCTGCCTAAACCTATCAAATCACTTGGCGTTCGCCCCGTCTCCAACCTCACTCATCCACAAGTGAAGGTGGACTTAACCCAAACTTCAACTAATAGTAGTCTTCAACCTAAATCTCAAAAGACTGCCAAACCACAGAGGCAAACGCCTCCTCTTCTGTCACCATTGCCCTCCATTTTGGGCCCGCATCCTTCAACCTTAACCAGAGTCCTTCCCGCTCCAACCTCTAACCAAAACCGGTTGCCTCCTTTGCTTCCTTTACCTACCACTAGCCTACCCTCTCCCAAAAGGGCGATACCTCTCATGAAGAGTGTACCGTCTCCGCCTGTCATCGCACCATCAACCCAGAAGGTGGTACGAAAACCTCCTCCCATTTCGCCCAAGCAAAAGTCACCGACATTGCATACATCGATGAGCATTGACCCTTTAGTGGGCTCATACACTTTGATCTTGCAACGACTTTTGCAAACTTCTAGCATAACTCTTCCACCCATCAAGCCCTTTCAACCTCTCGGGTCTAAGCCTTCCTGGTTTGACGACACGAAGATTTGTTTATATCATCGTACACCAGGACATGACACTGAGACTTGCTATGCCCTTAAGGCTGTCATTCGCCGTTATCTGGACAAAGACACTCTTCTCTTTGAGGACACTTTCGACCGCCCCCCGACTCCTTCTCACAACCCTTCAACCTCTTCAAACCCATCCACATCTCATCAACCTGTTACAACCCCTTCATCATCTTCACCTCCCATCTTTGAAATCAATGCCATTCACATCACCACTAGGTCACAAAAGGATAAGGCGAAAGAAAAAGCCGCCATTCCTTGGACCTACCCTTTTGTCAATCCACCTCAACCGCCTAAGCCTAAGATTTCTATCCTTGGCGCGCCTCAACCCTCTTCTTCATCTTCTTCCTCTTTCGGACCAATCCACGACTCTATGTTGAAACAACTTCACCAGACACCTGTGAAGATGTCCCTCTACGATCTCGTCCAAACCTCACCTCAACATCGTCAGGCCCTCATCCAAGCCCTGCAGGCAGTAGAGGTCCAACCTGAGGATCTCCAGCCACTTGCTGCCCTTGTCCACTCCTTAGCCCCTGTTGCCTCCATAACATTCAGTGATTCTGAGATTCCTACATCCAACACGGAAGATTAGGATGCCGCCCTCTTCATCACTGCCTACATCGATCGGACACGCATTAAACGCGTTATGATCGACGGGGGTGCTAGCATCAACATTATCTCCACTCATGCCTTTGATCAGTTGGCTCTTCCCAAGAATTGCGTCTCCAAAACTGACGCAATCTTGGGCTATTTTAACGACACTACTACCACGACCATTGGCACAGTCATCCTTCATATCCGCGTTGGTCCACGCACAGTCCCGGAGCTCTTCTACATCATCGAAGGAGAGTTCCAATACAACATCTTGTTGGGCCGACCCTGGATCCGCGCCATGGCCTGTGTCCCCTCCACCCTGCACCGTTGTGTGAAGTTTGAGCATGACGGACAAGTCCACACCATTCCCACTGACCCTTCGCCTTTCAAAACATGCAATACCACCTACCGTCCAAATGATGTCCTCATTCCTATCAAGCCGTCAACCTCGGCACCGCCTCCATCCGCAGAAGCTTCAACTAGTTCGCAACAGGCGGTCGCCCTTACACCTCCCCTTCAAGCGACAACCACAGACCCCATGGAAGACGTCTTCCAAAGACTTTCATTGGGAGAGTATCGCTTGCTGGCTTTAGACATGTTCCAAACTCCGCAAGAGTATGGACGCCTTCATCACAGCCCCAGCTACGACCATCGGATCGGGATGATCATACCTTATGGTCCCCCTCACCTCCGCACCAACCTCGTCTATGGAGGGCTTAATCAAGCTCCTACTGACGGTAATCCTCT
Organism: Torreya grandis; assembly: GCA_037957365.1. Taxonomy (NCBI): domain Eukaryota; kingdom Viridiplantae; phylum Streptophyta; class Pinopsida; order Cupressales; family Taxaceae; genus Torreya; species Torreya grandis. The sequence goes on along the minus strand of JARHVA010006155.1, from coordinate 936,250 downwards.
TTCTTCACCCCAACCTTTCACATCAGATTTTTCGTTTCTTGGCAACCCCGCCTTTGCACATACTTACCTTTACAGGTGTGCATGGAAGGGTTTTGGTTTCGGACGCTATGAGCAGGGCCCCCATCAGCCTATCCAATCGCTCAATGATGACGACGCCAAGAAACGGTATGGTCTGGGATATCACGACCCCACTCAAGACCCTATAGACCTTTATCCTGAACCAATCCTTGATCAATCTCTTCCACACTCGCCTATTTCGCCACCTTCACCTACGGAGTCAGTGGTTTCCATTCCTCCTAGTTTTTTTTTTCCATAAACACCATCCGCCTGGACCCCTTGACTTATCAGCTCAATGGGGTATCCAAGTCTCTCCCTCTCATTCTTCCCACCATGATCGAAGATGAGTCGGCAACCATTCACACTATTCACTGCGTTGACGATGACGCCATTCTTTCCTACATGGGCGCTGATGATTCTTTCATCCAGCGCTCCCTCCCTTCTGAGACCCAGGTTATGTTAAATGAATCAACCATTGACATCAACCTTCCTTCTTCTGATGTTCCTCATGTCTTAAAGATCAGCTAATCTTTAGACGCTCAAGAGCAGCTTGACTATACCCAGTTCCTCTCCGACCATAGCAAGGCCTTTGCCTGGACTTACAGTGATATGCCTGGCATCGACCCCTCCATCGTTACCCATAACATTGTCACCAAACCAGAGGCTAAGCCTGTCAGGAAAAAGCTTCGAAAGATGCATCCTCGCGTTTCCCTCCTTGTCAAGGAGGAGCTTCAGCGTCTTCTTTCTGTCTCCTTCATCCAGCCCATCGATTATCCACAGTGGGTCTCTAACATCGTCCCAGTCACCAAGGCAACTGGGGGGATTCGGATCTGTACAGACTATCGTGACCTAAATCTAGCTTGTCCTAAAGATGACTTTTCTCTTCCTAACATTGACCAGCTCATTGATCTTACATCTGGCCATGAGATGCTATCTCTTATGGACTGGTTTTCAGGATACAATCAAATCCTGATTGCTCCGGAAGATCAACACAAGACTACTTTCATTACCCCATGGGGGACTTTTTGCTATTGAGTCATGCCTTTCGGCTTGAAGAACGCAGGCGCCACTTATCAGCGTGCCATGACCTACATTTTCCACGATCTCCTCCACAAAATCATGGAGGATTATGTGGACGACCTTCTCGGCAAATCCAAATTTCACCGTGACCATCTGACCATTCTCAACATCATCTTTTCTCATCTTCTTCAGTACAATGTCCGTCTTAACCCCAAGAAATGTGTCTTTGGGGTCCTCTCTGGCAAGCTTCTCAGCTTCATCGTTTCCTTCCGTGGCATCGAGATAGATCCCACCAAGATTAGCGCTATTCTCAAAATGCCTCCCCCGACCAATCTCAAGCAGCTTCGCAGTTTACAAGGCAAGCTCCAGTCCATTCATCGCTTCATCTCGCAGCTTTTTGACCGCTGCCAACCTTTTCATCATCTCCTTAAGAAGGACGTCATTTTTACATGGGATAAGGACTGTCAAGAGGCTTTTGAAGCCTTAAAATGCTATCTGGTCTCTCCACCAGTTCTCATTCCACCTAAAGACAACCAACCTTTCTACCTTTATATCTCAGCCACTCACCATTCGTTAGGTGCCATGATCGCGCACTGAGACGAGCATCACCGTGAGCAAGCCGTTTATTATATCAGCTGAACACTGGTCGACTATGAAACTCGGTATACCCATATCGAGAAACTCTGTTTGGCGTTAGTCTTTGTTACTACTAAACTTCGCCACTATCTTCTCAGTCACAAAACCTTTGTCATCACCCACACCGACCCTCTCAAATATATGCACTCCAAGCCATATCAGAATCAACGTATGGCTCGGTGGCTCATGCTGCTTGCTGAGTTCGATCTCGAATTCATCCAGCAGAAATCTATCAAGGGGCAAACCATCGCTGATCAACTAGCACATGCCCCTCTTCCTGACACTCAACCTTCGCAGTGTGAATTCCCTGACGAGTCTATCGCTGCGCTTTCCTCCGACGACACCACCTATCAGATGACTATGTTCTTTGACGGATCCAAATGTCAACTAGGTGGAGGTGCTGGGGTCATTCTCATCCCACTCGAAGGGGAGCCCATGCCTTTATCTTTCAAACTCGACTTTGATTGTACCAATAATATGGCTGAATACGAGGCCTTAATTTTGGGACTTCAGACCGCCCTCTCTCTCAGCATCAAGTCCATCAACATCTTCGGGGACTCGCAGCTCGTTGTCAATCAGGTCAATGGTTCATACCTCTGTAAAAATGAAATTTTGCAAAGGTACAAAAATCGTGCTGACATTCTCCTTGCATCTTTCGACCATTTCCTCTTGCAGACTATTCCTCGATCCACGAACAAGTTTGCTGACACTATGGCTTCTCTCGCTTCACATATCCCATCTTCCTCATCTGCATCCAGGCTTTTTGTCACAGTGCGTCGTGTGCCATTGCCTTCGTATATCTCTCCTCACATTCATGTCAACACTATAGACCCAAGCCCACAAGATGCTTGGTATAAGCAACTTGTGGACTTCTTATCTCTCTCTATCATTCCTCCCAACCTCTCTAGTAATGCACGACGAGCTTTTATCAAGCGTACTGCTCGTTATACCATGTTAGGGGGTCTTCTCTATAAGCGAGGCTTCGACGGCCTCCTTCTTTGTTGTCTCACCTCCACTGAAGCATCTCACGCCATCCAGCAAGTCCACGACGAGATTTGTGGTGGACATTTCAGTGGAAATTCGGTTGCCAAGCGCATCCTTCGTCTGGGCTATTATTGGCCTACCCTTCATCAAGACTGTAGCGATTATGTTCGGCGTTGCATCAAGTGTCAGCAGCACTCTAACTTGCTTCATCTCCCCAGTCATGCCTTGCAAGTTGCTCAGGATTTCTGGCCTTTCTCTCAGTGGGTTTTAGATCTCATCGGTGAGATTAACCCTCATTCGTCTCTTCGTCATCAATCTATCATCACAGCCACTGAATATTTCACCAAGTGGGTGGAAGCCATTCCTCTCGTCTCCACAAAAGCCGATAAGATCGTCGACTTCATCAAAACCCATATCATCTGTCGTTTCGGTGTCCCTCATAAAATCATCACTGATAACGGCAAGTCCTTCAAAAACAAAACTGTCCAAAAGCTATGCGACTCCTTCGGCATCAAACTCAGTTTCTCTTCGCCTTACTACCCACAAGCAAATGGGCAGGCTGAGGCTTCCAACAAACTTCTCACCAAAATTCTCATGAAAGTGGTCAGTAACACAGGCAAGGATTGGCAAATTCACATTCCCTTCGCTTTGTGGGCTTACCGCACTAGCATCTGAACCTCTATGGGTGCTACCCCTTTTTCTCTCGTGTACAGAATAGAGGCTGTTTTACCTCTCGAAGTACAGATCCCGTCTCTCCGCATTTCTCTACATGATATCCTTTCCAACGATGACTTTCGTCAAGATCGCTTAGCTCAACTTGAGTTACTTGACGAACGCCGTCTTGTTGCCCTTAATCATCTCCATGTCTATCAACATCGCATCAAGCGCACCTATGACAAAAATTTGCGAGAACGAGATTTCAACATCGGAGACCTCGTCCTCAAAGAGAATCAACACGTGACCAACATGGAGTGAAGTAAACGAGCCAAGTTTGCTCCTAATTGGCTCGGACCTTTTATTATCACGCACAAGTATGGATCAGGGACTTACCGTCTGTCTTCTCTTGATGGATGCCCAGAACCTGAGCCTCTTAATGCGTTGCATCTGCGACCGTTCTACTGCTAGTCGAGTATTCATCCACTTGACACTTAACTTGAGCTCATCCCTTGAGCAATCCCCATCCTCTTCATCCTATTTCCTTTCAACCCTATTCCTCTTAACAACTCCTATAACCCTTTTATGATATATGGATGCTTTGTCCTAATAAAAGGGAGCCCTTGACCTTCTACAATCTTGTTCGTGACTCTCATTTCTTTCTATAAAAACAAATCAAGATGTCAAAACATATCCATGGTCACTATATCAATATCAAAATCAAACAAACAGACTGCTCCCTCGAAGGATAGCTGTACTATCATTGCTGTAATAAATAGACTGCTCCCTCGAAGGACAGCTATTCAAAAGCCTTTATATTAAACAAAAATCTAGACCACTCCCTCGAAGGATGGCTATGACTAATCTGGTAATAAACAGCAACTTATTTTAGAAGCTTCTCGCATTGATCAGCTTCACAACCTGACCACCAAGCAAATGACATCTCTATGCAGGCTTCCTGCATTGATCAGTCTGCGCCAAAAAAAAAAAAAAAAAACGAGTCACAGACTTGGCTTGTAGTTGTCTCAGGGTCTCCTATAAAAAGGGCAAAGTTATCTCTGCTCTTAAAATGGGTTACCCTCTTTCCTCCTCCTATTACCTGCTCAAGGGACTTTGAGCTCACTTTAATATTTAAGTGATTCGATTACCGCTCTAACATAACTATGGTCAACGACGTCACGCATGAATGGGGCTCTTGGTTCTCATAACCCCTATCTATACTCTCTTTTTTGGTCCTTGTCAATGAAAGAGCATTATGCTTTTCATCTTCTTCTGCACTTTGGTCACATCCACCCTCATCACTTGTCAATCAACTCAGCTCAACTCTCTTTTCAGACCATCAACATGACCTTGCCTATTCACCTTAGTTTCTATGAACACCAATACACATGGAAACTATCGACTCACCACACTTTATGTTAAGCATAAACCAATACTTGCTGAAGCATAAATAGACCTCAATTCATTTTTAGCATACATCCATCACGTATATGGGATATTGCTAGGGATGAAAAACCCCTCAACCAATGTTGCAGAATACACCATTTGGAAAAGGCTGCAACATCTTTTTTTCCTCATCATCCCTTTGACCCTTCCTCCCTTCTAGGGAGAACTACATCGGCCTGAGGCCCTATCACCAGGGCTATGTAGGCAGCACTCAGTTGACATGGGGTCTTCTGGGGTTAGCTCGGCCGCATCCTTTCATCCTTTCGTCCATTCATCCATCCATCGACCACCAACCATTGGAGATCATGCCTATCTCCTCCGACCTCGACCACTTCCAAGACGTTGTTGCCTTGGTTGTTTTTGCATGTATGCTACCTCATGACTGGTTAGCAAAATTGTGCGCAGACCTTTTGGACCCTCACAAGTATAGGATCGCACACCAGTTAATCCACACTACTTGTGACTTTTTCGCATTTCTAGGAGCACTTCCTGAGCCCGGGATACGTGGAACGCGACGACCCATTTGGAGCTTCAGCTTAGATTGAGTGACCCAATCAGCAGACGATTAAATGCTAGGGCCCGGTTACTTCAATTTTGGCACTCCTCGACCCTTGACCTGCGACACTTTGGCCTGACCATCTCGTGCAGTGGTATACGTGCAATCACGACCTTTGCAGCGTTCACCCTCACTCCTTTTTGATCCACTCTTTGTCAAATCAACACCCGATTCCCGGTTCCCTTCCCTCGACTCCTGCTTTGAGGGGGAATACCTTATTCCTTACTCAGGGCATTTCGCTTCCTATTTTTGTCTTGCAGTTCATTCAAACAACCAACAAGATGAAATTAACCTTATCCCTCACCTGGGGCACTCACTCCTATTTTTGTCTTGCAGTTCGTCCAGAACAACTAACAAGACAAAAAGGGGCAAATGTAGACACCGAAATCGTGTCGACTCCCCTGGTCATTCCCCGTCTTATTCTTCTTCGCCTATTGAACCCTTGCCGATCACTTGTTTCACCAACCTTGACCCTGGCAGCATGTAAAAATGAGCACAGAGCTAAAGGTAGACTCTATCCCCATTATGCATCTGCCGACGTCGGTCTTTACCCGACCGATGTCGCCGACGTCGGTCACCTATCAGCCGACGTCGGCACTCTTGCCGACGTCGATTACCTTGCCGTTATTCGTTACCAGTTATCATTCGGTTTCCCGAAACGGTTGACGAACCGTCTCTGGAACCGTCCCCGTCCCCCGCCTTCATCAACCTCCGCCAACCATTCGAGACCAGATCCCAAACGCTATTCGAAATGCTGAGCAACCAACCTGCGAATTCCTCCATCAACCTGTGAACCCTGAGTAATCATCAACACTACGACATCAACACTCTCAGCATCAACCAATCTGCACACTATGGCTTTCATCGCGTCTTCTGGCAGGTAAGTATTATTCTGTTTATTTCATTTCTTTCTCAGTTATTATTTATCAGTTCTATTATCCCTGCCTCTGTCCTGACTCCCCCAGACTCTGTTCAGACCTCATCCCGACCTTGCCCAGACCCTATCCCGACTCTGTCCAAAACCCCCCAGACTCTCTCAGAACCTGTCCCGACTCTATCCAAAACCCTACCCTGACCTTATCAGACCCTATCCCGACTCTCCAAGACCCTGTCCCGACTCTGTTCAGACCTGTCCCGACTCTCCCAGACCCTGTCCCAAACCTGTCCAGACTTTCCCAGAACCTACCCCTACCGACGCCGGTCACTACCCCGACCGACGACGGCACCTTAACCGACGTCGGCACCTTCCCTAACCGACGCCGATGACTGTGCAGAATAGTGCTGCATATCAGGTACGCTCTTTATTTTTATGTCATTTATTTCTGTCATCATCATCTACTTTCATCCAATATTTTGCTCTTTTTTATCAGTGGGTTGATATCCTTCTAGGGAGTCTTCATACTTCCGGGATCGGGCATTCGCCTGACAGCCCACCATATCCTTTTGACTAACGTTTTTCTGTGTTTTAGCCTTTTCTTCGCAGGTGTCATTCCTCCACAGCAAAAGAGGAGAATCTTTCAACGTCTGATTTCGGTGCGCACGACTTTATCAGGTACTTCTAGCCTTAACCATCTTTTAGTTTCTTATTTCTTCTTTTGAATGTAGAAAGCAATTTTGCATTAGAAACAGTAAGCATGGTTTATCTATTCTGATTTGCCTCTTTTATGCATTCTTATTGGTGCCATTGAGTTTTAGTTTTTTATTAGTAAGTTTGGTAATATTTATCAAATCTAAAATTTGTTGCACATCTAGCTCACAAAGTGGACCATAACATGAATGATGATACTCTTTTGAAACTATTTGTTACTACTTTTAAATCTCCCCTTCAATACAAAGTTTGAATATTTTCCCCTAAAACTTTAGAATAAGCCTTAAACCAACTAAAAAGGCAAGACTTTCTTATAACTCAATTTCAAACACCTCAAATAACTACTAATTAACCTTGCCAAAAATCTCATCATAACATTAATTCATCCAAGCCTCCCCAACCTCAAATGGATCATCCAATTTAACCAATTTTAACCCAACCCACCATCTCTTGAGTCTATAATAACTTAAGAATAAATTACCACCCTCTAAACCCATGAGCTTTGATCCTTCCAAACCTCCTCCAAAATGGCACAATATTGATAAATGTTTTTGATGGCATGCTACTATAAGCCATTCTTATGATTATTATCATGATCTTCACTGAGTTCTTCTTTCTTCCTTACTTGGTTTACATTTCAATATTTATACTCTCACAAAACAATTTTATCATGACTATCTTAAAGCTTCTCAACTTTAATCTCAAGAGCCACAATCACATCAACATCAACTACCTAATGATCAACAATAATAAACCCATACCTACACCTCATCCTATAATGTTTTTCAAACCAAAATTGATCCTTCTTCCTATACCAATAAAGAAAGGATAGTTAACATGAATAACTTTAAACATATCATTGCATCCATTTAACCTCAACCTCTTAAGTCACATGAACAACAATAGTACCTAGTTCAAATGCCTACTCCAAAGAATATCATACATGGTCCTCCTTTACCTCCTTTTCCTCTTCATACCTCTCATTCAAATCCTATGTCACATTCAACATCCCTAAAATCTAAAATACCAACAAATTTACCTATCTCCAAATACACCTACTAACCCAATGCAAATCATTCTAATGGTTCAATGTTACCTCACTCCAACTCACATGATGGGGCATCTTGTGATGCCCATCCACACGTCCCTTTAGACTTTGGGGCATCTTAAGATGTTTATCCCTACATACAATTACACATTGGGGAATCTTATGATACCCACTCTTATTTTGAAATGTATAATAACAACCAAATTCAGCTTCAAGAAACATTTTGGGACTTATAAACTTGCATTTCACATGCTCATCTTTGATATAAATGTTATCATAGATCTTACTTTTTATTTTTGTCTCATGTTTCTTATTTTTTTTCACTTTACTTATTTTAGTCACACTTTACTCACATCATTGTTGCCTTTGGGTTTTTTGGTTTTCTTACACATTACATTTGGTATTTGTTTTCAATTTTGTCCTTATATATCTCTTTTATTTTTGTCTTTTTATGTCATTCTTTGCCTTAATAGATTTATGATTATTTTTACCCTTATTTACCATTTAATTCTTTGGTATTCACCTTGTGAGTTGAATTTTAATACCATAGATATGACCTAGAATTCCTCACAAATTACCACATTAAAAAATCTATAAACCATTTTTTGGGATGACTACTACTTTTATTAATGCTTATACTAGATTCGTTATAGGTTAACATGGCATCTCTAGTGACATGACTATCATAACATAGCCCCATATATTTCATAACATTATTTAACTTTCTTATGATTAGTTATAAGCATATTCATAATTGTATCACTTATTACATAGATGGATCTCTTATGATCCCCATATTTCCCTTATTTCCTTTCATTTTAGGCTCACATTGGTCAATTTTATGATTTCACACTTGCTTGTGGGTAAGTCTAGGAGTATTTAGACACCTTGGTCTTTAGGTCTTTTTCTCTAGTGACCAAGTGTAATATCTCTTGTGGTTTTCATCTTTAACACCCATGTCTAGTCATTCCAAGTTCATATGGAGGAGGAATAGAAAAAATCCATCAAGAAAGTTAAAATACAAATCATTAGAAACAAAAGGAAATGATCCAAAAGGCAACATTAAAAATTCCAAAAGCCAAATCACACTAAAAGACATGATTCTAAACAAATATCCTTATTTTAGTTAAAGATCAAACTCCATAGTTGGCCTCAAAATAGATCTAAGTTCCATCAAGGTACAGTAGGCTAATAGATTAGAAAAGGAGAATAAAAAAACTTTTAGTGTTACCTTATTTCTCATCCAAGCACCCAATCTTCATAGTAGACTGATGACTTTGTAAGGGATCTTAAGGAATGGGAAACACATTGTGAGAAAGTAGGTCTATTTTAATTTTCAATCATATAACCTTCATGGGATGATCTATATGCTTCACTTGTTAGCCCAAGCTTTGTGTTCATTAGTCAAAATGTCCTAAGTCCTTGGTGTTGATAGTTATTAGTCTTTCTCACTTGAATAGTATGTTTAATTATTGATAATAATGTTCACATCACCCATGTGGTGCCTCAAATTACTTATTTACATCATATTTTCCTTATATTCCCCTTATTGTATATTATTTTATCTGATCATAACCTTGATCACATCTACCTTACTATGCCTTTTGGTTTATAGTTTGTGAGTTGCCCTATAAGACCTTGGATAGGACCAAGCCTTCCTCACAAACACCCTTACACCATTTTCTTACCACACCATCTCATTATCATCCTAGTCATGTCATTATGTGGTTGTGTTTTCTTACATTGTATCTTAAAACAAGCACTAAGTTTGATTTTTCATCTTTTAGAGCTTTTTTATTTTAATTTTTCCTTCATGTTCTTATTTTTTTATAGAATTCACTTATCTTACATATGACATTTGGAATTATTACATGTTTATATTTATTTATGACTTCTTCATGTTTGTATTACATCTTAACTTACATTTCATTTTCAATCATCCATATTTTTTTCATGTTTGATTTGACATGCTTATCTTACATGGGGTTACTTTTCACTTTCTTACATATCTTTGTTAAAGTTTTCTTCAATAGTATTTAATTTTTCATTTGTGTTTTACATACTTCCCAATGTGATTTATTATGTTCTACATTCCTTTTTTCCATTTATGTTTTACATTCTTCCCAATATGGTTTAGTATGTTCTACATTATTTTTTTTCATTTATGTTTTACATGCTTTCCAATATGATTTATTGTGTTCTACAATCATTTTTTCATTCATTTAACTTCAATATTATAACATTTCCTTAAAAATCCTAATTTTTAAATTTTCCTAAAGATCCTCATGTCTTTATCTCTACTAACTCATTTTTCACTACTATATGCCTATATTCCAAACATTTCAATTTTTTGCTCTTTTTTGCACTAATCTCTATAGGTTCACCTAATGTTATTCGCATTAGACACCTTAACTTATATCACCATATCCTTATTTATCTATATCACTAAGTTAAGGAAAGGTCTATGTTTTTAAATTCTATCCTTTCATTTAACTTATTTGCTCCTTGCTACATTTTACATAGCATCAACATTATGTGTCATCATGTTTTATTCCCAAATCACCTTCACATGTTCCACTTATGTGAAATTTGATGATATTTGAGAGGGGAGTATGTATACACATATTATTTTCAAACTTTTATCACTTGCTAACACTCTTTATCTTGCAAGAACCCATTGAGTCTTAATTTCTCTAAGTTCACACCTTAAGGGGTATATTGAGAAAGGGGTGGGTAGACCATTATTGCTTTATAGGATTATTATCTCTTTTACCACTTGTTATCTACACACTTGTCTTCTAAAAACATTATCCCTAAACTTGTTATTATCTATTTCACACTCCTCAATCAATTCCTACCATTTGTTCCCCTTTTCCTAACCCTAGACCCTTTTTGATTGTTTATTATACTAGGTCGACTTGGATGACCCTATATAATTTTGGATGAAATCCACTTAGGGTCTAGGTCAAATATTAGCTGACCTAGCCTATGACCAAGTGAAATCTTGTCCAAAAAGTTTCTAGGTTGACTGGGTTGACCATGTTGGCCAAAAATTTTAGGTCTTAGGGTTAAATCCACCTATATATACAAGATCATTTCATCATTATTTAGAGAAGAAAATAATAATTAAGAGTTGTTTGCATCTACTTATCCACCATTCTACTTGAAGATAAATATTAGGGTTTCATACTTTCTTTGGAGATATGGATCTTGTCTTATGGATAAGTCTTTTGGATGTATTCATAGGTTATGTATCCTATAGCTTATTTTCCCTTGTCATCCTTATGTACCACCACCTATTGTAAAGTACCTTGGCCAAGGGATAGATTGAGGCTTGACAGGTTCATCTTCAGAGGTAAGTATTCCTAAAATTGTTTCTCCTTTGTAAGAATATATAGATATTCATTTGTACTTCTATTCCATGCATTAGAATTTTGTATACATTGATGTGAGTATTTTTCTCTTATGCATGTTTACTTTATTGTTTCTAACTCCCAATTTGTGACACAAGCTTTGGTGAGAACTAGATTAGATATTACTTTACTTGTTCTTAGTTTAGTGAGATATATGAAAAAAAAGGACTCTCTTAGGGTTATTGTGTGATTGTGCTTAATTGGAGGCTTTATAACCCTCCCTAACATTATGTATTATTATAAGAGATCCCCTAATAAGGTCTAATAAATCCAAATATTGGTCATGTTTATGATTATCTAATGTATCCCCAATTAGAAGTGTATGGTATGATTTATATTCTCTAAGTTAGGATTGATTTATAGACATGATGCATTTATGATTGCATACAATCCCAAGCTATAAGTTGAGAATAATATAAATGAAGAAGATTATGTTAGTTAATTGGGGTAATGGTACATGTTATAGCCCAAAGTTTCACCCTCTATATAATTAAATCATATCTTCTTAAATTTTGGATAACATGGAACTATCTCTCCATATAGGCAAGTCGATACAAGAGATAGATCTCTATATTATAGGATAGCTCCCCTAATCTAATTACTTAGGCTGACATGCTACACCTTGTTGGGAGTGACAAGGGAAGAATAAAAAATGAAATTAAATTACACTAATGGATGTGATACACTAAGGATATCACCACAAACATACTTGAATTTTCACTAATAAAATAGATTGTTAAAACTAATCTCAACTCAATAGTATTCCAGCATATGTGTTTCTACATGGAAGAAAATTATTGTGAATTTACAAAGGTGGGTAAATATAAGATCTAATCTCAAACACTACTAATCTATCTTCACATTTCAAAACATCTAACAAATAGTTACCCTTCATGAGACCTATTAGAATAAGTATTAATCACACAATGCATACAAGATTAGAATCGAGGCAAGGAGAAATAATCATCGCTTGTCATCCAAATAGACTACTTGACATAATTAGGAAATAATTTTATAGACTAAACCATATTGAGAAACCTTTATTCAAAGGCAAACAAGATGTCAAACTATCACTTCTTCATACATATTATGGATAGTTTATAATGCCAAAATAGCTTCAATATATAGAGCATAGGAGAGGAGAGAGAAAGAGTGACATTGAAGAGTCACCATGACAAGTGTCAAGTATTGAAGACTAGTTATAATGCAAGAGGACTAAGATAAAATATCATGAAATTATCTTAGATAAGTGTCCATCTTAAACATGACATCTTCTTAAAGTTGGCATGGGGACACTTCATATCCTTATTCAAATTGATTTCTTGATGAGGAGTCTAATTAACTACTTGAAAACACCTTTGAATTCATTGACACATGTGCCCTAGCTTGAGAAGGTGGAAACATTATTGGTTTAATTCATTATACACTTATCCAACTAATTATCTTCCTCTTGCCACTTATTTTTACTTCTTTATAATCTCTCATTAGCCTTCTAAGCCTCAATTACCACACTTATCACTATGGTTATTTTCACACACTCATGGAGATTCATTGAATAGATGTGAGACAACTTATAAATATATCTTTGTCATCTGGTCTATCATTTTAATGAAATTCAAAAGCACACTTCTCATAATCAACTTAATAGTCATCTTGTTTCTCATTGTTTTATCCAAGACTACCTACAATAACCAACTTAGAAGAGGGTTTTCCATGCATTACTAAGGTGATAATGAGGTATGATGATTAAAAATACATCTCTACACACCTTCCACAATGACTTCCACTTGTTTATTCCTTCCTACATCTTCAAATTATCTCAATTGTTATAGAAAATATAAAATTTAGTTTATCTTTAAAAGTGATGGTACATAACAATTGAGTGGCAAGGAGCATGAGAGAGTGTCAAGTAGGTAAAAATCATTTTTTAGGCCAATTGATGACTTATATATGTGTTTATATTCATTTTTTCCTCTTTAGGCTCTTATGAGGGTTTTAGGTCATTTAGGTTATTAATAATGATTCATAAAGGTTAAGCCCTTAACCTTTAAACCAATGCCACTAGTTTTTATTTCATGAATTTCCTCAACTATCCCTAAGTTCTTGAGACACCATGAATCTTATTCATAAAAATTTGAGTGAAATAATTTGGCTCTCAAGTTCTTATTATGCATTATGGACACCCATCTGACAAATTGAGGCTAACAATGGCCAATCTAGGTTGTTCTCTAAAAATAAATGAGTCTCATCAACTCTCAATTCTCCCATGAAGGATCTCATATTTTTTGGGGAGATCATATGATCTTATGAGTGAATTGTGGAAGCTTGAGGTTCATGTCCAATTCTTAGGCCTAATAGGTATAAACTAGTTCTCTAAATATGTGTCCACTTTAGTGGTGAAAGTGTATATATGACCTTATCAACACTAATTTATATACAATTTAATCCTATACATAATCCCATAGTCACTCAAGACTCTTCCATTTATCCTTTCACCATAAATGTACTAGATCTGTAGGTTGTGTTACTCATGGAGTGCCTCAAGTTTGAGATAAAATAGAGAGCACCTCCTCAGTTAGTTTGACCTAAAAGAAACCATGGATGTATTTATAAATTCAAGATGACATTTTAAATCCATTTTAAAATCCTAACCATGATTCAATATGTCTCAAGCATCAAATTATCTCATGACTAGCTTCTAGGCCTGTGACTATGTGTAGGGTTTTAACAAGGCTTAAGAACCTTTAGCTATGACTTTATTTATTCATGATTGCCTCGAAGAATCAAATGGAATTATGATTTTATCACTTTGAGAGTGATTTCATCATGGTCACCTCTATCTTTCACCTTTTTTATCAACCAAACCTACATTATTTATTAACTTATGCTAGTTTGCAGTCCTCATTTCAAACTATAGGTGTAAATTTAGAAATATAACAGATTATTATAGGTGGTGATATATTCTTGAGCACTATGTTTCCAATTTTGGTTCCTCCTAAGGTCACTAGGACCATCTTACAACTAGATTGATTTATTTATACCTTCACATGTTATAATCTTTCCATCACCAATGCACTATAGTTGTACAAGTTACATTTCTCCAAGTTCATTTTTTCCTAATAGAATTGTAGTTCTCAGAGTGTTTCCACCAAAAACTTGACTAAGCTGAAATCTATTCAACCATCAATCTCTCTTCACCTAACAACTTCCTCTTTTTTCAAGATGTGACCTCTAGGCCAAAGATGTAAGAAAGAATCCATTAGGCTTACACAAACCTCATAAACATCCACCATTGGATGATAGTGTATGGAGATAAATCTATTTTTGAAGATGTTAAGGTAAATCATCCTGTTTACAACTTTATTTAATTCTAAGAAAATAGAGGTGGTTATGGTGTTTATTATTTAACCCATATTGGAATGTCACCCTCTATAACTTCTTTAATACAAACCCTCAATGGAAAATCTAACCAACATGATCTAAGGGTTTAAAAATCTATATATTATCTTTGACCTAACGCCACTCACAAGAAGGTAAACTCTACAACTGTGAAAACATTATTCTTAGCTTTCAACGGTGTTCACTTATAGCACAAGAGAGTGATCCTACTTATATTCCATGGTCACAAAAGCCAAAAAAATTGAATTCAACATGAAAAGGGTGAACATGCTTTGTAATTCTACATACACTACTTCATTCACACAAACTGATTTCTAATATGAAACTAGATGAGGAAAATTGGGTGATTGGGATTGTATAAGTAGTTTGAAGGTACTAAAAATATTAATGATTGTTCATATAGCACAATACACCATTTTTTAAACTATGACCATGAAATGGAATCTCATAAGGACTACTAACATCCCCCAAGTTACTCATTCCAAATCCTCTTCCTTTAGCCATACCAAATGAAAACCGTTGACCCTTTCTAAGATGTCCAAAGGAATTGTTGGCCATTTTTTGGCCCACATACCAAGCTTATGCCTAGATGAATAAGCTTTGCAAAATTATAATGCTTGAAGGTCAAAAAATAGGTTTTTAAAAAGGTCTAGAAGGGATTACATACCTTGTAAAATGTAAATATAAATATTTTTGGACTAATTCTTTACTTTGGATTTCTTTCGACCTTTTCATTGCTAAGATAGTTTCATTCAAGACCTTCTTTTGGATAAGTGTTAAATTCTTTTAGACAATTTATCTAAGATAAATTTTGTATAGGGTTAATTCTTTTAGACAAAATGTATGAAGTAAAAGACAAAGACTAAATTATTTCAAGGAAATTCTTCCACAACTTGAAGACTTATTTCTTTTAATAGATTTATTTTGGGCCTTTTAGGATAAGTATCAAGAATTGTTTTAGACATTTTATCTGAAATAAAAGGACCAAAGGATTTTTATCTCAGGAAGTGTACCAAGAAAAAGCTCACAAGGATATATTTTTCAAAGTGAAGTGGCCAAGACAATTTTCCTGAAGGGATACTCTCAGGAAAATGGTCTGATACAAAAAAAAACCTGAGGGCATTTTCAATTCTTTCAAAGGGCACTTTCAAGAAGCTGAAGGCCACTTGCATTTTTCTTAAGGGAATTTCCAAAGGCAAAAAGGTTCTTTTCAAAACTCCAAAGGTTATTTTTCTTAGGGAAATATCCCAATTCATTATTTTTGAAGGATTTGTTTCTCAGGGAAATGGTCCATTACAAAGTTCTGATGGTCCAAAATAGAAAAGTCGAAGGGTTTTTCTCAAAGTAGATGGCCCATTTCCAAGTCTAAAAAGGAATTAAGTAGATTTTAAAAGGGAATTTCTAAAAGGAAAGGATAAAAAAAAATTCTAAAAGAATTAGGCTGAAGGCAAAAAGGTAAAGGAATTTTAAAGTAAAGGACACATTTCCTTCAAGAAAATTGTCTAAGACAATTTTTCTAAACGTAGATTTCTTTCAAAACTTTTGTCATGAATAAAAAGAACTTTTCAAAAATGCTAAAGGGTCCATTTAAAAATTTGAAGGTTTCTTTAAAGATAGGAAAAGGGTTCATTTACAAAGTTTAAAGGGTATTTTCCCTTTAGAATAAGGCATTTTTCAAAGTTTTGAAGGGTACTTTCCCTTCAGAAAAGGGAACTTAGCAAAATGCCAAAGGAAATTATTTGGGGAAAAGTCTGAAGACATGTTTTCCTTTGAACAAAGTATCTATAGGAAATCATCCAAAGGAAAAAATTGAAAATGATTAATTACATTCACACCAGTGTCAAATTTCAAGCTCAACAAATAACTATTGGGATTCAAATATCCCATAATGGGCCTCATAAATGTCAAAATTTAAACCCCTACAAGTAGTCATTGGCATTAAAAATCCATCAAATGGGTCTCCAACCAATCAACAAAAGATGAGGAGGAATTCTCCTTTTAGCTTTGATGATGTGGTCTATAGCCTACATACAAGACATGCAAAGTGAAGGGGCACACCAAATTTTAAATGAAAATATCAAATCATTCACACTTATTAGAGACATTCAGCTATCTTTGACATGGATCTATTAGTTCCAAAAAGGGACTTGAATGTAAAGCAGACTTGAGTTAGACCAGATGCATTAAAAGGGGAAGGTGTTTCCAATTAGGCTTTATAGAGGAAAAAATAGACCTTTTAAACCTAATAAAGATCAAAAGAAGCTATGCAATCTATGGACTTACATTGACATAAATGGATATAGGAAAACCAATGTCCTTTGATTGGTTTTCCATCTATAGGAAAGATCTATTTTAGGTTTCAATGTAAGAGCTGGTAGATGTAATTAATGGAGAGGCCCTCATCCTTCGACATGGCCATCATCTCTAACAAATAACCACTCAATATAGAAGAAATGTGGCTCGGTCTAGATTCAAAGATATGGGGACTTCATCCTTGTACATGTAGGACATACAAAGTGAAGGAGCACACCAAGTTTTTAATATGGGGATGAAATCATTCACACTTGGTGGAGATATGTAGCAACCTATGGCATGGCTCTCTTAGCTCCAAATTGGGAGACTTGAATGCATGAGTGGATTGAGAAGATTTGAAGTGATTTTGGATAGTTTATCTCATGGTCAAGGTAGTTGCATGATTTGAATGCAAAATATCTAGAGGATAATATCAAGGATCTTAGTCATTATGACCCCCTCTCCTTCCTCTCACATAATCCCCCTCTTCTCTTATCCCTTTTGCTATATATATAAGATTTTGAGCCAAAAAATGGATCCCTTGATTGGTGATAAATTTACTCTATCAAAACTATTGTGTAACACTCTCTTGAAGAAATACGATAAATTTTGATTCTAGTTTGGAGCAAAGTGTGCATTATTAGGGTTTTAACTTGCAGAATGTATGTCTCTTTTAGTCATCTATGAATCCTCCATGGACCTTTCTTTAATTATTTTGGTTCCTTGCATGTTGTGTGAAGTATTAGACATTGGTTACTTCTTGAAGTATCATAAGTTTATAGTGTCTCATACAAACCTATTTCTTTATATCCTTCAAATTACAGGGTTTCCCTTCAACCTCCATGCAAACACTTATGCTTTTGGTATTAAGATAGGATTAGGTTATTCTATGTCTTGATTAAATTCATTATTATTCATTAAGGTTTCTAGGCTAAAAGTGGATCATTTAATATTTGGTACATCACCATCCTTAGCTTAGATTTCCCTTTCATGTTATCTTTCTCTCCCTTTTCCTTAGTTAGTAGTAGATTATAGAATGGGAAGCAATCCAAAGTGAATCATCTGAAGAGCTAGCCTCATTAAAAATCCTAGAGGTTCAACCTCACTATAGGATACCCATAGCCTGAGGTTGTTCTAATATTTTAGATGGGAGTGAGAGAGCTTGAAAAAACTCTCCCAAAAGGGTGCAATTCTAGACCACAATAAGAATGATAGGAGAGAAAAACTAGTTTTTGATAATTTTAGATCTATTAAATCCACCTATGCCTAGAAATGACCTATGGGCATCTCAATACACCTTATTAAACCATTAACATGTTCCAAATGACTCATCCTAGTCTATACAACCATATGAAACTAACCTTTTACCGATGATCTTCTTTATTTTACATTAAACCTACAAAATTTTAGTTTCAAAGCCTTTCTCTAACATGTGTTACATTATTATACTATTTGACATTTGTCCTTTTGATGATATTCATGTATAATACATTAAAATGACCAAAAGTGGCATAAAATGACATTAAGAAAAATGGACAAGAGTGACAAATCTAAAAACGTATTATGTGGCCTTAAAGTTATGACTTGACCCCACTTAGGACCATGGTAACCATTTTCAAACCTAGGGGACCTTATGGATAGTTTGAACATGCAAGGGGTTGACCTAATTTGACCTAGGGTGAAATTTTGGTCAATATTTTTGTGATTTCTAGGTGTAGCATGCTTACTTTGCTAAGGTCCAGTTGCCTTCTCCTATCATTTGAAAATGGAGTCACCCATATACTATAATTGACATTGATATGCCTCAGAAAAGACTCCAAACTCACACCAAACATAATAGGAAATAAACACACAAGACAGGACACCAAGACACACAATTTTGTTCTCTAATAACTTAGGGAAAACACATAAATAACTCAAAGTAAAACACACACATATTCTAATATGTACAAGAGCTCAAAACATTTGAGGTGAAAGACAACGTATTCATTGCTTCAACTAGGGTCAAATACAATGCTTCTAGAATCACTTCTGCTTCATTAAAACAAACCATCATAGTATGAATTTTTGTATATAAAAAATAGCTTATGGAGGTAATCAAAGGACTTACTTATTGGTAATTTGGTTGGTCAAGACCAAATATCAACCCCTACAATCTAAAACTTTTTTTTGGTACCACTAATAGCCTCTTCAAGTGGTTTAAAATTCTATATTTTGGCCTAAAAGGACAAGTTTCCCTCTTTACATGATAAAATTGGTCCCTAAAGGTCATTAATTTAGGCAAAACACCTTCAAATATATTCAAATTTATGTAATAACCTTAGTTTTAAAATTTCATACTTTAAAAAGGTGATTTCATGGTAGTACAAGCCTTAAAAAAACCCTAAATAACCCACATGTGGAAAATTCAGACCTATAAAGATGTTAAAAATATAATTTCTTGTGATAACATGTCCAAATACTTGTGGACTCCTCTTCATGCATTAAATTTGGTAGTGATGAGATTAAGTTGGAATAAAAGGCAAGTTTTAGAGCCATTTTATGCAATTTTCATTGGGAAGTATGGATTCATATAGAATTTTGTATAATTGAAGAATGCAATAGGAGAATCAGGTCATGAAAAATATTCCACAAGAGTTTCATGGCAATTGGATGCAATACAGGCCCTAAACTGATCTCTTCCTTTCACCTTTCTTTTTTATACATAGTGATAGGCTTGTAGGTTTAATGATGGTACGGACTAGAGAGATAAGGTATAAGTCTAAATTTTTGGAAAAAGAAAGTAGAATCAAAGGGATTCATAATGGATTAATTGGTTATATAATTTGTATTTTATCCATAATGAATCATCCATTTAAAGTTAGGTTAATTTCTATAGTTTTACATCTAGGAAGGCAACCATTTTTTTCAGTTTCTCCTCACCAAGGCATCATTTCAAGAAAATTCTAGTTTTTTAAATTTCTCAAGAACCTAATATACCTTTCCATGACATTATATAGGTCCTTTTCACATGTTTTAGGGTCAAACAAATGAGCTTTGATAAGAATATTTTAATTCTATAGTCTACATACTTAAAGAGGAATTGATGGTCATGGAGAGAGAAGGCAACATCAAGTTTTCTTGAATTTGTGTTTGTAGGGTATCCTTCATGTTTTTTGTGTTCTCCAAGAAAAAATATCAAAAGTTATATAATTTTAATATAAAAATTCCATTTATTTGTTCTCAAGTATTACCAAGAAATCCCAATTTGGCATTATTTAAGATTTTCTAGCATCTTTTTAGGTTTTAGAAAAGTACTAGGTTTTGATTTTATCATCTTGTGCTCCTCCAATGGCCTTAAAATTGATATGGCGTGATAAATATAGGCCTAGGTTTGAATATGATTCTTCAAGTTTCACTTATCATGCTTACAATTACTCTTTTCCACCTCCACCTCACTCACATCCATATCACTATCATACTCAACCATCTTCCACTATGTTTATTCTTATTTCCACCCTCCATTCATGTGTTTTCATCATATTTCATCCTCATCACCCTTCCACCCATCTCCATTATATAAATTAATTAAAAGAGAGAGATAAGTGTTGATAAAATACCATCACAAGCATGAAAAGGAGGTATGCAGACTTTGGAGCATCATAATACAGTCATAAGATAAGGTCTACAGTGAGGTCACATAGTCAAGTATTGGTCATGAAGGTACAATAAAGAATCAAGGTAAAAGATACCTTATTCAAGGTCTAGTGAGATATATAAATAAATTTTCATGATAAAGTATAAGGAGAAATTCATCATGGATGTGAGAGTAGGTGTTTGGACCTTGAAATTTGGCATCTTTTCAATAAGATCACATACAAAAAAAAGGGGAACATAGTCATGTTTTCCATGAGGGACATCAATCAAATAATTATAATGAAGGTATCTATATATGGTCTCTCTACAATGACCTCATGAAGAAAATTAAGGGATATTGTGAAGTATAAAATAATATTTAGTCTTCTTTAAGATCTGTATGTAGTTTTGGACCATAAAAAATGTACCCTACAATAATATAGTAAAGATATAGCCTTTTTAAGCTTGATCTCATGATATGGAAGTATAAATGAGGTTGAAAGGTAGTATTATAGTCATTTTCATGTTATATATTAAATAACTTTTTCAAAACCATCTAAAATCATTTAAGAATCACATCTATGCACTTACAACTACCTATGAGAACACCTACAATAAGTTTTAAGATTGAGAAAAATGAAACTACAATCTAGTATCTAGATAGTGTTTTAGGTATACATCAAGGGTTTTGAAACTTTAAAACATGGTTTTGTGTTTATAAACCATAATGATAGAGGAAACATAAAAAATGGATATATTTATTTCATGAAGATATAGGGCTAAAGAATAAAACATGAACCTACAGGTTGCTCTTAAGGTCACAATTGAATGAAGTGATGAGGGATTTTTGAAAGCTCAAAGGGACCTATTAAGTATCACTACCAATGCACGGTTAATCATGAGGATTATGAACCTCATTTTATGGATTAAATAAAAAATTGTGAATTTTTCAAATAATCATTATAAGGAAAAGAAGCTAAAAGTAGACCTACAGTCCCTAAAAGGCACCTACAACCAACTAAAGACCCTATAATCAGTAAGCTAGACAATGCTATGGAATAATATTAAAGGTTTAAGACCTTAAAAGAAGGTTATTATGACAATAAGGGGTTAATTTATAAAGTTAATGGAATTAGATAATTTATTTACTTGTTTACAAACTTTCATAGTCATCCCAAGGTCTGTCATAATCCATACACCTACCTACATACAAGTATAGTGAAAAGAGGCTTGTCTTCAAGAAGAGATCATAGTGATATGTTATGAAATAGGTATGATTTTATAAAAAGGTGAATATATATTGTGGAATACTAGTCTTAATTACCTTTAAAATCAATGATAACTATGTTCTTTACTATTTAATAACCTAGTCTTCACCTACAGTTGTTTGTATAGGGTATCTTAAGATAGTCAAAGGGAGTCTCAAGATGGTCATGATAGTATAAGGACATGGATTACATGGTGAAAATATATGGGATACAAGTGTTAAAATCATATCATGAAATCCCTTCAAGGTTTCATCTAATAAAATCCACTTACAGTCTATACAAGACCTCAAGAGCATAACCTATAGTCATCTTAAGGCTAAAGGTCCTTCAAGCTAAGGTACAAGAGTAAGTAGTAGCAATTGAAGAGTATCATTTAAAGTATATTATACAAAAATAAAATGATGATTAATACTCATCAAAGGATATTAATATTTTTAAAACCCTAATTAAGTATTGCATTAAGCAAGACCTCTCGAAACACCATGCTACAATCATTATGGAAACATAGGCTCTCCTCTAAGATCTTTCAAATTGGTGACTAGAAAGAAAAGTTCTAAAGGGAGTTTCATATCCAATGAAAAGAGGTTTTAATTTTTTTTTAATTCATTAATGTCAAGGGAGAGTTAGATAGAGTTTTCAAAGACAAACCAAATTCAAGTCAACTACTAGCCACACCTACAGCTATACAAAGGTTCTAACACCAACATAATCATGTTATTATCATGAAGGAATATGAGAAGTGTAGTGGTACATATGATTCTATTAATAATTAATGGGTATATTGAGGTAGTAAAGTATGAATTAATTTTTCATAATATCATGATGAACCTTTGAAGATATCAACACAAGCAAACCCTACAGGCCTATGTATAGAAGGTTGACTGTGAGGCCTAAATGCCTTGCTTGAGGTCAAAACATACTAAAAGAAAGGTGAATGGTGGTTACCAATAAGGTGAAAGTCCTAATAGATATAAATGATTTTTAATTTGATAAAATACTTCCATTTATCATAACATGAAGCTCCAAGTACTATTGAAATACAATCAGATGATGTCTTTTGAGGAGGTACAAAGTGATACAAGGTAACATAAAGGATTGTGAGATAGAAAATGAAGGGTAGGAGGAAATAAAGGAGGTTTTCATGAAATAATTAAAAATTTTAAATATTTATTAGGAAAAAAACCGTGGTAAAAAACCAAAAATCATTCAATCACATGCTCAGTCAATGCATAAGAAGATAGTTTGAGAGAGATTGGTGAGTTTTTGGCATCTACAGGTTGAATCAAGACTCAAAATTTGGTATAAATGGTATTAATGACTTGAGGAAGATTTCATAAAATTATCAAGGCCATTTCACAATTTTAATTACCCATTATTTTTACACAGTCCCCTACATGTACATTCACTAGCACCATTAGAGTAGGTAGTATTCTTGGGTGTATACAGGTGTGTTAGAAGGGTTGGAGCTTTAGTGGAATATTTAAAAACAATTAAAATATGTTATTAAAACTTCACAAGACCTTTCAAGAGTGTCAAAACTCTAAATTATTTTCAAAACATGCCCTTGAAGGCTAAAACAAGAAATTTATCATATAGCTTCATAAGGCATTTTTTGACCTATCAAGCAAGATGGAACCTACAAAGTAATTTTATGATGTGGTATAGGTCCCATGATGATGATTTAAAGTAGGGAGAAGCAATATAGGAGTCATTTTATTCAAAGGAGGAAATTCAAATTCTAAAATTATTAACACCCATTCAACATGGTTTTAAAACCCTAAGTACTACATTAAGCAAGACCTCTTGAAACACCATGCTACAACCATTATGGAAATGCAAGATCACCTTTAATACCTTTCAAATTGGTGATTAGCGGGAAGAGTTCTAAATGGAGTTTCATATCCAATGCAAAGAGGTTTTTAAAAGGGTGTACTTCATTAGTGTCAAGGGAGAGTTGGATAGAGTTTTCAAAGACAAACCAAATTCAAGTCAACTACCAACCACACCTACAACTATACAAAGGTTCTAACACCAACACAATCATGTTATTAGCATGAAGGAAGATGAGAAGTGTAGTGGTAAATATGATTATCTTAATAATTAAGGGGTATATTAATGTATTAAAGTATGAATTAATTTTTCATGGTATTATGATGAACCTTTGAAGATATCAACACAGTCAAACCCTATAAGCCTATGTATAGAAGGTTGAATGTGAGGCCAAAATGCCTTACTTGAGGTCAAAACATACTAAAAGAAAGGTGAATGGTGAAGAAAAATAAGTTGAAAGTCCTAATAGAGATAAATGAGTGTGAATTAGATGAAATACTTCCATTTCTCATAACATGAAGCTCCAAGTACTATTGACATACAATCATATAATGTCTTTTGAAGACGTACAAAGTGACATAAGGTAACATAGAGGATTAGGAAATAGAAAATGAAGGGTAGGAGGACTTAAAGGAGGTTTTTATGAAATAATTAAAACTTTTAAATCTTTATTAGGACACAAAAACCATGGCAAAACACCAAAACTTAGTTAGTCACATGCTCTGTCACTGCATAAGAAGACAGTTTGAGAGAGATTGGTGACTTTTTGGCATCTACAGTTTGAATCAAGACTTGAAATTTGGTACACATGGTCTTAATGACTTGAGTAAGATTTCATAAAATTATCAAGGTAATTACACAATTTTAAGTACCCACTAATTTTACACAGTCCCCTACATGTACATTCACTAGCACCATTAGAGTAGGTAGTATTCTTGGGTGTATACATGTGTGTTAGAAGGGTTGGATATTTAGTGAACTATTTAAAAATAATTAAAATATGTTATTAAAGCTTCACAAGACCTTTAAAAAGTGTCCAAACTCTAACTTATTTTTAAACCATGCCCTTGAGGGCTAAAACAACCAATTTAGCCTATAGCTTCATAAGGCATTTTTGACCTATCAAGCAAGATGGAACCTACAAAATAATTTTATGATGTGGTATAGGTCCCATGATGATGATTTAAAGTAGGGAGAAGAAATGGAGGATTCATTTTCATTCCAAAAAGGAAATTCAGATTCGAAAATTCTTAACACCCATTCAACATAGTTTTAAAACCCTAATTACTACATTATGCAAGACCTCTTGAAACACCATGCTACAACCATTATGGAAACACAAGCTCTCCTTAAATATCTTTCAAATTGGTGACTAGTAGGTAAATTTCTAAAGGTAGTTTCATATCCAATTAAAAGAGTTTTTCAAAATGGTGTACTTAATTAGGGTCAAGGAAGAGTTATATTTTACAAAGACAAACCAAATTCAAGTCAACTACCAACCACACCTACAATTATACAAAGGTTCTAACACCAACACAATCATGTTATTAGCATGAAGGAAGATGAGAAGTGCAGTGGTACATATGATTATCTTGATAATTAAGGGGTATATTAATGTAGTGAAATATGAATTCATTTGTCATAGTATCATGATGAACCTTTTGAAGATATCGACACAGTCAAACCCTATAGGCCTATGTATAAAAGGTTGATTGTGTGGCCTAAATGCCTTACTTGAGGTCAAAACATACTAAAATAAAGGTTAATGGTGGTTACCAATAAGGTGATAGTCCTTATGGAGTTAAATGAGTGTGAATTAGATCAAATACTTCCATCTACCATAACATTAATCTCTAAGTACTATTGACATACAATCATATGATGTCTTTTGAGGAGGTATAAAGTGACAGAAGGTAACATCAAGGATTGTGAGATAGAAAATGAAGGGTGGGAGGAATTAATGGAGGTTATTATGAAATAATTCAAACTTTTAAAGATTTAATAGACACAAAAACCATGGTAAAACACCAAAACATAGTCAATCACATGCTCAATTAATGCATAAAAAGACAGTTTGAAAGAGATTGGTGACTTTTTGGCATCTACAAGTTGAATCAAGACTTGAAATTTGGTACACATGGTATTAATGACTTGAGGAAGATTCCATAAAATTATAAATTCAATTACAAAATTTTAAGTACCCACTATTTTTACACAGTCCCTTACATGTACATTCACTAGCACTATTAGAGTAGGTAGTATTCTTGGGTGTAGACAGGTGTGTTAGAAGGGCTAGAACTTTAGTGGACTATTTAAAAATAATTAAAATATTTTATTAAAAATTAAAAATAAATTTCAAGAGTGTCCAAACTCTAAATTATTTTCAAACCATGCCCTTGAGGGCTAAAACAACCAATTTAGCCTATATCTTCATAAGGCATTTTTTGACCTATCAAGCAAGATGGAACCTAAAAAGTAATTTTATGACATGGTATATGTCCCATGATGATGATTTAAAGAGGGGAGAATAAATGGAGGAATAATTTTAATTACAAGGAGGAAATTCAAATTCTACAATTCTTAACACCCATTAAACATAGTGTTAAAACCTTAAGTACTACATTACGCAAGACCTCTTGAAACACCATGCTTCAACCATTATGGAAACATAGGCTCTCATTTAATATCTTTCAAATTGGAAAATAGTAGGTAGAGTTCTAAAGGGAGTTTCATATCTAATGAAAAGAGGTTTTAAAAAGTGTATACTTCATTAGGGTCAAGGGAGAGTTAAATACAGTTTTTAAAGACAAACCAAATTCAAGTCAACTACCAACCACACCTACAGCTATACAAAGGTTCTAACACCAACACAATCATGTTATTAGCATGAAGGAAGATGAGAAGTGCATTGGTACATATGATTCTCTTGATAATTAATGGGTATATTAATGTATTAAATTATGAATTCATTTGTCATAGTATCATGACGAACCTTTTAAGATATCAACATAGTCAAACCCTATAGGCCTATGTACAAAAGGTCGACTGTGAGGCCTAAATGCATTGAGGTAAAAAAATACTAAAAGAAAGGTGAATGGTGGTTATCAGTAAGTTAATATTCCTTATGGAGCTAAATGAGTTTTAATTAGATCAAATACATCCATTTATCATAACATGAAGCTCTAAGTACTATTGGCATACAATCATATGATGTCTTTTGAGGAGGTACAAAGTGACATAAGGTAACATAGAGGATTGTGAGATAGAAAATTAAGGGTAGGAGGAATTAAATGAGGTTTTTATGAAATAATTAAAACTTTTAAATATTTATTAGGACACAAAAACCATGGTAAATTACCAAAACTTAGTCAGTCACATGCTCAGTCAATGCATAAGAAGACAGTTTGAGAGAGATTGGTGACTTTTTGGCATATAAAGGTTTAATAAAGACTTTAAATATGATAAAAATATTCATAATGAATTTATTAATATTTCATAAAATTAAAAAATCCATTACAAAAGTGTAAGTACCCACTATGTTTACACAGTCCCCTACATGTATATTCACTAGCACCATTAGACTAGGCAGTATTCTTGGGTGCATAAAAGTGTGTTATAATGGTTTGAGATTTATTATAATATTTAAAAATAATTAAAATATGTTATTAAAACTTAAAAATACATTTCAATAGTTTCCAAACTCTAAATTATTTGCAAACCATGCCCTTGATGGTTAAAATAAACAATCTAGCCTATAGCTTTATAAGGCATTTTTTGACCTATCAAGCAAGATGGAACCTCAAAAATAATTTTATGATGTGTTAAAGGTCCCATTATGATTATTTAATGTATTTATAATAAATGGAGGAGTCATTTTCATTCCAAGGAGGAAATTTGAATTCTACAATTCTTAACACCCATTCAATACACCTAATCAAATGCTCGTATCTTTCAGCACATGAAGAGTTTGTCAAAAATATTTTAGAATGATTTGAGGAACCATATAAAATTATAATTAATTAAAAATTTAATTTGGTTTAGGGGTTGTGAGTTATGAAAAAATTTTAATAGTGTAAGTAGTTCAAAATGTAAGCAAAACCCTACAGACAAATTTCTTGATGTGGTTATCTTCTCATATCTTTTACAAGGGACCACAATATTTTTAAGAATTTTTAGGGGGTTTTTATAATAAAAACATATGAAAATAAGTTTGGATTTGTATGTCTCTACTTCATGAATCATCTTTGAGAAGATTTAGCTCCAAAACCCTCCCAAACCCTCATAGTGACCAGTTTTGAGAAAAGTTGATTTTATTGACATCAAAACCTCATGCATAAACCTAAAACCTCTTAAAACATCAAATAAAATCAGATAATACCCAAAAAATGTCAAAAAATTCAATTTTTTATGGATCTACATGGATCAAGACATAAATCAAGTTTGTTGGAGAGAAAAGCATAAAAGATAAGGTACACAGTAGTTTACATGAAATCCAATTCATGGAGATTTAAGCCTAAGTATTTTTATTCATATAAAAATCATCATTTGGTTATAAATATTATTATAAGTGACCTTACCAATTCCTTAAAAATAGTCAATCTATAGGAAAATGAAGTAAAATTGACCTAGTTAACTATGGTGATTGAGTTGTAAGAGTTTCTTCATCAAAATCACCTATCTCATGGTGTAAGGAGTTGTTACAGGTCTAATAAAAATTTTATTTTAATTTTTCATGGTTTTATTATATGTTATAATGGATTTAAAGTGAAAACATTAGGATACTAGGCCTAATTGGCCTATTTGCTCAAACATCAAAGTAGAAGTTGGCATTGAATGAATATCAAGGGGATAACATAGAGTTTCCATGCCACTTATCTATTGTTCAAGAGGATATATCATACACTTTCAATTTTATAAGATCCAATTCATGAAAATAAGGACTTAGTGGAGATATATTGTCTTAAAAATAGATCATCACTCCAGTTGACCAGTTTCATACATATTTCAAGGTTTTTATGTAAAGGAAGACTTATATTCAAATTCAACTCATTCCAAGTGGAGTAAATTGTCAGATTGGCCATCATCTTAGATATTTTCGTATAATATTGAAAAAATATATTTATAAATCAATAAAATCATAGATAAATTATAAAGGAAGAAGAAACTTATCTTCACATGATAATACTGTAAAATATAGTTACTTGCATAAAATCATATTAACCTATCTAACCTTCTAAAAAGGAAAAATGAGGTACATATAGGGAAAATTATAACAACATGAGAAAGCCTATAATTTTACTAATTAGATAATTACATTAAAAATATAATTAGCCTATGTGACCCTTTTATAACTAACCTAAGGAAGCTTAATTGACAAAGAATGGCCATAAGGCTATGTAGGCAAAACCCAATGGGAAAAAGCACTACACTAACACCCCCCCCCTTAAGCATAGATTAGGTGAGATGATAATTGGGTCTCAACATTGAAATCCTATTGAGGTACCCAAGTACATAAATAAGAACATCCATAGGAGGAAGGAGAAGGTGGAACAACCCTAATCCCAATGAGAGCTCACAAATGAATAAATTTATTCTCTGTGAATGGTTTGGTTAAAATATCTATAATTTTCTCTGATGATGGATAGTGCTAAATATAAATGACTTACTTGTTGATAATATCCCTGATGAAGTGCATGCGAATCTCTATGTGCTTGGTCCATTGATGAAGAACTAGATTCCTATAAATCTAGATAGTTCTTTGGTTGTCATAGTAGATAATTGTTGGCTTATGAAACTAGATACCAAACTTAGTGAAAATCCCTTGAAGCTCAACTGTTTCAATGGTATCATTGGCATCCCCTCTATATTCTACCTCTATAGATGATAAATAAATTGCATGTTACTTCTTACTTGACTAGCTTATTGGACCTGAACCAAGTGATAAACTATAGCCTAAAGTGGACTTTCAACTCTGAATATCTCTATCCCAATCTAAATCTATGTATCTAATCAAATCAACCTATATTACTACTCTTTAATGTATCCCATAGTTGTGTGAACCCTATATGTAGTTCAAAATCTACTTAGTTACTTTCCAATGTAATTCATGTGGCTCTTGCATAAACTGGGAGACTATGCCAACTACATAGGATATGTTTGGTCTAGTGTGTGTGAGATAGATAAGACTACCCACAAGCTACCAATATGGAGTTGCATCAACCAATGGTGTAGGACAATCAACCTCAATCTTCACACCAAAAAATAAGGGATTAGGAGTGGGCTTATAATTAGCCATGTTAAACCTCATAACAAAATCAAGAGAATATTTGGATTGTGATAAAGTTATCCTAGAGTCTGACTGAATGATTTTAATCCTAAGAAATTAATGCAAATATACCATGTTTGTCATTGAAAATATATCTAAAAGTTTAGTTTTCACTACTAATATGGATGATCGTGAGCTCCCTATAATCAAAAAGTCATCCACATAGAGAACTAAGATCAATAGAGAATCAGTCTACTACAAGATATAGACATTCAGATCTAAGTAGCATTTTTTGAACCCTAATTTGAGGAGAAATGAGTCCATCTTGGAATAACATGCTTGAAGAGCCTATTTGAGCAAACCAAGGAGGAATATTCTACAAAGCCTGTTATTGCTCCATGTAGATCTCTTCTTTGAGGTCCCTATGTAGAAAAGCACTCTTGACATTTATTTGGTGAACATCCCATCAATATGTAGTTATGATGGCTAGAGTGAGTATAATAGACATCATAATGGCTATAGGAGTAAATTTCTTAGTGTAGTCTATGCTAGAAACCTGAGAAAACCCTTTTGTAACCAGATGAACTTTGTACTTATCAACAGACCCATCTACACCATACTTATTCTGATAAACCCATTTGTAATGGACCAATTTTATTTCTTTAGGAAGAGGGACCAAGTCCCATGATTTGTTCTTGATTAGGGAACTATACTCCTCTTACATAGAAAAATCTCATTCTGAAATGCCAAATGCCTCATGAAAGGTTTGCAAATTTGAGGCAATAGCCAAGTAGGCATGTGAAGTCCCATGAAACTATGAATGTGTCTACGTTATATCTGATGGATTTTATACCCATTTCCTAACACTCTGAAGTGTCTATCTGGCCTATGTGGGACCATAATTGTATGATATTGGAGAATCAAGAGGTGAGACATCATCATATAAAGTGTGAGTGTGAGATGGAGGAGAATCCTCATCATTGCTCTCATCACTTGAACTTGAAAAAGAAGAAGAGTCATCTTGATTATCATGAGGATTTTAAGGTGGATTTAAGTCATTGTTTGAGGTGGAATTAATGTCCAGTGAGACGTTTGAAGAGTCTAGAGTGCCAATAGTGAGTTAAAGTGGGCCCTCATGAAACTTGACACTCTTTTCAATGAAAAACTCATGAGTTTTAGGATGGATAAGCTTGTATCCCTTAGTACCCTTTACATACCCCACAAGGATACAAGACTAACTCTGAGGGTCCATTGCCATGAATTTATTCTTGGGAATATGGGCCATTGCTAGTGATCCAAATAATCAAAAGTGATCTATTACGGGCTTGTGACCATCTAAAGCTTAAAAAGGAGTTATTACTTTCAAGGCTTTATGTGGAACATGGTTCTAAACATAACACACATAATTGATTTCTTCAATTGAAAAATGAAGAGCAAGAGACTTAATTGAAGCATGTAGTTGGCCATTTCCTTTAAGGTACGATACTTACATTCAGTCACACCATTCTACTGAGGAATATATGGAACTATGTGTTGCATCTGAATCCCCTCTAATGTGTAAAACTACTCAAACCTATTGTTGACATAATCCCCACCATTATCAATCCTTAATATTTTGATGAAATAGTCTAACTGCTTATTTATAAGTGCCTTAAAATCCTCAAAGTGATCAAATACCTTAGACTTATTTTTGAGAAAAACAACCAGGTGTACCTCAAAAAGTCATCAATGAATGTGAGCATGTATCTAGTCTTATTGAATGAAGGTTTTGGAAATGAACCTATTATGTCACTTGGATAATTTTTAGCTTCTATTCGACTCTCCTTTCTTTACCCTTATCATATTTCTCTTTTAGATGATTATCAAGATTGTATTCATTTCATAAGACATCCAAGAATTTGAATTTAGGTAACCCTAAAACCATGTATTAATTCTAAGTTTCTCTAGGTAATAGTATTTTAAATGGCCAAACAATTCATGCCATAGTTTTCTCACTCCATCTACATGAGTAAGTAGTGTAGTAGAGGGTTGATCTAGGGAAAATTATGAGAAGGTATATAACCTAGATTGATGCTTAGCCTTCTCATAAGCCACTATGGTGACTCTATATATCTCCTTGATAACCACTGAATCAAGTGTGAACTCAACTCACTTCCCTACACCTATGTGAGTGATTTGGTACACTGATAGAAGATTGGTGGATAGTGAAGGAACACATAAAATAATATTAAAGGTCCCATCAATTAATTAAATAAATACTTTACCATTAAATTCTAATGAAGTGTCATCACCCATAAGAATTGAAGGCACAAAATATGGCTATATTTCTAAAAAAAGATCCTCTGAGGAAGCCATGTGATAAGAAGCATCTAAGTCAATAACCCAAGTCAAAGGCTAAGAAGCTACTACAACAAGTGCCTTACCCTTGTTTTTACCCTTTTTTAAATATTTATCCTTTATATAATCTTATGTGGACATGTTCTAAGTTGAGGAGTCAAGAACACTGATGTTATTCTTCTCAAGCATCTTAGTCAAGGTGTCAATCTTCTTTTTCATGCACTGAGATTCATCATGCCCAAGTTTCTTGCAAAAGTTGCATTTGAATTTATCCTTCTTAGATTTCCCACTTGAGGAGGAATCATTTAATGATGCCTTAAGCTTGGAATTTTATTTTTTATTCTTTTTATGCTCATTATTTAGTTTATATTATTTCTTCTCTTGTTTGCCACTACTAGAAGGCTTCTTCTTATCCTGATTGACAATTAAGGCATGTGATTTTGAAGACTTTAGTGCACCCATTTAAACCAAATTATCTTAATCCCAAGTCAAATCAATAAAAAAATCATCAAATGATGGCATTTTCCAAGTGGATTCAAGTGTTTGTTTGGTAGCATGAAATGTAGAGACAAAAATTGAATAATCATGACCCAATTTTACAAGCACAAATATAATCAATTGGTCATCTATTTTCTCAATTCCACATTGTTTCAACTACAGTCTCAGTAACTTAAAATTTTTAAATAAGTCTTGCAAGGTGTCATAGTCACTTGGGTTCAATGTGATGAGCTTATTCTCCAAGTCATGACCCCTCATGATGTCCTGCACTCCAAAAAGCTTGTCTAGAATGGTCTAGACTTCATTGGGAGTTTTTGTAGATTCAACATGAAATAAAAGGTTAGAAGGCATCGACAGACATAAGAACCCATAGGCATCATCACATCTATTTTAAAACTTAACCTTTTCATACATCTGTAGATGGCTCAGTTTCCTCACCCATAGTGATTTGATAGAGTCCTTTACCTCTCAAGGTGATCTATATTTTAGACTTCCATTTGAGATAGTTAAATGGTGTGAGTGGTTTAATGTTTAGATCCATTAGTGTAGATTAGATTGTGAAAATTTTTAGAATTGAAATGAAAGTAAAGAATATATTACACTCAATAAAATTACCTCCTTGAACTATCAATAAGACCCCACTTTAAGTTACAATATAACACACACTCAATATTAGACATCAGGATCTGTCAAGAATGCTAATATGCATAATTAGTGTGAGAGAGTATGAGAGGGATGTTGATCATATATGATAATATGTCTAACTAATAAGAAAGGTACAAAAGGTTTGAATTAATTTTTAAGCTATTACACCATGGAAAAAATGTATATTTCAAAAGGTCTAAAAAAATCACCAATGTGTAGATCTTGAAAAAATATGCACTTTTAAAAAAACACCCAAAAAGGAGCTATAGATTGAAATTTATGGCACTTACAAGTTCTTAATTCACATATTCATGTACCTTTTCTAAAAATAGAATTTTTTTCCACACTTATGATTTTCTATTAAGCATGGGGTATACTGAGAGGGGGGGTGAATCAATATATCATAAATCTTATAAACTTTCACTTAATCAAATTCCATTTAACCATACATTCAAGATATGCAATAAAAATAAAATAATAAACACCACACAAGATATAGAGAGACACCAAATTTAACATGAAAACCCAATGTGGGAAAAATCACAGAGAATAATCTCAAGTATATGAATGATCACCAACTCAAACTATAATATTCGTAAGCACCAACTTGTAGGAGCACCAACCCCTTTGCTGAGCACCAACAAAATAATTTTTCATGAGCACAAACCCATAAGAGTAATAAACCCTTTTCTAAGCACCAACACATCAACTATTCATGAGCATCAACCCATAGGAGCACCAACCCCTTTTGTGTATACCAAACAACTATCTCTCAATGTTGATTTCTCAACAAATGATAGCACATTACAATATCTCTTTCCTTTCTCTCTTTTACTCTTCTAATCTAGATATAGAAATTAAAAATCATACTCTCTCTTTCATATTACAAATGGCTTCTCAATCCTTTATTTATAGCTTTACAGATGACCTTTGGCCTTCACCCTTTGTGACCCTTCAATCCTCATGGAAAATGATGCCAAACTTGCATGACCATTCGTATCCTTACATTTTAAAAGTCATATGGTGACCCTTCATAAGCAAAATCATCCTTTCCTCTTTTGTCTTTATCTTGATGACTTTTCATATTCCTCAAAGTGTCCCTTGATGAGAAATTGTACCCTTCCTCTTTTGTCTTCACTTGGTGACCCTTGGAATTCCTCAAGATGACTCTTCATGGGAAAATGTGTCCCATTCTTCTTTTGCATTTATCCCATGACTCTTTGACTTATCCATGGGACCTTATTTTGACTTTATGAAACCAAAAATACATTCATTAATATTAAATAAATATTAACACACATTAGCCAAGATATTACTATTAAAAACATCATTAAATGCAACAGGGCCTTTATCACCAATAATGCTAGACCTTTGACATCAATGACAATTTTTACTAAAAAATAAATAATTTTTATCTAAAAATATAGAAATAAAAAAAATCAAGTAATGCTACCAGATAAACCCGATTAGTAAAGACCCTCTAAAAGTCTAAGTTGGTCCATTAAGAGTAATTTGAGTTTCTTAAACTACTTTACTTGAGAAGTAATCAGCCTTCAAGAACCCATGTAGTGTTGTTCTAGAACCCCAAATTGGTCTACGAAGAGTAATTCAAGTTGTTAATTGTCCTTAAATAACCCAATTGGTGTTGTTCCATAACCATAGATTGTTCTACGAAGAGTAATTCAGGTTTCTTAGACTACTTTACTTGACAAGTAATTTCCCTTTACAAGCTTGAGTGAAGTACTATAATTTGGTATACATGAAAGTAATATAGGTTTTTAGACCTTGATTACTTAAATTCTTAGATTGTAAGTAAATAAACTTATAAAACTTGATTTGTTCTGTAAGGAAGTGATCATACTTATCAAATAACTTAACTTAAAAAAAATTGTGAAGTTACTCACCATTAGAAGTTTGAGTTGGTCGGCTAGCTAAGTAACAACCCTCTAAAATTTTAGATTGGTAAATAGAATTTCTAAAGAATTAAAATTGAAGTTGATCAACTACTAAGCTGAAGTAATGACCTCCTACAAATCTAAGTAACATACAGGTTTGGTGGCACATAAACTAAGGTAAGCCAAAAACATCCAAAATACTTTAGCTATGAAAAATCTAAAAGAAAACCATTTGATATTTTGACCCAAGGAAGAAAAATAGAAGGCATTTTTTCATAACAAAACATAAATCATGGATTTTAACTAAAACCAAAAAAGGGGCATTTAGATGCCAAAAAAGGAGGAAATTTTGGCTATTCCAAAACTAGGTCAAGTTTATAATCGATCATAAAGTTTTGGCACCTTTTAAAACTAATGACATAGTTATTTTTTGAGATATAAAGCTCCAGTAGAAAGATTTTAATTAATTCTCCAAATAATCCCACCAAACCCTTCTTTTTATTGGAATAATGAATGTAGAAATATTTCACCACAAAGATTGCTAAAATACTGGTAAAAATGGCTCTGATACCATGTCATATTATTTATGATCTTGGATCCTTACACAGAATATTGAACAAATATATGTATAAATAAATGAAATCATAGATAAATTTTAGAGGAAGAAGCTTGTCTTCACATGATAATATTGCAAAATATAGTTTCTTACATAAAATTGTATTAACCTGTCTAACCTTCTAAAAAATAAAAATGGGGTGCATACAAGGAAAATTTGGGCAACATGAGGAAGCCTCTAATTTTCCTAATTAGATAATTAAATTAAAAATATAATTAGCTTATGTGACCATTTTATAACTAACCTAAGGAAGCTTAATTGACAAATAATGGCCATAAGGTTGTGTAGGAAAAACCCAATGGGAAAAAGTACTACACCAACACAAATCACCAAATATTGGTATATCATTCATGCAAATGGAGTTTAAATAGTCAAATATGACCCAATACTTATTCCAATACCAAAAAAAGATCATCCAAGATGAAGAGACAAAGGATATATCTTAAGGACTTGTGATATAAGTTAAAGTGATTTTTTGACTTGAGTTCATGTATAGTTGACCTCCTCTTTTCACCTCTATGTCACATTGGCTAGAGCTTATTCTCACTTCTACTATTTTCTATATATTTAGGTTTTCAAACCTTGTTTTAGGATCCCTCTCTTGGGCATGACTAGACTCTACCAAGGTTGATTTTTTTAGCCTTTTGAGATGAATAAAATCACTATTTTTAGATTCTATTATTCTGTTATAGTGTGTTTATGTTAGTTGATTTGAACATGTGGCAATGTTTTCTACCTTGTCAAGTCTTGATTTCACCTAGCTACTAGTATGATAACTTAAATAGGTCATGTTTAGAGTTTAATATCATTTTATTGAGCTAAAAATAGATATAATTGACTAGTTAGTGCCTTAAATTAGGCCTATTCCATTATTTCCCTTAGACATTGATCAATTGATAAAACCTCTACATGAAATACTGATGCATAAGAGTCATTTGGGGTTGCAGATTAAATTATTTGGATATGATAAATAGATGATAATCATAAATACTAAAAGGATTTATGGATAAGATATATCCAATCATGAAATTTAGAACATGAGATATAACTTGTAGTAGGCTAAAGAATTATGTGCATCCTTCATAAGTCAAGGACATTCAAAGGTTGTTGTTGATATTCTAGACATAGGTGGCCTAATTGTAAGCATTGAAGAGAGGTTGATGCTTTATGAGAAGCACTAGAGTCATCAAAATCATAATTATGTTCACATAGATATACCATTTTCTCTTCATGAATGTAAATCAAATGTTTATCATAGCCCTCAAGAGTTAAACCAAACCTTACCTAGCTTTAGCTATAAATCTATCTAAGAGAGACCACAAAAGGATAAAGAAGTATGTTTTAAGAAGTCTAATTTTTAGGTTGCACAATAGATCATATATGAACCTACATCTTCAAGTTTGTAGGAAGATATCTCTAGTGTTTTAGTTCATGATTTTGAGACTCACCTAGCCAAACAAATTTAGATAAAAAATTAAAATCTTCAATATTCAATGGTAGCTACAAAAGAAACACATCAAAAAATTCCTTCTTTCACACCCATGGATAAAATAAATATAGAGGCAAAGGTTTCTAAACCCAAGTTCATGACTTGGAATTAGGTACAACAATCTATGAAGAAATAAGAACAATCAAGCATAAGTCAAGGTATTGAAATAAATATCAAGCAGGAGATGATTCATCCTCCACTCTATTTTCCTCAAAATACCAACTCTTTTCCTTCATAGAAATCCATTCAAGAAATATTGAAACAGAGAGAGGAGGTGAAGGTGATACAAGAGGAGTATCTCCATGAGCAAAATAAAAAATCTATGAAACATCTCTAAACCTTTCTCATCTTGTTGAATAATTTTAGGGATTTACCATGCCAATTCCTGAGAAAGAGCCTCTCCTTTGTGAAGCAAATCAAGAAATTTGACCTAATATGAATGAATTTCTTGAAGATAAAAAATATTTTTTAGTTGAAGATCAGTAGAACAACATCATTAAGATAGTTGTAGGTAAGGATAGTCATGACTTAGTCCTTCATAATGTCAAATAAGATGAGTTGTAGGATGAAATTCAAGTAGAAGATGAGATCCATGAAGAAAAGGTTTTATATGTTCCATAGGAGTTTGTTCCACAAGAGCCTCTTAATCACATATTGGCTATCCCACATAAATATTCTCCTCAAAGACTTACAGAATTAACCATTGATGAATATAAGTTAGTTAAAGAAGATAAGAGTCAAGGTAAGGATGATGAATTTTTATAGTAATATATGGATATTTATATTGAATATAATACTCTTCAAGGTATCACACTTCTTATTAAGAATGTTAAATACCAATCATCTACTAAACCTATCCAATTTTACTCATAAGAAGAACAAGTTGATGAAAATGAGAAGATTGAATAGATGTAAGCTAATCTAGTACCTCAAATAATTACTCTTGATCATAAATAAAATGAATATATATTATCATATAGCATTCCTAAATAGATATAAAAGGTTAATCATGAATATCTTTATAAGTCACTAGTTCATATGGATTAGAATCAAGGTATAATGGAAGACATATCAGATCATTAGAAACCAATGAATAAAGAAGAATTGGCATTATTCTTATAGAGTATAAGAATATGGGAGGGAGATGCTTGGGTCTTGGATCCATATCTTTAATACATTCACCTGAGAATGGAGGTATAAGTCCCAACTTCATCATCAAGAAGACATGAACATCCAATTCCTCTAATCTGTAACAAGAGGCTATCAAAAGATGGAAAGTATACTTCAGGGTTCTATGGTGGACCAGATATATTTTTATTTGATCTTAGAGGAAATATTCTCATTTCAAGGTAGTTTTTTAGGTTGTCTTGTTTCATTAAATAAATAGCAAAAGTAGTATTTTGCTTCCTTTATATTGTGTTTATCCTATTTTCCTATCTCCTTAGGTTAGTTTTCATTAATTTATAGTTTAGTTATTATTTCCATTTATTCTTGATGTTTTTACAATCAAAAGAGGTGTTACACAGCCTAAAAGAGTATGTTTATCAGTCAAGACAGTCATCAAGTCAAAGTTGTTATGTTTTAGTTTTCCATTGTCACATGAAATCTAGTGAGTTCTTTTGACCAGTAGGCTGGTCAACCCCTATGAGTTACCATAAATTTTGGTAATTTATCTTGTTAATGCCAAATACCAACCCCTACAATCCAAAACTTTTCTTGGTATCGCCAATGGCCTCTTTAAGTGGTCTAAAACTATATAGTTTGGCCTAAAAGGATAAGTTTTGCTCTTTAAATGATAAAATTGGTCTCTAAAGGTCATAAATTTAGGAAAATCACCTTATAATATATTCAAATTTATGTAATAACCTTAGTTTTAAATTTTAATAATTTAAAAAGGTGATTTCATGCTAGTACAAGCCTAAAAAGACCCCAAATGATCCACACATGCCAAATTAGGACCTATAGAGATGTTAAAAATATAATTTATTATTATAACACATCTAAATAATCATGGACTCCCATTTTTACATTAAATTAGGTGATGATGATCCTAAGTTAGAATAAAAGGAAAGTTTTAGTGCCATGCTATGCAATTTTCATTGAGAATTATGGATCCATACAAAGTTTTGTATAGATGAAGCAAGAAATAGGAGAAAAATGTCATGAAAAATATTATCTAAGAGTTTAATGTAAATTTTAATGTAATATAGGCCATAAATTGGTCTTTTCCTTTCACTTTGCTTCCCCTCATATAGTGACAGGCTTGCAAGTTTGATGATGGTATGGATTGGAGAGAGAAGGTATAGGTTTAAATGTTTGGGAAAAAAGTAAAATCAAAGGGATTCTTGATGGAAAAATGGTATTTTAATTGGTCTCTTATCCCTCATGAATAATCCATTTGAATTCAGACTTCTTTCTATAGTTTTGCATCCAAGAAAGTAATCAATTTTCTTTAATTTCTCCTCATCAGGGCATCATTTCAAGAAAATTATAGTTTGTGTATATTTTAAGGAACCTAATCTACCTTGCTATGACATTATCTAGATATTTTTCACATGTGTGAGGGTCAAACAAAGGATCTTTGACAATAAGATTTCAATTCTATAGTCTACATGCTTAAAGAGGAATTGTACAGTCATAGAGAGAAGGCATGATCAAGTTTTATTAAATTTGTGTTTATAGGGTCTCCTTCATGTTTTTTGTGTTCTCTAAGAAAAATTCATATAATTTATCCAATTTTCATAGAAAAATACAATTAATATGCTCTCAATCATTACCAAGAAACCCTAGTTTAGCATTGTTTAAGGTTTTCTAGTATCTTTTAAGGTTTTAGAAAAGTACTAGGTTTTAGTTTTATCATCTTTTACTCCTCCAAAGGCCTCCAAATTGATATGTTATGAGAAGGATAGGTATATTTTTTAATATTATCCTTCAAGTTGAAATTATCATGCTTACAATTGATCTTTTACACCTCCACCTCACTCACCGCTACATCACTATCATACTCAGCCATCTTCCACTATGTTCATTCTTCTTTCCACCCTCCATTCATGTTTTTTCATCATCTTTTATCCTCATCACCCTTCCAACCATGTCCATTCAATAGTTTTGTTACTAGAGAGAGATAAGGATTGATAAAATATGATCACAAACATGAAAAAGAGGTGTGTAAATCTCAGAACATCATAATACAATCAAAATATGAGGTCTATAACAAGGTCACATAGTCAAGTGATGGTCATAAAGGTACAATAAAGAGTCAAGGTGAAATAGACCTTCTTTACGGTCTCATGAGATCAAGAAATTCATGGTCATGAGAAAGCATGAGGAGAAATCCATCATGGATGTGAGATTAGGTGTTTGGGCCTTTAAATTTGGCATCTTTTCAATAGGATCACCTATAGAAAAAAGGGAATGTAGTCATGTTTTCCATGAAGGACATCAATCAAATAATGACAATGAAGATCTCTTGATATGGTCTTTATAAAATGACCTCATTAAGCATGTTAACATATTTTTTCAAGGATAAAATCATTTTGAGCCTTCTTTAAGGTCTATATATAGTCTCAAACCATATAAAATGTACCCTACAACAATATAGTAAAGATATAGCCTTTTTAAGCTTGATCTCATGGTATTAGAGTATCAATGAGGTTGAAACATAGTGGTATAGTGTTTTTCATGTTATATCTTCACTCATGTTTTTAAAACCATATAAAAGCTTTGAAGAGGCACATGTATTCATCTATAACCACCTGTGATAATGCCTATAATAGATTTCATGATCACAAAGAATGGAACTATAGCCAAGTAGCTAAATAGTG
The DNA here is from genome assembly GCA_037957365.1 of Torreya grandis. Taxonomy (NCBI): domain Eukaryota; kingdom Viridiplantae; phylum Streptophyta; class Pinopsida; order Cupressales; family Taxaceae; genus Torreya; species Torreya grandis. The sequence continues at coordinate 894,875 of JARHVA010006155.1, read as the reverse complement.
TTTTAAGTATACATCAAGGTTTTTGAAACTTTCAAAGAATATTTTCCATTTATAAATCATCATGATGAAGGGAGGATCTAAAAAGGGAGATATTTAGTTCATGAAGGTATAGGGATAAATAATGAAACATGCACCTATAGGTTGATCTTGAGGTCACAACTGAATGCAGTGATGAGGGTTTTTTGAAAGCTCAAAGAGACCTATTAAGGATCATTGCCAATGCATGTTTAGTAATGAGGAATATTAACCTCATTATAGGTATTAAAGAATATAATGGGCCTTGTTTAAATAATCAACATAAGGAAAGAAGCTAAAATTAGACCTATAGTCCCTAAAAGGCACCTACAACAAACTAAAGACCCTATAGTCAGTAAGCTAGACAATTCCATGGAAGAATCTTCAAGGTTTAAGAGCTTCAAAGAAGGTTATTATGACATTATGGGTCAATGAATTAAGTGAAGGGAATTAGATAGTTTTTTTAGCTTTTTAAAAACTTTCATAATCATCCCAAGGTCTATCATAATTTGTACACCTACCTATAGTCAAACATAGTTAAAAGAGGCATGTCTTCAAGAAGAGATCATAGTGATTGTTATGAAATAGGTATGATTTTATAAAAAGGAAAATACATATGGTCATAGAATAGTATAAATTACCTTTAAAATCAAGGAGAACTATGTTCTTTACAAGTCAATACCCTAGTCTTCACCTATAGTTGACTGTGTAAGGTATCTTAAGACAGTCAAAGGGAGTCTTCAAATGGTCATGAAAATCAAAAGGCATGGATTACATGGTGAATATAGATTTGATCCATGTTTTCAAATAATATCATGAAATCCCTTCAAGTTTATACCTAATATAAGCCACTTATATTCCATACAAGACCTCAAAAACATAACTTACATCCATCTTAAGGTTGAAAGTCCTTCATGCTAAGGTACAAGAGTAAGCAGTAATAATGGAGGAGCATCATTTTAAGTAGATGATAAAATAATAAAATTATGATGTATACTCATAAAATTAAATTCATGGTTTAAAAACCCTAAGTAAGGATTATAGTAATCAAGGCTCTTAAAACACCATGCTACAACCATTATGGAAACATAGGCTCTCCTCTAGGATCTTTCAAGTTGTTGACTAATAAGTAGAGTTCTAAAGGGAGTTTAATATAAAATGAAAAGAGGTTTTAAATAGGGTGTAATTAAATAGGGTTAATGGAGAGTTATATAGAGTTTTCTAATTCAAACCAAAGTCAAGTCAACTGCCAACCACACCTATAAATATACAAAGGGTCTAACACCAACACATGCATGTTCTAAATATGATGGAGGATGAAAAGCACAGTGGTACCTATGAGTCTCTTGATCATTAAGGTGTATATTGAGGTAGTAAAATATTAATTCACTAGTCATAGTATCATGATGAGGCTTTTAATATATCAACATAGTCAAACCCTACAGGCCTGTGTACAGAAGGTTAACTATGTGAGGCCTAAATACCTTACTTGAGGTTAAAACATGCTAAAATAAAGGTGAATTGTGGTTAATAGTAATTTAATAGTCTTGATGGAGCTAAATGAGTTTTATTTATATCAAATACTTCCATTTATCATAACATAAAGCTCCAAGTACTATTAACATACAATCATATTATGTCTTTTGAGGAGGTACAAAGTGACATAAGGTAACATGAAATATTGTGAGATATAAAATGAAGAGTAAGAGGAATTAAATAAGGTTTTTATGACCTAATTATAAATTTTAAAAATTTATTAGGAACCGAAAACCATGGTAAAACACCAAAACATAGTCAGTCACATGCTCAGTCAATGCATAAGAAGACAGTTTGAGAGAGATTGGTGATTTTTTAGAACCTACAAGATGAATCAAGACTTGAAATTTGGTACACATGATAGTATTAATTTTAATAATCTTAAATTAAATTATCAAGGCCATTATATAAGTGGAAGTACCCACTATTTTTACACAATCCCCTACATGTCCATTCACTAGTACCATTGGAGCAAGTAGTATTCTTGGGTGCATATATGTGTGTTAAAAGGGTTGGAGATTCAAAGGAATATTTGAAAAGAATGATTAGATATTATTAACACTTAATTATACCTTTAAAGAGTTTTCAAACTCAAAATTATATGTAAACCATGCCCTTGATGGCTAAAACAATTAATCATGCCTATAGCTCCATAAGGCATTTTTTGACCTATCAAGTAAGATGGAACATAAAAATAAATTTTATGATATATTAAAAGTACCATTATTATTATTTAAAGTATGTATAAGCAATGGAGGAGTAATTTTTAGTCCAAGGAGGAAATTCAAATTCTATAGTTATAGACACCCATTCAAGCCACCTGATCAAATACTCATATCTTTCACCACGTGAAGAGTTTGGATAAACAATATTATAATTATTTGAGGAAAAATATTTACCTATATATAATTATCAATTTACGTTGGTTTATGGATTTTTATTTATGAATAATCACTAAGAGTGTAATCAGTCCAAAATGTAAGGAAAACCCTAAAGGCAAAATTATTCACATGGCTATCTTCTCATACCTTTTGCATGGGAACAAAATATTTTTAGGTATTTTTAGGGGTTATGTATAATAAAAATTCATGTAAATAATTTTTGATTTAGAGGTATGTGCTTCATGAAACATCATCGAGAAGATTCAGTTCCAAAACCCTCATAGTGACCAGTTTTGAGAAACGTTGATTTTATTACCTTTAAAACATAATGGATCAACCTAAAACATATTAAAAAATCAATTAAAATTATATAATATCCCAAAAATTATAATTTTTTGTATGGAGATATACATATCAGGGTTTAAATCAGGTTTTTTGGAGAGAAAAACATAAAAAACAAGGTATAAGGTAGTTTACATGAAATATAATTCAAGGAGATTGAATCCTAAGAATTGTTATTCATCCCTAAATAATCAGTTTATAATAAATATTCTTGTAAGTACCCTTACCAAATCCTTAAAAATAGCTAGTCTATAGGAAAATGAAGTAGAATTGACCTAGTCAACCATGGTGACTGAGTTGCAAGAGTTTCTTCATTACAATCACCTATTTCATGGTGTAAGGAGTTGTTACAGGTCTAATACATATTTTATTTTTAGGTTTCATTATTTTATTACAAGTTTTAATGGATTTCAAGTGAAAAAAGAAGGCTACTAGGCCTAATTGGCCTAGTAGGCCTATTTGTTCAAACATCAAAGAAGTTGGTGTTGAATGAATATCAAGGAGTTGATATACAATTTACATGCCACTTATCCATTTTTCATGAGGACATATCATCCAATTTAAATTATATAATATCCAATTCATGCAAATAATGTATTTTTGGAGTTAGCTTTTCTTAAGAAGTAATCATAACTCCAGTTGACTAGTTGACCAATTTCATGCATCTTTTAAAGTTTTCATGAAAATGACTTATATTAAAATTCAACTCACTTAAATTGGAAAAAATCACCAAATATTGGTGTAGCATTCATGAAAATGGATTTTGAGTGGTCAAATATGGATCACCTCTTATTCTGACACCAAAAAAGAAGACCATGCAAGATAAAGAGACAAAGGAAATATCTTAAGGACTTTTACTACAAGTTAAAGTGATTTTTGACTTGAGTTCATGTGTAGTTGACTTCCTCTTCTCACTTATATGCAACATTGGCTAGAGATTATTCTCACTTCTACTATTTTCTATGTATTCAAGCTTTCAATCCATTTTTAGGAGCCCTCTCTTGGGCATGACTAGACTCTACCAAGATTGAGATTTTTAACCTTCTAAGATGAATAAAATGACTATTTTTAGATTCCATTATTATTTTATAGTGTGTTTATGTTAGTTGACTTAAACATGCGGTATTATTTTCTCCCTTTTCAAGCCCTGATCTCACCTAGCTACTAGTATGCTAACTTATGCAGGTCATATTTAGATTTTAATGTCATTTGATTGAGTTAATAGTGGATATAATTGACTGGTTAGTGCCCTGAATTAGGCCTATACCATCATTTCTCTCAATCATTGATCAAATTATAAAATATATATATGAAATAATAATGAATATGAGTCATTTGGGGTTGTAGATTCAATCATTTTCTTATCTTATCAGTGTTTTAAGAATTTAAATAGAGTGGATGAACCAAAAATATAGGTGTATCACTAATAGTAGAATAGTATTTCCCTTTCAGTTTCCTTCTAACCCTTTTCATCCAAAAAAGCATATTATTTTATTAATAAGAGCATAATTGATAAATTAGAGGAGATATCCTCATCAAAATTAGAGGTTATATCCTCATCAAAATTAGAGGTTTGATCTTAGTTTAGGTGTCTCACACCTCATATTATTTCAATGTTAGTCTAGGTGTGAAGGAGTTTCAATGTAATCTATCAACCTTTAGTAGGGTGCTATCTTGATTGGTAATAATTATAGAACACCCATTGGGACACAAATTTAGCCATTAGAGTATAAATTTGTAGCATATTCATCCCCAAAGCCAATTTAAAGTAATTTTATGGTCCTTATCTCAAGGTAAAAGGCATATTTTTGTTCATAATTTTAGTTATATTTATGGTTTTGCAATCCATGGCAACCTATAGAGAAGAGTTTCATCATTCTTCTCTTTATCGATAGTTTTAGTATGATTATCATGACCTATATCAGAACTAATATGATTCATATCATCCTTATGATGATCCTCACCAACCATATTCAAAAAAATATCATCAATATGAAAGCTCATACTAGTCTTATAATAACTCTCATGAATCATGTTATATTCCTAACTAGCCCAATCAAGTCCCAAATAAATCTATCTCAAAATTTAAACAAACAATATTTATCTATGAAAAATATATGATAAGTGTTGGCCATTTTGACCCACATATCAAGCTTTGCATGTATATGGAAGGAGAAACCTAACATGGCCCTAATTAAGTAGAAAACCCAATCGCTTAAAAATGGTTCCAACAATGTAAATAGAGGGATCCAAGAAGGATCTAATGGTGATCATGAGTATCTAGTGGCATGGACCAGATTGACAAAGCTTTGAAAATCATCAAAAATTTAAAGGATCAAGAAAAGTGTGAATTATGAAAGATTTGGAGACCAGACCATCACTAGGATGTCTTCTAGAAATAAATAGACCAACCCATTTAAGCATTTAATAAAAACAACTTAGAAAGTTGTTTGAGCTAAAATATTATAGATCCATTGAGTTATACATACCAATATCATCCTCTAAAATCTTCATTCCCATGTGATCTTTCTATATCAAGATCTAAGTGTTCAAAGATAGAACTGTAGTATAGGATGTTCACAGAAGTGTCAAGCTTAAGCTTCATAAATTGACTATTTAGATTCAAAAAATTCCTTAAAAATTTTTAAGTTAAGAAATATCTAATGGTTTTCATGATCCCATATTATAACAAACAAGATCCAACATTCACTCTAGAGTCAAACAAGTCAAAAGGTCCATGGGTTAAAAGCCCTTAAATAATTACAAGTTGGACAAGATCTGATGATGTAGATCAATAGAAAAAAATTTAATAGTGTACATACACTAAAAATAAGGTAGGTATAATATATATCAATGATCAATATTAATTCATACCAATGATCTGATGATGCATATGAACTGACAAGAAGGTAGGCCCAATGAGATCTACATCTCCCGTTATTATGTATAACTTGATCCAATGGTGCATGATCAAGTTAAAATGTCAAAGGATATTTGTGGAAGGAGATAAAGGGATTGAATTCATTTTTATAAATTTATCATATGATATGTAAGAGGTTAAAAGGTCAATACCTAAAAATTAAAATCTTCAAGGCCAATGGGAGTGAAGACGAGTTAGAGTAATTTGATTAGCCAAATAAATTTTTGATGAGCAAAGTCAAGCCAAGGAGAATTTTATGATAAAATAAAACAAGGTCTTATAGGGTCATCCCATCACCATTAGATCTCATTAAAAATCTATGGAGTGAACATAGTCTTGCATTCAAGCTAAAGGATGAAAAGGGACTGCCATTAAGGTTAAATATGGTCCTCTAGCTTAAGGGTTTATGTGACTATGTTCACTATTATTAGAAGAAGGAGATATAATTTCAAAGGGTGCCATGAAGGCATACACATATAACCTAATTGTTTTATCTCCAATACAAACTTCATGAAAATTACCCCTTCTCTACATTATGTACACTACGACAAACTAGTTAGGAGTAATTAATAACAAGACAAGATTCTAATAGAATAACCTAGTTTTTGTAACTCCATGGATGGTAGAACCTAGCTCAAAAAAATTTGATACTACCATTAAAACAAGAATTAACATCATTATAACTTTGTAACCACTTGAAGTAACTTAGATCAATCAAAAGGGTTTGAATGAGCATAATTTATGGAGGTAATTATAAATGTAATTCAAATGGATTTGATCTCATTTGATTACCCTTTGAGTGTCAAAACTCCCTCTCTCTTGCTTCCTTTCTTCTATAAATAAATAATTTTATCTATTAATGAGGATCCCTTAGGCTATTATGACTAGACTCTGCCAAAAAAAATTATTTTACACCTCTTGGAGTAATGAGAAATGCACTTTTATAGTGTTTTATTAATCTATGCTATTATTATTGTGTTTTCTTGATATTTAAAGTGGTATAATCCTTCCTTTGAAAATTATAAGCTCAACATAAATTATATAAACTTTCTTTATAGATCATATAGTGTGTTTTAGCATTAATCTCTCAAGGATAGAGTGGATTGTTGAATATAAGTATCTTCAACTAGACCTTGCTTTCATCTCTCTCTAGTTTTAGTGCATCAAAATGACCTCTATATGAAATATTGTTGATTATAAATTATATTATACACTACATTATCTCCTTTCATAATCTATTAGTGTGTTAAATATTCCAAGCCTAAGAGTGGATATGACAAATTCATGGTGCATCACCATAATCTAGATAGGTTTAGTTTATGTGATTTTTTGACTCTTTTCATCCCAACCAATTTCATGTTTTATAGATAGAGGTCCAAATTGTGAAATATGAGGAGTTAGCCTCATTAAAAAACATATAGGTGTGACCCTATTATAGGATACCCAAATCCTAGGGTCATTCCCATGTTGAACTATATTTGGATAAAGGACTTGAATAATCCCTTGCCCAGTTAGGGTGCAATCTAGATCTCCAACAATTTTGGCATGCTCGATGGGACTCAAAAAGTAAGGACATATATTCATCATTTTTAAACATATTTATGGTGTGAAATAACATTTCAAGAGTCTTATATAAGTCATAATAAGATTAAAGACCAATTCATGCACCAAATCTCCATTCAGTCTTATACAAAAGATAAAGAAGTCTAGTTTACAACATTATCTTTAGATAGTATAAGGAGGAAGGTACCTATTTAATCTCCAAATCAAGCACACCCTAATTCTCTCATCTTCCCAAGATCTACAAATCATACTCCTACTCAATGTACTAAGAGTCCACCAAGGCAAGTACAAATGACAAGGCCTAGATTATAAGCTTTTGTACCCTTTAATGGTGGTAGCCATATTAACCTTCAACATCATGATGATATCCCTAATACTTCATTAAGGATTTTTTCATAATTTATAGGAGACAATACTACTAATCATATATAACATATAGCTAAGATTGTAAATCTTTGTTCAATGCATAATATCACACAAGATAATGTAGACATAGGGCTGTTAACCACCTCCTTTAAAGGAAAATCCCTAAAATGGTATAGGGTTATAAATCCTACATTAATAAACACTTGGGGTGAGTTTTATTAATCCCTATGCAAGCATTTTGAGGATATAAGTGACCATGTATCCCTTGTTGAGCAACTTACCTCCATCAAAATATCATCCCAAAAATCCATGGTTGATTTCAATTATAGGTTTTAAAAGACCTAGGATAGGATCCCTATTATCATTAGGTCCACTCCTAAATATGATTTTATTTACTATTTGAGAGCTTTGAATTTAGATATTACAATCATAATTCAATCTATGGGTGGGACAACTCTACCTTAAGCCTATGAGATATTCTTAAGGGAAGAAAATTTCTTGATACAAGCAAGGAAGCTCATGCCAAGACCTCTCATGCCACATTTCCCTAAGCTTCAACCCACCCCACCTACCATTAATTCATTTCCTACCCTAAATCACCAATCTCAAATTGATGATAGTCAAGTAGATAAATTTTCCAAGATTGAAAGCTTGCTAAAGGTACAAAATTACATGCTAGTGTCTATAGAATGGCAACAACAGGCTTTACATAGACCATACCAAGGCCCCTTCCAAACCCAATACCCTACTCAATATTAAAATAACCCCCCTTATCCATAAAATAAACAAGCCCAAGGCCAAATTACCTAAGGTAGATCTAATGATGACTAAAATACGATAATTATAAGTAGCATAAGAACCTTGGTCCCTACACAAAATAACTTTGCTCATGAAGCTCAATATAAATCAAGGGGATGGTCTAATTAAATGGTGATGGATAATACTAAAGACATGTATCAAGACCTTGGTTGGTATAATTCTCTTTCATTCTAAGGTCATGATATGATACCTCCTCCACCACAAGGCCCCTAATTGAGTCAAGATAGTATGCCTACCATGTCACTATTAGAATCTCAAAGATAATTAAGTTAACATGGGTAAAGCACTAGCCGATACCACATGCATGAATTTTTAAGGGGAACATATTTTTTAGCATATAGTAGCTAATATTGGACAAGCTTCAAAAAGGATGAATGAACCAATTACAACTCAGACAAGGGTTAAGAAGAGGATGTTGGAGGACAACTTGGGGAACCTAAGATTTCTTCATCATCTCCATAGGCTAGTTAACAACCTAATTATTCAAATATATCTATTAAATATCTTAAAAATCAATAGTTCCCCAACCTCATGGATAACAATATAAGTCCCCCTTTGTTTTTCATATTACTCAAATGTCAAGTGATGCTTCTACTTCCAAGGTGTAGTCCAATTATATTAATCTTCCCTTTAATATTATGGATCATTTTAAAAAGGATAATGTAACTATTTCCATGTATGATGCTCTATATATTATGGGGATAAAGGAGATTCTCCATCAAGAGATCTCTAAAATTTCTCATGTGGAAAATATAGTTGATAAGGTGAACAATTATTTTCATCAATAATAGTCAGCCTAGCCAAGCCCTTAGCCAAGTTCCTAATGAAATTCTAAAAAAAATTCAATTTAAAAATGTTGTTCATCCCTCTAAAGTTGTTAATCCCCCCATTTTATATGTTAGTAATCATAAGGGACTCTTTATCACATAATTACATGATAGATTTAGGTGTTTCAACCTCAGTGATGCCTAAATCCATAACAGATAAGCTTGAGCTCAAATACGTGCCTAATGAAAAAGGTGTTCTTTAATTGGATGGCTTCCCTATTAATATAGTAGGCATCTTGAAATATCTTCAGATCACAATGGTATCTTATCCCAATTGTATCATTACTAAAGATGTAATGGTGGTAGACCTACCTCCATATTTTACCCTATGCTTGTATAGGGACTTTATTGCAAATATTGGAGCATATTTTTCATATGATTGGTCATACATGGTTTTTATAACTAGATATCAAACCAAAGTCACTATAATATCTGAGCCTATCTCTAGGTTCCACCTAGAACCCTATATGCCTAATCTTGCAAATACCAACTATGTCATAATTTGAAGAGGTTAATGAACAAGAACCCCATGATCATCTTGAAGGAAAATCATATATATACTTGGATAAATGGGTAGATGATAATAATGGATTTCATCCTTATATAAACATTGAAGAGGCAGACTTAGGAGTAAACTACATGCATAAGGAATGTGTTGCTATACCTTTCTTAACTAACACTAATCAATAAGAAGATGGTCTATGGACTTTATTATTTGATGGCTCAAGGTCAAAGAATGGAACTGAAGTTGGAGCCATAATTATTTCACCCTTAGGTAAAAATTTCCATTCATTTTTAAGATTCCAATTTAGTTACACCTTGAATATAGTTGAATGTGATGCTCTATTGCATGGTTTGTAAGAAGTAAGAAAGAGAGGTGTAAAGCTCCTCCAAGTCAAGGGTGATAGTGAGCTTATAGTATAACAAGTGAGAGACCTAAGTTTATTCAATATAACCATTTAAAAGACTTTAAACACTAGGTATGGGATGTCATGGAGGATTTCTTGGCATTTAATATCCAGTCCATACCAAGAGAAGCAAACAAATATGCAAATAGGCTTACAACCATTGGTCCCTAATATGAGATTTTAAAAGTAGTCAAAGGAAACCAAAGATAAGATAATATCAAGTTTATATGAAGACCAATTATACCTAATAATGAGGTTCTTTGACAATGATGATCAAACCATATGTTTTCTAATGCAAGATGTAGAATTCTACCATAAGAATCAAGATAAGTTCCAAAATAAATATGATGATCTAATAGTAAAACTAAGGTATAATAAGCTTACCAAAGGGATTTTGACATTATAAATCATATTAAATTAATATTACCAAGTAATAAAATTGACATCATACATCTCATCTAAGTAAAAACACTATGAAAAGATAGAGATCTTTAAGGACAAATTGCTAAAGCTAGGAAAAGTTAATACAACAAAGGAAAGAGCTATATTTGTTACTTTGTGCCAAGAATTTTTGGATATATTTTCTTTGGAGTGAAAATAATTGAAGGGGTTTGAACCCAAACCTTTACAACACACCATTGAATTACAAATTAATGCCAATCTAGTTAGGCATAAATAAAGGCCTATCAATCCAAGAGTGGAGGACCTCAGGAGAAGAGAACTCTATAAATTGATTGAATCAAAGATAATATTTCCAATTAAGCATTCCTCATGGGTAGAAAATATTTTTTTAGTGAGGAAAAATAATGAAGATATTCATTTATGTGTCACCTTAGGGACCTAAATAAGGTGTCCCTAAAGGACCATTACCCACTACCCTCCATGGATCAAATTATACAAAAGGTGGTAGGTTCTCGTTACTTGATGGTTATTATGGCTATAATCAGATCATGTTCAAAGAAGAAGATAGGAAAAATACTACCTTAACTACAAAATGGGACACCTATGCTATATATTAAAATTCCTTTTGGACTCTCCAATGTTGGATCCACCTTCCAAAGAGAAATGGATGTTGGTTTTCATGGTCTTTTGAATGATATGGTTTTAATTTATCTTGATGATATAATACTATTTTAAAATAATCTTAATGATCATATAACAAACATAAGAGTTATTTTTTATAGATGCAAATAATTTTGAGTTTTAGTGAATCTAAAGAAATGCATTTTTTTAATGCATCAAGGAAGACTTTTTGGGCATGTGGTGTCCAAAGATAGTCTTTCTATTTATTCATAGAGGGTAGAAGTAATCCATACTATATCATTTCCTAATAACAAGAAAGGATTTTAAAGCTTCTTGGGGAAGATCAATTTCACTAGAAGGTTGATTCCAAGCTTAGCAGAGTTGGTCAAGCCCCTCACTCATATGTTGAGAAAAGCCAAAGAGTTTACATGGAAACAATAAGGTAAGAGAAGATTTAATGACATTAAGGAGGCACTATATCATGACCCCACACTTATAAATCCATATTTCAATAAGTAATTATATTTTTATGCCTTCTCTACATTAGATGCAATTTTAGCCATGCTTATACAATAGAATAATGATGGTGTAGAGTAGCCCATTATTTTCTTCAATCAAGATTTGGAAGGTTATGAGGAAAGATATAAATTTATATAAAAATATGTACTTGTTTTCATAATAATTTTTATTAAATTCAAACATATGGTTTCAAAAAATAAGATTATACTAATGGTAGCTCATCCAAGTGTGAAGGATTGTATCCTCAATAGAAACTTAAACAAAAAGAGAGATGGATGGGTCACTATGTGCATAGATTATGACATTTAAGTCAAGGTAAAAAATATATTTTGAGGTACATTATTATGATAACATCTTTAAAAATATGTGAGAGTAAAAAAAGAGACAATTTTGGTAATTTAGGACACTCAACATGAACTTGAAAATACTTCTCCCACAAGCTGGGTACAGCATATTACTATATTTATTAAAATAGGAGAGTGTCCAATGGGTTTGAATGCATAAAAAAGAAGACACTTTAGGCTGAAATTAGTTCCATACATTCTTATTGATGGATTGTTATTCAAAAAATACATTGGAGGTATGTTTTTAAGATGTGTTGAAACTAGCCAATTTGATAAGCTTCTCAAGAAATTTTATGATAGTCCTTCTAGAGGTCATTTTTTATCCAAGACCATAGCTATAAAAATAATTAGATCTAGTTACTTTTGGCCTAATTTATTCATATATGCACATGCATAGGTTAGTAAGTGTGTAAAGTATGCAATGTTTTTAGGGAAACAGAGACTAGTCATTATGTCATTAAAGCCTATTCAAATTAAATAGCCTTTCATGAAATGGGGTTTACACTTCATTTGAATGATTCATCCTCCATATAGTTATGGTCATAAGTGGTTCTTTATAGCTATATATTACTTCACAAAGTGGGTGGAAGTAGTTCCCTTGAAGGAAGCAAATGAGAACTATGTGCTTGAGTTCTATAAGAGTCTACTCATCCATTTTGGAGCACCTTCCACTATAATATTAGACAATACATTAGCATTTAGAATTACAAAGGTATGTGAGTGGTATATTGATAAATTAAACTTTTTAAAATCTTCATCAAATTACTATCCATAAGGTAATGGACTATCTGAGTCCACTAATAAGAACCTGATTCAAATCATCAAGAAAACAATAGAAGATAATAAGATATCATGGCATACAAAGTTAAAGACTACCTTATGGGTTGATAGGATCACCCATAGGAAATTCAATATTAATTCACCTTATCTCTTAGTATATGAAATATAAGCAAGGATACTAATTTCATTATATCTTCTATATTTAGAGATTATACACCAACTAGAGCTTCTAGAAAATGATGCAATGGAGGTCAGAATGAATGAACTAAGATAATTGGAGGAAACAATAGATGATGCCGTGCATACCATGTGGTCCAACCAACACCAAGTGAATAATTAATTTTACAAAAGAGCTTCCACAAGGACATTTCAATAAGATGACATTATTCTCTAATGGGATGAGGACTGTACAAAACTAGGAAAACACTCTAAGCTTGATAGCCTTTGGAATGGACCCTATGTCTTCACAAATTTAAAAGAGAGAAATGTCTTTGAGCTTTATATATTTAATGGAGATAACCTTCCCATCCCTATAAATGGGAGGTATCTCAATTTCTACTACTAGTTTTATATCTTTCCCCTTGTACATACGTAGATAAGTATATTTTTCCTCCAGGTGCTTTTACACATTACCTTGTCTATTTTTTATTGGTCTATTTTGTTTCTTTGTTGTTTTTTCCCTCCCATTACTCCAAAAATCATTTCTAGAAGTCAGTAAAATACTTTTTGTACGTGTATTTTCATTTTTTATTCATCTTGAACAAGCTTGATCAAATTTTAGGTCTCATGACTAACAAGTTGGACAAGTCAGCTGAGTTGCTAGAAGTATTGGCTCTTTTGGCCTCTATATAAATATTTTCCTATAGTTGGAATGAGAATCCTAGTAGGGTAATAATGAAGTAAAAAATCCAATTGATTAAAAATTAGTCTAATAATGCAAATAAAGGGATCCAAGCAAGATCTCTTGGTGTTCATGAGCATGCAATGGCATGGACCATATTGAGAAAGTATTGAGAGATCATCAGAACTTTAAATGGTCAAGCAAAGGTTGAGTTATGCAAGCTTTAGAGACTAGACCATCACCAAGATGTCTTTTAAAAACAAATAGAATAGCCTTTTTTAGTATTTAATAAATTCACCTTAGAAATCCATGCAAGCTAAAATATTGAATTTCCATAGATTTATACATACCAAGATCATCTTCTAAAAATTTCATGCCTATGTGAGATTTCTATCTCAAGATATAAGTGTTCAAAGATATACCTGTAACATAGGATGCTCATATAAGTGTCAATTTTGAGCTTCATAAAGTGACCATTTGGATTTTAAAAAGTGCTTAAAGGGTTTAAATTTTAGAAAGATCAAATGGTCCACATGAGCCCACATTCTAACAAACAAGATATAACATTTGTGCTAGAGTCAAATCAGTAAAAAGTTCCTTGGGTTAAAATCCCTTAAAGAGCTATAAGTTGGACAAGATCTAACAATATAGATCAATCTAATAGAGATTTGATAGTGCACATTCACTAAAAATAAGGTGGGTCTGAGCTAGATCAAAAGTCAACATTCATTCATACCAATGATCTAATGGTTTGTAGGAATTGATAGGAAGGTGGGACCAATGAGATCTATGTCTTGCGTTATTTCATATAGCCTTATCCAATGGTGCATAAGAAATTCAACATGTTAAAGGATCTTCATGGTAGGAAATTGAGGTCCCTCGTTTGTTCATATATTTTTGATCATATGGTTCACAGGGGTTCAAAAGGTTAAGATCTAATAATGGGGATCTATGAGGCTAATAGGACCGAAGAAGAGTTGGAGTAATTTGATTAGCTAGAGAAATTTTTGATAACCAAAGTGGAGCCAAGGAGTAGTTTTAAATTGAATCAAGGAATATATTACAAGGTCATCCCATCACCATTAGTGCTCATTAAAAATATATGGAGAAAACATATACTTATATTTAGGTTAAAGGACATAAAGAGACCACTATTAAGGTTAGATATGGACCTCTAGCTCAAGGTTTTATGTCAGAGAGGGATCTCTCTATGACTATGATTACTATTATTAGAAGAAGGAGATAGAATTTCAAAAGCTGCCATGAAGGCATACATGTAGACCCCAATATTTTCATCCCTAGGACCAAATACATCAAAAGGACCCCTTCTCCCCACTATACATGCCATGATAAACTAGTTAGGAGTAATTAACAACAAGATAAGATTCTAATAGACTAGCCTAGTTATTGTAACTACATAGATGGCAAAACCTAGCTTTAGACAACCTAACCCTACCACTGTAATAAGAAGTCACATCAATGTGGAGTTATACATACCAATATCATCCTCTAAAATTAGGTCTATCTTACTTATTTTTAGGGAGATTGGTTATTTCTTAGAATATGTTATACCTTCCTTGTTATGTAGAGTTAGTTGAGATCACATTTTTTTGGGTAAAATGTGATCTTAGAAGGTGGGGAGATTAATATGGCATGGTCCTCCTTGGGATAACTTTTGGATAAGCTTGATGAGATAGAGGAGGGTTGTCACATGTTGCATAATGTTTATCTTGGATAAGCATTACACATTTATCCTCCTTTTATGGGTTTTCTTCATTTTACTATATATACAAGGTGTGGTGTGGCCTTTAGAGGTTGATGGTTTATTTTTAGGGTATGTCTTTAAGGATCAAAGTCAAAGTGAAGATGTTTTGAAAAGTGTAAGTGTTCATTATAAGGTGTTGTTTAGTAGCTTGTGAGATACAGCATTGTGCAGGTGTAGGTGAAAGTGCAGCTTTTTGTGCAATAATTTCTATAGGAGATTTTGTATATCTCTATGAGAACTAATTTAAATCTTGTTTTAGATTGCTAATTTATTTGAGAACTTTCATTGGTGGATGTAGCCTACATTTGGTGAACTACATTAGATCTATGTTATCTATGTTTTTATCTTTCTCTCATTTATGTTTTCATATTAATGGTGAATTAAGGAATGTTTCCATGATGCATGTTATTGCATAGCTTTAGATATAGTTTATGGTAATAGTAGATCTGGATCCTAACAAATGGTATTAGAGCCATTGGCTGTGTGTTTTGATAAAGCGGTAAATCATAAGAAGGCTATTAGCTTTAGTGGGAGCTATGGGAGAAGAGATCAAATTCAGAGTGGAGAAGTTTGATGGTAATAATTTTGGTTTTGTGAAAAATGTATATGAAGGATTACATATATCAGAAGGAGCTACATTTCCCCTTAGAGGGGAGAGTAGAACAACTTGTAAGTATGAGTGATGTAGATTGGTCATTACATGATAGGAAGGCATTGGGAGTCATTCAGTTGTGCCTTGTATCCTCTATTACATTTAATATTTTTGATAAAAAAAACCACAAAATATCTCATGTATAAACTTGGAAAGTTGTATGACAAACCTTTTGCTTCTAATAAAAAAAATTATGAAAAGATTGTTTAACATGAAAATGTTTGAGAATGGTTCAATAGCTAATCATATAAATGATTTTAATATGGTTTTAAGTATGATCACTTTAGTTGGAATTAAGTTTGATGATGAAGTTATATATTTTCTAATATTATGTTCTTTGCCTGATATTTGAGATAGTTTGGTTATGGCTGTGAGTAATGCAGTCCCTAGTAAGGGAAACTTGAATTTTGAGGATGTTGTAGGTGTGGTTATTAATGAGGAGATGTGAAGGAAAAGAATTAGTGAATCATCTTTAGGTAATTATTTATCCATTGATATAAGAGGGAGGCAAAAGGAAAAGAGTGAAGGAAACCAAACAAAGTCAAAAGGTAGATCTAAGTCTAGATCTAGATCCAAGATGATATGTTGGCATTGTGGGAAGAGTAGACACTCAAAGAATAGGATTGTTGGTCACTTTTTGATAAGAATGCCAACAAAGAGGAAATAAATGAGGTAAATGTGAAATTAATAAAATCATTTCAACATGACTTAATTATTTCTATGGATAGTTTTTTTGAGTCTTGGATATTAGATTTAGGGGCTTATTTTCATGCCACCCCACATAGGCATTATTTTATTGATTAGGTTCAAGATAATTTATGACACATATATCTTGGTGATGATAAACCATGTGAGATAGTAGGGAAAGGTTTTTTTAAAGTTAAGATGCATAATGGGAACACATGGATCCTTAAGTATGTTAGACACATACGTATGTTAAGATAGAATTTGGTTTTAGTGGGGAAATTAGGTACTGAGGGATGTTCAATATTGTTTACTAAAAATTCTAGGAAAGTTACCAAAGGTGATCTTGTGATCTCAAGAGGTAAGAAAGTTGGTACTTTATATTTGACTAGTAGTGTTGATTCTATTGATTTAGTTACTACAAATAGAGATGCAACTATGTGGCAATATAGGCTCAGTCATATGAACCATAAGGGCATATAGATCTTAAAATACAAGTTGCCTAGATTAAAATATATATATCTAAACTTCTATGAGAATTGTGTGTATATGAAATATAAGTGGGTTAAGTTCTTAAAGGTTGGAACCATAAAGAAAGATCACAAGTTAGATCTAGTACACTCAGATGTATGGGGACTAGCTTAGGTATATTCTACTGGTGGATCTAATTATTATGTTAATTTTATATATGATGCAACTAGGAAAGCTTGGGTTTATTGCATTAAAAATAAATCTAATGTATTTGACACTTTTAAGAAGTGGAAAGCCCCAATTGAGAATTAAATAGGTCTCAAGTTGAAATGTCTCAGATTAGATAATGGAGGTGAGTATTGTAGTAATGCTTTCTTTAATTATTATTCTAATAATGGAATTCATAGGCAAAAGATGGTTCCAATAATTCCATATTAGAATAGGGTATCTAAAAGGATGAACAAAACAATAACAAAATGTCCTAGGAGCATGAGGTTACATGTAGGGTTGCCTTTACAATTTTGAGTAGTAGTTAGCATGGTAGTATATCTGATTAATAGAGGACCTTCTATGACTTTATATGGAGGCATTCCTAAACAAGCTTATTCTGGTAAGAATGTTGATTATTATTTTCTTAGAGTCTTTAGATGTGAGGCTTTTGCTCTCATCAAGAAATAGGATAGGACCAACTTATAGGCTAAATTAGATAAATGCACATTTGTTGGTTATGATGAAGATGAATTTAGTTTTTGTTTATGGAGCATTAAAGATAAGAAAATTTTTTGGTTTAAAAATGTAGTATTTAATAAAAAAAGTCATGCATAAGGATCAATTGCAGGAATATGATCAAGAACAAAAAGAGTACACAATATTTGATGGCATTATGGATGGTAAAGTATCCAAAGATTCATTTTAGGAACCTTGTACACAAGGACCCCAAACTCCTATGGTAAGAAGAGCAGTTGAATGTTTTTTTCCTTATTTGAATTATTTATTACTCACTAACAATGGATAGCTAGAGTGTTATGAGGAAGAAATGCAGTTAGATGCCAAGTTAAAATGGGAACAAGCCATGGATGAGGATCATACATCTCTGATGGAGAACTAAACATGGGATTTGGTTAGGCTACCTAAGGGCAAGAGTGCATTTCAAAAAAAGTGTATCTTCCATGATAAAAGAATAATATGAAGGGAGAAAAAGGTATAAGGCTAGGATGGTGGTCAAGGAGTTTGCATAAATATTAGGTATTGATTTTGATGAGATTTTTTCTCTTGTTGTAAAAATGACTTCTATTACAACTATTCTTGGTTTAGTTGTAGTTGAGGATTTGCACTTAGAATAGTTGGATGTGAAAACTAATTTTCTTCATGGTGATTTGGATGAAGAGTTGTATATGAAGTAGCCACAAGGATATGAGGTCAAAGGGAAGGAGAACTTTGTGTGCAGATTAAAGAAGAGTTTGTATGGCTTGAAACAAGCACCACAACAATGGTATAAGAAATTTGACTATTTTATGTGGGAACAATAATATCAAAGGTATCATTCTAACCATTTCATGTACATCAAACATTTTGATGATGGTTCCTTTATTATTATATTCTTGTATGTCAATGACATGTTAGTTGTAGGAAATAACATACAACATATTCATATGTTTAAGAAATAACTTAGTGACTCCTTTTTTATGAAGGATTTGGGTGATGTAAATAAAATCCTTGGTATGAGGATTTCTCATGATAGGAAGGAGAATAACTTGATCTTATCCTAATCAGAGCATGTGAAGAAAGTCTTGGAAAAGTTTATCATGTTGGATGCTAAATTTATTGGTACTCTTTTGGCATACCACTTTAGATTATCAAAGGAGTAGTGTCCCAAGATGGAAGTTGAAAAGCTTATGATGTCCAAATTACCTTATTCATCATTCATTGGTAGCTTGATGTATGCCATGGTTTGTACTAGGTTGGACATTTCCCAAGCAGTGAGAGTTTTGAGCAGGTATATGAGTGATCCAAGTTATGAGCATAGGCAAGTAGTGAAATGAATTCTTTGGTATTTGAGAGGAACCATTCATTTTTCATTATGTTATGGTGGATCAGATATCACTTTGCATGATTATGTGGACTCAGATATGGTAGGGGATATTAATAGAAAGAGAAGTATGATAGGTTATATATTTACTATTAGAGATACATTGATTAGTTAGATTTCTAGGATACAGATGGTGGTTGTCTTGTCAACCACAAAGGAAGAGTATGTTGTTGCCATACAGGATAACAAGGAGATGATTTGGTTATAGGAGTTATTTAAATATCTAGGTCATGAGCAAATATTTGGGAGACTACATAGTGATAGTTATAGTGTTATTCATTTGGCAATGAACTCTGATTTCCACTCACGAATGAATCACATTTAATTACATTATCATTTCATCAAGATAGCTTTGGAGGATAACTTGGTAAATCTAGAAAAGATTCATACTATCCAAAATCCTATAAATATTATGACCAAGGTGGTCACATTAGACAAACTAAGATTATGTTTAGATTTGGTTGGCCTTAGTGTTCATATAGTAGTGATAGATTCTATTTAGGAGAAATGGTATCCAAGTGGGAGATTGTTGAGTGTGGAGCCCTTTGGGGCTATCACATGACCATAGAAATAAATTTTGTGGGCCTAAAGAGATCTAGGGATGTGGGGGACATAATTTTCATGTTCTCCACATGTGAGTGGAATATTCCTTGTATTCCTAATTTTTATGTATTCCATATTTTTTAGAATCAATTGTTAGATATTTATTTCCATGTGACTTCTTTTATTAGAAGTGACTCTTTCTTCCTTATTTTTATGGAGATTGTTAATTTCTTGGAATATGTTATACCTTCCTTATTATGTGGAGTTAGTTGATATCACATGTTTTTGAGAAAATGTGCCCTTATAAGGTGGAAAGATGAATATAGCATGTTCCTTCTTGGGTGAGATTCTGGATAAGATTGATGAGGTGGAAGAGGGTTGTCACATGTTGGATAATGCTTATATTGGATAAGCATCACACATTTCTCCTCCTTTTGTGGATTTTATTCATTTTACTAGATATACATTGTATGGTGTGGCCTTTAGAGGTTGATGGTTTATTTACAAGGTATGGCTTTAAGGATCAGAGTCAAAGTGTAGGTGTTTATTACAAGGTGTGGTTTAACAACTTGTGAGATATAACATTGTGTAGGTGCAAGTGAAAGTGAAGATTTTTGTGTGGTACTTTCTATAAGATATTTTTTCTATCTCTATTAGAGTTCATTGTAATCTTGTTTTAGATTACTGATTTATTTGAGAACTTTCATCGGTGGATGTAACCCACATTGGGTGAACCACATTAGATTTATGTTGTCTATATTTTTATATTGCTCTCATTTATTCTTTCATATTAATGGTGAATTAAGGAATGTTTTTGTGGTGCATGTTATTGCATAGATTTAGATCTAGTTTATGGTAATAGTAGTTCTATATCCTAACAACATATTCATCAAATTAATATCAACAAGGTAATGGACTATTTTAGTCCACTAATAAAAACCTGATTTAGATCATCAAGAGAACAATGGAAGATAATCAGAGATCTTGGCATACAAAGTTAAATAATAACTTATGGGTTGATAGAATCACCCCAAAAAAATCCATTGGTCATTCATGCTATCTCTTGGTCTATGAAAGAGAAGCAAGGATACCAATTTAATTATAGCTTCCCACTTTAGAGATTGCTCAACAACTAGAGCTTATATAAATTGATGCAATGGAGGTCAAGATGAATGAACTAAGATAATTGGAAGAAATAAGAGATGCTACCATGAATACCATGTGATCTAACCAATACCAAGTGAAGAAGTCATTTGACAAAATATTTTCCTGAAGGACATTTAAATAAGGTGACATTTTCCTCAAATGGGATGAGGACCATGCAAAACTAGGAAAACACTCTAAGTTTGACATCCTTTGGAGTGGACCCTATGTCATCACAAGTTGAAAAGAGAGAAATGCCTTTGATCTTTCCAAATTGAATGGAGACAAACTTCCCATCCCTAAAATGGGAGGTATATCAAGTTACACTATTATTTTTATATCTTTCCCCTTATACATAAGTAGATAGGTCTATTTTTCATCTAGGTGCTTTTGCACATTACCTTCTCTATTGTTTATTGGTCTATTTTGTTTCTTTGTTGTTTTCACCCCTATTAATCCCAAAAGTGTTTTTATAAGTCAATTAAAGTGTTTTTGTAAGTATATTTTCATTTTTTTATTCATCTTAAACAAGCTTGATCAAAGTCTAGGTCCCATGACTAGCAAGTTAGTCAAGTCAACTAAGTTACTAGAAGTGTTGGCCATTTTGGCCCATATATCAGGTTTTGCATGTAGTTAGAATGAGAAGCTTAGAGGTTCCTAAAGAAGTAAAAAAAACCCAATGGATTAAAAATGGGTCTAGTAACGCAAATAAATGGATCCAAGTAGGATCTCATGGTGCTCATGAGAATGAAAGGGCATGGACCATATTGAAAAAGTCTTGAGAGATCACCAAAACTTTGAAGGGTCAAGCAAAGGGTGAGTTATGTAATCTTTAGAGACTAGACCATCACCAGGATGTCTTTCAAAAATAAATGGACTAGCCTTTTGGAGCATTTAATAAATGTACCTTAGAAAGCCATGCAAGCTAAAATATTATAGTTACATGGATTTATACATATCAGGATCATCCTCTAAAATTTTCATACCCATGTGATCTTTCTATCTCAAGATCTAAGTGTTCAAAGATAGACCTGCAACATATGACATTCATGTATGTGTCAAGTTTGAGCTTCATAAAGTGACCATTTGGATTCAAAAAAGTACTTAAAGGGTTTAAAGTTTATAAAGATCCAATGGTCTACATGAGCCAATATTTTGACAAACAAGATCTAACATTCACACTAGACTCAAATGAGTCAAAAGTTCCTTAGGTTAAAAGCCATTAAAGAGCTACAAGTTGGACAAGATCTAATAGTGTATATCAATCAAATAGAGATATGATGGTGTAACTTCACTAAAAATAAGGTGGGTTTGAGCTGGATCAACAATTTATATTCATTTATACCAATGATCTGATGGTGTGGAGGAACTTATAGGAAGGTAGGCCCAATGAGATATATGGCTTGCATTATTTCATATAGATTGATCCAATGGTTCACGAGCAAGTCAACATGTCAAAGGATCTTAATTTTAAGATATTGAGGGCCCACATTCATTCATATAGTTTGATCTTATGGTACATAGGGGGTGAAAAGGTCAAGATTTGATAATGAGGATCTACAAGGCTAATAAGAGTTAAGACAAGTGAGAGTAATTTGACTGAGTTTAGAAATTTTTGATAACCAAAGTCAAGCCAAGGATTAATTTTCAACCAAAGAAAAAAATGTCTTACAAGGTCATCCCATCACCATTAGTGTTCATTCAAAATATATTGAGTGTTGGGTGAATATTTTGTCGGCCAGCTAATTGGTGACCAAAATAGTTCCTATCACCACAACATAGGGAGATGGGTCATCCTAGTGTGTAGGTTTACTACATCAATAGGGGAAAAATATCTCCTCTCATCAAGGGGAGGTTCCCTATTAAATATGTTGAGGCTATATACTATATAAGCAAGTAGAAATTAAGACACAGGGGTGGGATAAACCATCCATCTCTCTTTTTTTAGAGATGATGCTGACAAACAGAGGAGAAATATTGGGTGATTAGTGATGGCACTTCTCTTATTTTAGAAGTAACATTCAGCCAAGAGCTAGATCCCTTCCTAGATAGTAGAAATACTGGTGAAGTGACAGAAGGCACTTCTCTTCTTTCAGAAGTGCTTGTTCTTGGAAACAACAAGACTCTTTCTGGTAAAAAGTGACTGGTAACCAGGCCCAAAGTAACCAACAATATAAGATGTAGCACAAAGTCTCCACCTTGACTTCCCTAGAGGGAGATACAAAAGACAATGAGGGCACAAATTCATCTAAAGGTCTTTTACACAAAAATAGAAAAGAAAAACACACACTGAAGATAGCTATGACAGCACAAAGTCTGAAAGTAGTTGGCTTCAGGACACCTTCCTTATCACCTCCACTAGTTCTGCTTATTAAATCAAATAAACAAGAATGATTTTAGAAGATAGACATATGAACAATCTCCTAAATTAGCACAAGCTATAATAGCACAAAGTCTGTAAGTAACTTGCTTTCTCATTCAATCAAATAAATATGAACTACAATCTGAGTTCAAAGTCTCAGTAATGCCTTTCAATTTGGGTAAAGTTTCACTTCTGGTAAGGGGAATATCTCCCTTCAAATGATACAAGAGATTAAATTATATAAAGGCCTGAGGGAGGCTTGCCACTTTATCCCATGGAGTGACCCATTCGGTGCATTCAATGCCTTGGATGCATTCTGGTCTTGTGAGGAAGGGCCATGCTAGAGCAGGGCAGCTACCTTGATTGTGGCATGTTGATTCATCTCTAGTGCCTCCTCCTGATCTTGAATCTCTCATTCCATCACCTGCTTAGCCGTGTAACTATCTATTCCACCTTTATCTCACAGGGGACAAATAGATGGTGCTTTGAATGTTTTTACTCCCCAAATATCTACCTAGTGAACTATTCACCTACTGGAATTAAATCCTATTGAGTTTCCCTCTTTGTCTCTTCCTTCTCTTGGTCTTAGCCTTAGGCTCTTTTGAATGCATTCAGGTCCATGCTATAAGTCTGCTAAAATCAACAAACACTTCTTCGCGACAAATTTGATGTTTACGGGCCTGTCATTCTTCTTAGCAATTCTCTCATGTCTTTCTCAATTGTTATGGCTAATTTCCACTGTGATGTGGGTGAGGACATGTTGCAGCATTTGCAACATCAAAATAGGCTTATCAGAATAATATTTGAAATTTTTAGAGGCTAGGGGGTGTGGATGCAGACATGTGGCAGCATCTATTGCACTGGGTTGGGACCCGTGGCAAGTTCTACACTTTGAGGCTTTATTCAAAATTGTGTCTCAGCATGTGACACTTGGCATATTCTGCTACCCTCTAAGGCTCAAACCTTTTCTAAAGGGAACATGCCCTTTGATGTCTTCTAAGTGGCCTTCAGGCTTTGATTCTTCAGTGAGCTATCATCCCTTTCATTTCCCTCAGACAATTCATCTGAAGGAAACCTTTCCTTGGATCTATAAGTGCCTTTGTATTGTGAGTGCCCCTTTCCTTTGACACGTGGCACCTTTCACTCTTTAAACAAGTTCCACATGGAATCTTCTATAGGAACAAGTGAGGACACATGGCATCTTTTGCTATTAACACTTGGCAACATCTACCTTCTTAGGCCATTGCAACATCGTAGAAACATTTAAGGCTCAGTCAGTATCTCGTGGATGATGACACTTGTCAGCGTCTACCAATCTCTGTAAGGGACATGTGGCATGGTCTAAATACATTTGTTAGTCATGTGGATGCAAACACTTGGCACATTCTACTTCATTTAGTCACTTGTCCCTAGGCCCACCATGTTCTTTGCTTGAAATAGTGAAGCTAAGGGAAGATACTATGGATATTGACACTTAGAGGCTCCCAACAAACTTCAAGAGGGACACATGGAAATATCCACCAATTCATAGAAATAAAGTTTAGTGGGGCTTGTCCATCGACACTTCGCAGCATCTGCTTGACTCTTTCTTTTGCACGTGCTTCGTTTCTTAACTAAGGCAGCCTTTGAACCTTTAAACCTGGCGCATTGAATTGATTGATTGTTGAACCCATTGAACTGATGAACCAAAATGGTTCAAGGTTCAATGGTTCAAGCTTTTGAGACTTGTTAACTGATCGGAGTTATAGAACCTTGAAACAATCAAACTTTGAACCTCTGTCAAAGTGCTTAGCTCTTGTTGATGACGTTGAACCTTTGAACCCATTGAACTAAAAAGGTTCAAGGTTCAATGGTTTAATGGTTCAATCCTTATTTTGATGCTTGCTGACAGACCCTTTGAATTGGTTAAATTTGCTAATCCTTTTACCAAAAAGTTGAGAAAATGATGAAATTGAATGTTTAAAAAAAATTTTTGGAAAGGGGACGGATAATTTTGGCCATGCAAGACCAAAATAGTCATATGTTGTTTGAAAAATGAGGAGTCATTTTTTAGGGACAATAGCTGGCTCCAGTTGGGGAACTTCCTTTAGTTGGAAACTTGAAACAGCTGAGGGGAGTAGAAATTAGAATCTCCAGTGCCTTGAAGTGTGCCATTGGGCTACAGAGTCATGCTACTCAAAAAGAAAGGCTCCAAAAGAAACAAATGAACAAAACAACATAAAAATAGAAACTATACAAATATACATATGTATAGGTGAACTTATCTAATACTTCAAGAATTGAAGTACTTCAGATGCTGCTCATCATGGGATAAAGAAAAGGGGATGCCATCCTGATAAACTAGCAGGAAACCATTTTTCCCCCAAAAATGGTGGTAAGTGAATGGAGCTCTCTACCAAGAAACCAATTTTTTGCATCTTCCTCTTGGCCTTTTCTTCTTCTTTCCCCATGGCAGGACATGGTCATCCCTCTAAAAACTATAGCTCCTTGCTCTCCCTATGAAGAGTTCCTTTTGCTAAATTTGGAATACAATAGTATGGTCCACCACCATAGCTTGATGTTCTACTAGTTTAGTCTAGCACATGCTTTGATTTTCAGCCTCAAACCCCTGACAAACCATCAGCACAACATCTCCTTTGGTGTGAAAGAGTTTGACCTCTTCATCTTAAGTATTTTTCAATCTAAGCAATAGAGATCTACATCCAGCTGTGAAAGAATTTTTGCCATCGAATTCCAAGATCCAAGCATCATCAGGAGCTGATCTTTCATCAGATTTCTCTTCATTGGAGATGGAAGATCCTTCTTGATTTATACAGCACCCTACTAATTCTTTTGATGCCTTGTTTGGATCAAATCTTGGATTTTTGACTGTGGGACTTTCATTAGCTGAGACATGATCATCCTCTGTGGTCAAGAAGTAATTACCCCTGCCTGAAGGCTCAAACAAAATTTGAGCTACAGGGGCTGACATTTGGGTGACCATAATTTTTGCCTCAGACAAGTCTGCACCTAGTTCTCCATCAATGTCTAATTGCTCAGGATTGGTTTGAAGGGATTCAAACTTAGTCATTTGAATTTTAGATTTCTTGACATTATCAACTATGTCAAATGACTTAGATGGACTTGGAAGAGAGGATGGGAGTTCATCCTTTTGGTTTTTGTGAAGGGGAGGACTGGTCTGTGAATTTTAAGTAGAAGGTGCAGAGATGTTCGATGTACTTACTTCTTTGGCAATCACTAGGTCCTTCAACTAGAAAGGGAGAGGGGTTCTCTACTTAGCAATTGAAATCACTAGTTGGGGTCACTCCTATATCTTTTATTTGTTAGCCTACTGGGCTGACTAATTCTCGAACTGGGTGAATACTACATTTGATTCTTCGACTGCTTCACCTTCACTCCTGGGTTCATCCTGGTAATTTAAGAAACTGATGTGGGAGTTCCTAGCTAATTCTTCTTGATCCTCCCTAAAGAGATCAGTGCCATTTTCTTGCTCAAACTAAGGTTAGAAATAGGAAACATGTTTTATTTCCAAATATCTAACTATTGAGTTGGTTAGAGGTGGTTCAAGGGCAAGGTTCCTCTATGGGGGAGGAAGACAATTTAGTTGCCCTTGACTTTTGGCAACATTTCCTTGATATGGATGATTGGGGAATGTCCTCCTTGGTGCATTTATATACAAATTATTAGAAGACATACCTTCTTCCATTTGCCTTTTCAAGGCTAGCAATTCATTTTCCAACTTTTGGACTATTGGGTCAGTGGTGGTTGTGGGTGAGTATCCAAAAGATGAAGAAGGTTTGCCTCTATTAGGATCTCTCCTTATCTTTCTTACCAAGATAAGGTCATCTTATACCTCAGTAGCCAAGTTCTGAGTAGTAGTAAGGTCTATGTGGCCAGCTCATCTCAGCAGAAAACTCACTTTAGGCAATTGTGAGTTGATGAAGAAGCATTTGAGGTTCTGAGGCGTCGGCTGGGTGACCATGGGAATCCTATGCCTCAGCTTTTTGAACCTAGAAATGAAGTCCCTCATAGGTTCATGGGGCTCTTTCTTCATCTGAGTGAGCTAGGCTAGCAAGGCATGCACATCATTTGTAGGCTTGAACCTAGCTTCAAACTTGGCTTTGAGTGTATCCTAATCAGTCACTGATCTAGCTTACAGATGGTAGAACCAGTCTACAGCAGCACCTTGTAGGGTCTCCACAAAAATCCTGACTACCACGTCTTCAAATTCCACCCCTATCACACCACAGGCTATGCTGAAGGTTGTAATGTGTTTATCATTGTGAACTATCCCATCATCAAAGAATTTGGGGAAATTCTTTCTTGAACTACGTGGGAGTTCATGCAGAGGTGGAGTCAAGTTGAGTGGGCCAAAAGAGTTACCCAAAGGGCCTCAAATTACCATGATTTAGTTATAAAATATAGGGATAACAAATTTGGGTGGAGTGGCTAGATTACAGAACAAAAATGGAAAAGAATTGGCCCTGCTTCAGCTTGAGGCTTCAAACTATGCACTCTTTTCCAGCAGCTCTGGTTTTACAACTAGATAAAATAATGGAGATGGAGGAAAATAGTAAGGCTATAATGATAATGGGTAAGACACAAAATGGAGTCCCTAGAGTCTATATAATGGATAAGGGAAGGAACTAATTCAATCTAAAACTTGAGGCTTCAGACTGCATGTTCATCCCCAGTGGAGTCACCAAAAACTATTGTGTGAGGCTGGGGAGGAAAAATTAACAATGGGAAAGCACTAGAGTAGTTCATTCATCCATAGTAAAATTCATGGATAAGGTTATAATGATAATAGGTAAGACACAGGTGATGTTTCAATCTGAAACTCAAGGTTCCAAATTGCACAAAATTACTATGTCCTTAGCAAAGTCACCAAAAACTATTATGCGAGGCTGGGGAGGAAAAATTAACAATGGAAAAGCATTGGATCAGTTCATTCATCCATATCAGAATGCATGGATAAGGTTATAATGATAATGGGTAAGACATAGGTGATGTTTCAATCTAAAACTTGAGGTTCTAAATTGCACAAAATTACTGTGTCCCCAGTGGAGTCACCAAAAATAAGGGACAAATCTCTCCTCTCATCAAGGGGAGGTTCCCTATAAAAATGCAGAGGCTATATACTATATAAGTAAGTAGAAAGTAAGACATAGGGGTGGGATAAACCATCCATCTCTCTTTTTTTAGAGATGATGCTAACAAATAGAGGAGAAATATTAGGTGATTGGTGATGGCACTTCTCTTCTTTTAGAAGTAACATTCAACCAAGAGCTAGATCCCTTCCTAGAAGTAGAAATCCTGGTGAAGTGATAGAAGGCACTTCTCTTCTTTCAGAAGTGCTTGTTCTTGCAAACAACATGACTCTTTCTGGTAACAAGTGACTGGTAACTAGGTCCAAAGTAATTAGAAATCTAAGATGTAGCACAAAGTCTCCACCTTGACTACCCTAGAGGGAGATACAAAAGACAATGAGGGCACAAAGTCATCCTAAGGTCTTTTACACAAAAACAAAAAAGAAAAACACACACTGAAGACAACTATGACAACACAAAGTCTGAAAGTAGTTGGCTTCAGGACACCTTCCTTATCACCTCCACTAGTTTTGCTTGTTAAATCAAATAAATAAGAAATATTTTAGAAGATAGACATATGAACAATCTCCTAAAGTATCACAAGCTATAATAACACAAAGTCTACAAGTAACTTGCTTTCTCATTCAATCAAAGAAATATGAACTACAATCTGAGCTCAAAGTCTCAGTAATGCCTTTCAATTTGGGTAGAGTTTCACTTCTGGTAAGGCAAAGATCTCCCTTCAAATGATACAAGAGATTACATTATATAAAGGCCTAAGGGAGGCTTGACACTTTGTCCCATGGAGTGACCCATTAAGTACATTCAATGCCTTGGATGCATTTTGGTCTTGTAAGGAAGGGCCATGCTAGAGCAGGGTAGTTGCCTTGATTATGGCATGTCAATTCATCTCTAGTGCCTCCTCCTAAGCCTAAATCTCTCATTCCATCACTTGCTTAGCCATGCAATTGTCTATTCTACCTATATCTCATAGGGGACAAATAGATGGTGGTTTTAATGTTTGTAAGCCCTAAATATCTACCTAGCAAACTTCTTCACCTACTAGAATTAACTCTTATTGAGTTTCCCTCTTTGTGTCTTCCTTCTCTTGGTCCTATCCTTAGGCTCTTTTGAATGCATTCGAGTCTACGCTGTAAGTTTGGTAAAATCAATAGACACTTGATCATGACAAATTTAATGTTTTCAGGCCTGTCATTCTTCTTAGCAATTTTCCTATGTCTTTCTCACTTGTTATGGCCACTTTCCACTGTGATGTGAGTGAGGACATGTGGTAGCATCCACAACATCGAAATAGGCTTATTAGAATAATATTTGAAATTTTTAGAGGTTAGAGGGGCACAGATGCAGACACATGGCAACATTCACTACACTGGGTCAGGACACGTGGTGAGTTCCACGCTTTGAGGCTTTATTCAAAATTGTGTCTCAGCTTGTGACACTTGGCAGCTTCTACCTCCCCCTGAGGATCAAATGTTTTTCAAAGGGAACATGCCCTTGGATGTCTTCTAAGTGGCTTTCGGGCTTTGATTCTTCGGTGGGCTGTCGTCCCTTTCATTTCCTTCAAACAAAATATCTGAAAGAATTCCTTCAAATAATTCATCCAAAGGAAACCTTTCCTTGGCTCTATATGTGCCTTTGTATTGCAAGTGCCCCTTTCCTTTGACATGTGGTACCTTTCACTCTTTGAACAAGTACCACATGGCATCTTCTATAGGAATACGTGAGGACATGTGGCATCTTCCACTATTGAGACTTGGCAGCATCTACCTTCTCAGGCCTTTGCAACATCATAGAAATGTTTGGGGCTCAATTGGGCTCTTGCAGACGATGACACTTGTCAGCCTCCACCGATCTCTGCAAGGGACATGTGGCATGGTCCAAATACATTTGTTAGTCACAAAGATGTAGACACATGGCACATTTCGCTTCATTTAGTCACTCATCCCCAGGCCCACCATGGTCTTTACTCAAAATAGTGAAGCTAAGGGAAGAGACTACAGATATTGAAACTTGGAGGCTCCCAAAAAGCTTCAAGAGGGACACGTGGCAATATCCACCAATTCATAGAAATAAATTTTAGTGGGGCTTGGCCATCGACACTTGGCAGCATCTTCTTGACTCGTTCTTTTGCACGTAATTATTTTCTTAACTAAGGTAGCCTTTAAACCTTTTAACCCATCGCATTGAACTGATTGAATGTTGAACCCATTGAACTGATGAACCAAAATGGTTCAAGGTTCAACAGTTCAAGCTTTTGAGACTTGTTAAGTGATCAAGGCTGCGAAACCTTGAAATGGCCAAACTTTTAACCTCTACCGAAGCACTTAGCTCTTGTTGATGATGTTGAACCTTTGAACCCATTAAACCCATTGAACCAAAAAGGTTCAAGGTTTAATGGTTCAATGGTTCAATCCTTGTTTTGATGCTTACTGATAGACCCTTTGATCTAGTTGACCTTGTTAATCCTTTTACCAAAAATTTGAGAAAATGATGGAATTGAATGTTTAAAACAAATTTTTGGAAAGGGGACAGACAATTTTGGCCATGCAAGACCAAAATAGTCATATGTTGTTTGAAAAATGAGGAGTCACTTTTTAGGGACAACAGCTAGCTCCAGTTGGGGAACTTCCTTCAGTTGGAAACTTGAAACAGTTGAGGGGAGTAGAAACTAGAATCTCCAGTGCCTTAAAGTGTGCCATTGGGCTATGAAATCATGCTACTCAAAAAGAAAGGCTCCAAAAGAAACAAATGAACAAAACAAAGTAGAAATAGAAACTATACAAATATACATATGTATAGGTGAACTTATCTGATACTTCAAGAATTGAATTACTTTAGACGCTGCTCATCATGGGACAAAGAAAAGGGGATGCCATCCTGATAAACTAGTAGGAAACCATTTTGCCCCCAAAAATGGTGGCAAGTGAATGGAGCTCTCTACCAAGAAACCAATTTTCTATGTCTTCCTCTTGGCCTTTTATTCTTCTTGCCCCATGGTGAGACATGGTCTTCCCTTTGAAAACTATAGCTCCTTGCTCTCCCTGTGAAGAGTTATTTTTATTGACTTTGGAATACAATAGTATGGTACACCACCATAGCTTGTTGTTCTGCTAGTTCAGTCCAACACATGATTTGATTGTTAGCCTCAAACCCCTAACAAACCATTAGCTCAGCATCTCCTTTGGTTGGAAGGAGTTTGACCTCTTCAACCTGAGCAATTTTCAATCTAAGCAATAGAGATCTGCATTTAGCTATGGAAGAATTGTTGCCTTCAAATTCTAGAATCCAAGCATCATCAGGAGCTAATATTTTATTATATTTCTCTTCATTGGAGATGGAAGATCCTTCTTGATTTATACTATGCCCTACTAATTCTTTTGATGCCCTATTTGGATCAAATCTTGGTTTGCCAGGTGCAGGACTTTCATCGACTGAGACATGAGCATCCTCTATGGTCAAGAAGTAATTACCCCTACCTGAAGGCTCAAATAGAATTTGAGCTATAGGGGCCAACATTTGGGTGACCATAATTTTTGCCTTAGATAGGTCTGCACCTAGTTCTCCATTAATGTCCAATTGCTTAGGATTGGCTTGAAGGGATTCAAACTCAGTCATTTGAATTTTAGATTTATTGACATGATCAACTATGTTCAATGATTGAGATGGACTTGGAAGAGAGGATGGGAGTTCATCTTTTTAGTTTTTTGGAAGGGGAGGACTGGTCTACAAATTTGAAGTAGAAGGTGCAGAGATGTTTCATGTACTTACTTCTTTGGCAATCACTGGGTCCTTTGACTAGAAAGGGAGAGGGGTTCTCTACTCAACAATTGAAATCACTAGTTGGGGTCACTCCTCTATCTTTTCTTTGTCAACCTGCTAGGCTGACTAATTCTCAAACTGGGTGAATACTGTGTTTGATCCTTTGACTGCTTCACCTTCAGTCCTGGGTTCATCTTGGTAATTCAGGAAACCAATGTGGGAGTCACCAACTGATTCTTCTTGATCCTCCCTGAAGAGATCAACACCATTTTCTTGCTCGAACTCAGGTTAGAAATAGGAGACATGTTCTATTTCCAAATATCCAACTAATGAGTTGGTTGAAGGTACTTTAAGGTCAAGGTTCCTCTATGGGGGAGGAAGATGATTTGGTTACCCTTGACTTCTAATAGCGTTACCTTGATATGGCTGATTGGGGAATGTCCTCATTGGTGCATCTCTATACAAAGGAGTAGAAGACATACCTTGTGCCATTTTCCTTTTCAAGGCTAGCAATTCTTTGCCAGCTTTTGGACCATTAGGTCAGTGGTGGCTGCAGGTGAGTATCTAGAAGATGAAGAAGGTTTGCCTCTATTAGGATCTCTCATTATCTTTCCTACCAAGATAAGGTCATCTTCTACCTCATTAGCCAAGTCTTGAGTAGTAGCAAGGTCTATGTGGCCAACTTGTCTCAACAAAAAACTCACTTCAGGCAGTTGTGAGTTGATGAAGAAGCATTTGAGGTTCTGAGGCATAGGCTAGGTGACCATGGGAATCCTGTGCCTCAACTTGTTGAACCTAGAAATGAATTCCCTCATAGGTTCATGGGGCTCTTTCTTCATTTGAGTGAGCTAGGCTAGCAAGGCATGCACATCTTTTGCAGGCTTGAACCTAGCTTCAAACTTGGCTTTGAGTGTATCCTGGTCAATCACTAATCTATCTTGTAGATGGTAGAACTAGTCTATAGTAGCACCTTGTAGGGTCTCCACAAAAAGCCTAAATGCCACATCTTCAAATTCCACCCCTATCACACCACAGGCTATGCTAAAGGCTAAAATGTGTTCATCAGGGTGAACTATCCCATCACCAAAGAATTTGGGGAAATTCTTTCTTGAATTACGTGGGAGTTCATGCAAAGGTGGAGTCAAGTTGAGTGGGCCAAAAGAGTTACCCCAAGGGCCTTGAACTGCCATGATGTAATTATAAAAAATAGGGATAACAAATCTGGGTGGAGTGGCCAGATTGTAAAATAAAAATGGAAAAGAACTGGCCCTGCTTCAGCTTGAGGCTTGAGGCTTCAAATTGTGCACTCTTTTCCAATAGTTCTAGTTTTGCAGACCAGATAAAATAATGGAGATGGAGGAAAATGGTAATGCTATAATGATAATGGGTAAGACACAAAATGGAGTCACCAGAGTCTATATAATGGATAAGGGAAGGAACTACTTCATTCTAAAACTTGAGGCTTCAAACTGCACGTTCATCCCTAGCAAAGTCGCCAAAAACTATTGCGCAAGGTTGGGGAGGAAAAATTAACAATGGGAAAGCACTAGAGTAGTTCATTCATCCATAATAGAATGCATGGATAAGATTATAATGATAATGGGTAAGACACAGGTGATGTTTCAATCTAAAACTTGAGGTTCAAATTGCACAAAATTACTGTGTCCCTAGTGGAGTCACCAAAAACTATTGCATGAGGCTGGGGAGGAAAAATTAACTATGGGAAAGCACTAGAGTAGTTCATTCATCCATAGTGTAATGCATGGATAAGGTTATAATTATAATGGGTAAGACACAAGTGATGTTTTAATCTAAAACTTGAGGTTCCAAATCCCACAAAATTACTGTGTCCCTAGCGGAGTCACCAAAAACTATTGGGTGAATATTTTGTCAGCCAACTAACTAGTGACCAAAATAGCTCCTATCACCACAACATAGGGAGATGGGTCATCCTAGTGTGTAGGTTTACTACATCAATAGGGTACAAATCTCTCATCTCATTAAGGGGAGGTTCCCTATTAAATATGTGGAGGCTATATACTTTATAAGTAAGCAGAAAGTAAGACATAGGGGTGGGATAAACCATCCATCTCTCTTTTTTTAGAGATGATACTGACAAATAGAGGAAAAATATTGGGTGATTGGTGATAGCACTTCTCTTCTTTCAAAAGTAACATTTAGCCAAGAGCCAGATCCCTTCCTAGATAGTAGAAATCCTGGTGAAGCAATAGAAGGCACTTCTTCTCTTTCAAAAGTTCTTGTTCTTGCAAACAACAGGACTCTTTTTGGTAACAAGTGACTGGTAACCAAGTCCAAAGTAACCAACAATCTAAGATATATCGTAAAGTCTCCACCTTGACTTCCCTAGAGGGAGATACAAAAGACAATGAGGGTACAAAGTCATCTGAAGGTCTTTTACACAGAAACAAAAAAGAAAAACACACACTGAAGACAACTATGATAGCACAAAGTCTAAAAGTAGTTGGCTTTAGGACACCTTCCTTATCACCTCCACTAGTTCTACTTGTTACATCAAATAAACAAGAACACTTTCAAAAGATAGACATATGAACAATCTCCTAAAGTAGCACAAGCTATAATAGCACAAAGTCTACAAATAAGTTGCTTTCTCATTCAATCAAAGAAATATGAACTACAATTTGAGCTCAAAGTCTTAGTAATGCCTTTCAATTTGGGCAAAGTTTCACTTATAGTAAGGGGAATATCTCCCTTCAAATGATATAAGAGATTACATTATATAGAGGTCTAAGAGAGGCATGGCACTTTGTCCCATGGAGTGACCCATTCGATGCATTCAATGCCTTGGATGCATTTTGGTCTTGTCAGGAAGGGCCATGTTGGAGCAGGGTGGCTGCCTTGACTGTGGCATGTCAATTAATCTCTAGTTCCTCCTCTTGATCTTAAATCTCTCATTCCATCACATACTTAACTGTGTAACTATCTATTCTACCTTTATCTCATAGGGGACAAACAGACGGAGCTTTCAATGTTTGCATGCCCCAAATATCTACCCAACAAACTACTTCACCTACTAGAATTAAATCTTTCTGAGTTTCCCTCTTTGTCTCTTCCTTCTCTTCATCTTGGCCTTAAGCTCTTTTGAATGCATTTAGGTTTGCGCTGTAAGTCTGCTAAAATCAATAGACACTTCATCATGACAAATTTGACATTTGTGGGCCTGTCATTCTTCTTAGCAATTCTCTCATGTCTTTCTCACTTTCTATGGCCACTTTCCACTATGACACAGGTGAAGACACATGGTGGCATTCATAGCATCAAAATAGGCTTATCAAAATAAGATTTGAAATTGTTAGAGGCTGGGGGGTACGGATGCAGACACGTGGTAGCATTCACTGCATTGGGTTAGGACACATGGTGAGTTTCATGCTTTGAGGCTTTATTCAAAATTTTGTCTCAGCTTGTGACACTTGGCAGCTTCCACTTCCCTCTAAGGCTCAAACCTTTTCTAAAGGGAACATTCCCTTTGGTGTCTTCTAAGTGGCCTTCAGGCTTTGATTCTTCTGTGAGCTATCATCCCTTTCATTTCCTTCACACAAAATGTCCAAAGGAATTCCTTCAAAAAATTCATCTAAAGGTAACCATTCCTTGGCTCTCTATGTGCCTTTTTATTATGAGTTCCCCTTTCCTTTGACATGTGGTACCTCTTACTCTTTGAACAAGTTCCATGTGGCATCTTCCACAAGAATAGGTGAGGACACGTAGCATCTTCTATTATTGACAGTTGGTAGCATCTACCTTCTCAGGCCTTTGCAACATCATAGAAATGTTTGGGGCTCAGTCGGGCTCTCATAGATGATGACACTTGTTTGCCTCTGCCGATCTCTACAAGGGACACATGACACAGTATAAATACATTTGTTAGTCATGCAGATGTAGACACTTGGCACATTCTACTTCATTTAGTCACTCATCCTTAGGCCCACCATGGTCTTTGCTTGAAACAATGAAGCTAAGGGAAGAGACTATGAATAGTGACACTTGGAGGCTCCCAACAAGCTTCAAGAGGGACACATGGAAATATCTGCCAATTTACAAAAATAAATTTTAGTGGGGCTCAGCCATCGAGACTTGGCAGCATCCACCTGACTCTTTCTTTTGTGCATGCTTATTTTCCTAACTAAGGTGGCCTTTGAACCTTTAAACTTGGCATGTTGAATCGATTGAATGTTGAACCCATTGAATTGATGAACCAAAATGGTTCAAGGTTCAATGGTTCAAGCTTTTGAGACTTGTTAAGTGATCAGGGCCATAGAACCTTGAAATGATCAAACTTTAAACCTCTACCGAAGCGCTTAGCTCTTGTTGACGACATTAAACCTTTGAACCCATTGAACTAAAAAGGTTCAAGGTTCAATGGTTCAATCCTTTTTTTGATGCTTGATGATAAACCCTTTGAATCAGTTGAACCTGTTAATCCTTTTACCAAAAAGTTGAGAAAATGATGAAATTGAATGTTCAGAACAAATTTTTGGAAAGGGGATAGACAATTTTGGCCATGCAGGACCAAAATAGTCATATGTTGTCTGAAAAATGAGGAGTCATTTTTCAGGGACAACATGGAACAAACATAGTCTTGCATTCAAGTTAAAGGACATGAAGGGACTGCTATTAAGGCTAAATATGGACCTCTAACTTGAGGGTTTGTGTCATAGAGGGATACTTTTATGACTATGTTCACCATTATTATAATAATGAGATAGAATTTCAAACGGTTCTATGAAATCATACACATAGACCCCAATGTTTTCATCTCTTGAAATGCATACATGAAAAGGACACCTTCTCTCCATTGTGCATGATAAACTAGTTAGGAGAAATTAATAACAAAAAATATTCTAATAGACTAGCCTAGTTATTGTAACTACATGGATGGTAAAACCTAGCTCGAGATAACTTGACCCTACCATTTTAATAAGAATTAACACTTGTTTAACTATGAAACCACTTGAAGTAACCCAAATCAATCAAAAGGGTTTGAATGAGATTGATTTTTGGAGGCAATTATAATTGTAATTCAAATGGATTTGAGCTCATTTGATTCCCCTTTGATCATCAAAAATACCTCTCTCTTACTTTCTTTCTTTTATAAATATAGCCTTTGATTTATTGATGAGGATCCCTCAGGCTGGTATGATTAGACTCTACCAAAAAGTTATATTTTGTACTTCTTGGAGTAATGAGAAAAGGACTTTTACAGTGTTTTGTCAATTTGTGTTAGAATTATTATGTTTGCTTGATATTTTAAGCAATCTAATCTTCCCTTTGAAAATTCTAAGCTCAGCCTAAATGCTATCAACTTTCTTTCTAGGTCATATAGTGTGTTTTAACATTAATCTCTCAAATGATGTAGTGGACTGTTGAATTTAAGTGTCGTCAACCAGACCTTACTTTCATTGATCTCTAGTCTTAGTGCATCAAACTGACCTATATATGAAACATTATTTCTTATAAATTATATTAGATACTACATTATCTACTTTCATAGTCCATTAGTGTGTTAAAGATTCCAAGCGTAAGAGTGGATATGATAAGTTCATGGTGGATCACCACAAGTTAGACAGGTTTACGTTATACAATTTTTTAACTCTTTTCATTTCAACCAATTTTAGGTTTTAGAATAGAGGTATAAATTTTTTAATATGAGGATCTATCCTAATTAAAAGCCTTAGAGGTCTAACCCTATTACAGGATACCCACAACCTAGGGTCATTCCCATGTTGAGCTAGATTTGGGTAAAGGACTTGAATAATCCCTTACCCAACTAGGGTGAAATATAGATCCCCAAAAATAAGCATAAAAACTCAAAGGATATATGGATAGGTGATCTCCAAGCATGAAATTCAAAATATGATAGCTAATTTTTAGTAGGCTAAAGAGGTATGTTCATCCTTCATAAGTCAATGGCATTCAAAGGTTAGTGCTAATATTCTATACATAGGTGGCCTAATTATAAGCATTTAAGAGAGGATAGTGGTTTATGAGAAGAGATAGAGTCATCAAAATTAGTAGTATGTTCCCATATATCTTCCCTTTTCCCATCATCAATGTTAATAAAATGTTTATCACATACCTCAAGAGTCAAACTAAACCTTACCTAGCTTTCCTACCTAAAAATGTATCTAAGAGAGACCTTATAAGGCTAATGAAGTATGTTTTTAGAATTCTAATTTTTAGGTTGCACAATAGATCATATAGGAACCTACATCTTCAAGTTTGTAGAGAGAGATCTCCAGTGTTTTAGTTCATGATTATGAGGCTCACCTAGCCAATAAAATTTAGCATAAAAATCAGCATCTTCAGTATTCAATGGTAGTTTAAAAGGCAACACATCAACAAATTTCCTCTTTCACACCCATGGATGAAACAAGTATAGAAGCATAGATTTTTAAACCCAAGTTAATGAATTGAAATTAGGTAAAATAGTTCATAAAGAAAGAAGAACAATCAGGCATAAGTCAAGGTGTTGAAATCAAGATCAAGTAGGAGATCATTCATCCTCCACTTCTTTATCCTCGAAATCCCAAGTCCTTCCCTTCATATAAATACATTCAATAAATAGTTTATTAGAGAGAGGAGGTGAAGGTTATCTAAGAGGAGTAGCTCCATGAGCAAAATCAGGCATCTATGGTAACATCTCTAGACCTTTTTCATCTTGTTTAATACTTTTAGGGATATACCATACCAATTATAGAGAAGGAACCTCTACTTTGTGAGTCAAATCAAGAAATTTTAGTTGAGATGAAATAAATTCCTAAAGATAAGAAAGAGTTTTCAGTTGAATATCGAGAGAACATCATTATTGAGACACTTGTAGGTAAGGACATTAATGACTTAGTCCTTCATAATGTCAAAGAAGATGAGTTACAGGATGAAA
This sequence comes from Torreya grandis, assembly GCA_037957365.1. Classification (NCBI taxonomy): domain Eukaryota; kingdom Viridiplantae; phylum Streptophyta; class Pinopsida; order Cupressales; family Taxaceae; genus Torreya; species Torreya grandis. Next base: position 855,696 of record JARHVA010006155.1, on the reverse strand, counting down.
TTAAGTAGAATATGAGATCCTTGAAGAAAGGTTTTAGATGTGCCACAAGAGGTTTTTTCACAAGATCCTCTTGATTACTTATCAGTTGTCTCACATCAATATTATCCTTAAAGACTTGGAAAATTAACCATTGATAAATGGAAGCCAACCAAAGAAGATAAGATTCAAGGTAAGGATGAATTTTGGAAAAAATATATGGATATTTGTAATTAATAGTAGGCTCTTCAAGGTCTCACACTTCCTCTTAATTATGTTAAAGACAAATTAGCTACTGAACCTATCCAATTTGGCTCACAAGAAGAGAAAGTTCATGAAAATGAGAAGAATTAAAAAATGTTGGTTGACCAAGTACCTCAAATCATTACTCAATATCTCAAATAAAATGAATAAATCTTATCATGCAACATTCCTAAAGAGATAAAAAAAGGTAAACCATTAAGATCTTTATAAGTGATTTGTTCATATGGAGTATAATCAAGGTATAATGGAAGACATATCATATCATTGACATCTAATGAATGAATAAGAATTGATATTATTCTTACAAAGTAGAAGAATATGGGAGGAATATAATTGGGTCTTGGATCCATATCTTCAATCCGTGCAACTGATAATAGAGGTAGAAGGCCCAACTTCATCATTAAGAAGACATGAACATCTAATTCCTCCAATCTGTAAGAAGAGGTTATCAAAAGATGGAAAACATGCTTTAAGGTTATATGGTGGACTAAATAGCTTTCCATTTTATCCTAGATAAAAAATTTGCATTTTAGGTTAGTTGTTTTAGATTATCTTACTTTAATAAGAGAATAGCACAAGCAATAGTTTTCTTTCCTTCAGTTGTGTTTGTCTTATTTTCCTATTTTCTTAGGTTAGTTGTCATTAGTTTCTAGTTTAGTTATTTCCCTTCATTATTTTTGTTATCATAGTTAAAATAGGTGTTACATATCACAAAAGAGTCTATTTACTATTCAAGAGAGTCATCAAGTCAAAGTTGTTATGATTTAGTTTGCTATTATCACATGAAATATGGTGAGTTATTTTGACCAACAGGCTGGTTAACCCTTGTGAGGTGTTAAAAATATTGGTAATTTGGTTTGTCGAGGCCAAATACCAACCCCTACAATCCATAAATATTCTTCGTACCATCAATAACTTCTTCAAGTGGACTAAAATTGTATATTTTTGCCTAAAAGGACAAGTTTCACTCTTTAAATGATAAAATTGGTCTCTAAAGGTTATAAATTTAGGGAAAACACCTTAAAATATTTTCACATTTGTGTAATAACCTTAGTTTTAAAGTTTCATACTTTAAAAAGGTGATTACATATTAGTACAAGCCTATAAAGACCCTAAATGACCCACACGTGCCAAATTAGGACCTATAGAGATGTTAAAAAGATAATTTCTTGTTATAACATATCAAAATACTCATGGACTCCTCTTCATGAATTAACTTTGATGATGATGAGCTTAAGTTGGAATAAAAGGCAAGTTTTAGAGCCATTTCATGTAATTTCCATTAAGACGTACAGTTCTGTATGGAATTCCATATAACTAAATCATTAAATAAGATTACCAAGTCATGAAAAATCTTCCATAAGAGTTTCATGGAAATTGGATATAATACAGTTCCTAAATCAATCTCTATCTTTCACTTTTCTTCTTTGCACATAGTGATAGGTTTGTAGGTTTGATGATGGTATAGATTGGAAATAGAAGGTATAGGTCTGATTTTTTGGTAATAGAAAGTAGACTTAAAGGGATTCTTGATGGAGCAAGTGGTTTTATAATTTTTCTCTTCTCCCTCATTAATCATTTGTTTAATGTCAGGCTAATTTTTATATTTTTACATCCAAGAAGGCAATCCATTTTCTTCAGTTTGTCCTCACCAGGGCATCATTTCAAGAAAATTCTAGTTTATGGAGATTATTAGGAACCTAATATACCTTCCCATGAAATTATCCATGTCATTTTCACATGTGTGAGGTTAAAATAAATGATATTTGACAATAAGAGTTCAATTATACAATCTACATGCTTAAAGAGGATTTGTACGGTCATGGAGAGAGAAGGCAACATCAAGTGTTGTTGAATTTGTTTTTATAATGTATCCTTCATGTTTTATATTTTCTCCAATAAAAATAATCAAAATTTATCCAAGTTTAATATCAAAATACCATTCATATTCTCTTTATCATTACCGATAAAGCCCAATTTAGCAGTATTGATGTTTTTTAGCATCTTTTAAGGTTTTAACAAAGTAGTAGGTTTCAATTTTATCATCTTGTGGTCTTCCAATGGCCTCTAAATTTATATTATGTGAGAAGTATAGATATAGGTTTGCATATGATTCTTCAAGCTTCCTGTGTCATGCTTACAAGTTCTCTTTTCCACCTCCACATCATTAACCCCCATATCACTATCATACTCAACCATATTCCACTATGTTCATTCTTCTTTCCACCTTCAAGTCATGTTTTTTCATCATCTTTCATCCTCATCACCGTTACACCCATATCCATTCCATAGTTTCATTATTAGAGAGAGGTATGGGTTTATCATAGACCATCATAATCATGAAAAGGAGGTATATAGACCTTGTAGCTTCATAATATAGTCAGAAGATGAGGTCTATAGCAAGGTCACATAGTTAAGTACTAGTCATGAAGGTATAATAAAGAGTTAAGGTGAAAGAGACCCTCTTCAAGGTCTAGTAAGATCAAGAAATCCATGGTCATGAGAAATAATGAGGATAAAACCATCATGGATGTGAGAGTAGGTGTTTGGACCTTGAAATTTGGCATCTTTTCAATAGGATCACCTACAAAAAAAGGGGAACATAGTCATGTTTTCCATGAAGGACATCAACAAACAAATGACAATGAAGATCACTCCATTTGGTCTCTATACAATTACCCCATCAATAAAATTAAGAGAGTTTATCTAGGATCAAATCATGTTGAGCCTTATTTAAGTTATATATGTTATCTCAGACTATACAAGAGGTACCCTAGAATAATATAGTAAAATATAGACTTTATAAGCTTAATCTCATGGTATGGAATTATCAATGAGGTTAAAAGGTAGTGATATAGTCCTTGTCATGTTATAGCTTCAATAATGTTTTTAAAACCATATAAAATCATTGAAGAGGCAAATATATACACCTACATTCACCTGTGAGAACACCTATAACAAGTTTCATGATCAAGAAGAATGGAACTATAATAAAATAACTAAACAGTGTTTTAGGTATACATCAAGGGTTTTGAAACTTTCAAAGAGGGTTTTGTGTTTAGATATCACCATGATATAGGGAGAATTAAAAAAGGTAGATATTTAGTTCATGAAGGTATATTGATAAAGAACAAAATATGCACCTACATGCTTCTCTTAAGGTCATAATTGAATGCAATGATGAGGGGTTTTTGAAATATCAAAGAGACCTATTAAGGATCACTGCCAATGCATGGTTAGTCATGAGGATTATTAACCTCATTATAGGCCTTAAAGAACAAAATGGAATTTTTTCAAAGAATTAACATAAGAAAAATAAGATAAAAGTAGACCTATGATCCCTAAAAGGTACCTACATCCAACTAAAGACCCTATATTCAACAAGCTAGATAATGTTATGGAATAATATTCAAGGTTTAAGACCTTCAAAGAAGGGTATTATGATATTAGGGGTCAATGAATAAATTTAAGGGAATTATAACATTTTTTTACTTGTTTAAAAACTTTCATAGTCATGTCTAGGTCTATCATAATCCATACACCTACCTATAGTCAAGCATAGTGAAAAGAGGCCTATCTTCAAGAAGAGATCATAGTGATATGTTATGAAATAGGTATGATTTTATAAAAAGGAAAATAAATATGGTGGTAGACTAGTTTTAAGTACCTTTAAAATCAAGGATAACTATGTTTTTTACATGTCAATACCCTGGTCTTCATCTATAGTTGACTATATAGGGTATCTTAAGATAGTCAAAAGGAGTCTCAAGATGGTCAAGACAATATAAATACATGGCTTACATGGTGAATTCAGATGGGATATAAGTTTTAAAATTATATCATGAAATCCCTTCAAGGTTAAACCTAATAGAATAAACTTATAATCTGTACAAGACCTCAAGAGCATGACCTACAACCATATTAAGGCTGAAGGTCCTTGAAGCTAAGGTACAAGAGTAAGCAGTAGTAATGGAGGAGTATCATTTCAGGAAAATACTACAATAATGAAATGATGATGCATACACATCAAAGTATATTCATGGTTTCAAAACCCTAAGTAAGGACTACAATAATCAAGACCTATTGAAAAACCATGCTACAACCATATCGAAACACAGGGTCTCTTTTAAGATCTTTGAAGTTGGTGACTAGCAGGTAGAGTTTTAAAGGGAGTTTTGTATCTAATGCAAAGATGTTTTAAAGAGTGTGGAATTAATTAGGGTCAATATAGAGTTATATATAATTTTAAAATATAAACCAAATTCAAGTCAATTGTCAATGACACTTACAACTATACAAAGGTTCTAACACCAACATAGTCATGTTTTTATCATGGAGGATGAGAATCAAAGTGGTACATATGAGTGTCTTAGTAATTAAGGGGTATATTTAGGTATTAAAATATGAATTCACTAGTAATAGTACCATTATTGGCCTTTGAATATATCAACACAACCAAACCCTATAGGCTTGTGTACAAAAGGTTGACTATGTGAGGAATAAATGCCTTGTTTGAGGTTAAAACATGCTAAAATAAAGGTGAATGGTGGTTACCAATAAGGTGATATTACTGATGGAGATAAATTAGTGTTAATTATATCAAATAATTCCATTTCTCATAACATTAAGCTCTAATTACTATTGACATAAAGTCATATGAGGTCTCTTGAGGAGGTACAAAGTGACATAAGGTAACATGGAGGATTATGAGATATAAAATAAAGGGTAATAAGAGTAAAAATATTTTTTTTATTACCTAATTATAACTTATAATTCCTTATCAAGACCCAAACACCATGGTAAAACACCAAAACATAGTCAATCACATGCTCAGTCAATGCATAAGAAGACAGTTTGATAGAGATTAGTGAATTTTTGGCATCTACATGTTGAATCAAGACTTGAAATTTGGTACACATGGTCATCATGACATTATGAATATTAAATTAAATTATTAAGGCTATTAAATAAGTGTAAGTACCCACTATTTTTACACAGTCCCCTACATGTCCATTCATTATCACCATTGGAGAAAGTAGTATTCTTGGGTGCATACAAGTGTGTTGGAAGGGTTGTAACTTCATTGGAATGTTTTAAAAGTATTAATATATGTTATTAAAAGTTATTAATACATTTAAATAGTGTCCAAACTCCAAATTATATGCAAATGATGCCCTTGAGGGCTAAAACAAGCAATCAAGCCTATAGCTCCATAAGGCATTTTTTGACCTATCAAGAAAGATGGAACCTAAAAAGTAATTTTATGAAATATAAATTTACCATGATGATTATTTAAATCATTGATAATAAATGGAGTCATTTTCAGTCCAAGGAGGAAATTCAAATTTTTTTGTTCCAAACACCCATTCAAGCCACCTCATCAAATGCTCGTATCTTTCACCACATGAAGAGTTTTGGAAAAATATATTATAATTATTTGAGGATCAATATTAAATAATGATTAATGAAAAATTGAGTTTTTTAGGGGATATGATTTATGAACAATTGCTAAGAGCGTAAGCAGTCTAGAATGTAAGTAAAACCCTATAGGTAAATTTCTTCATGTAGCTATCTTCTCATAAATTTTACATGGGAACCCAATATTATAAGGTACATTGAGGGGGTATATAAGCTAAAAATTAATATAAATAATATTGTATTTGGAATTTTGTGCTTCATGAATCATCATTAAGAATATTTAGCTCTAAAACCTTCTCAAACCCTTATCGTGACCAGTTTTAAGAAAAGTTTATTTTATTTCCATAAAAACAACATGGAGAAACATAAAACATCTTCAAAAATAAATTAAACTCATATATCATCCCATAAATTCAATTTTTTTGTATGGATCTATATGGATCAAGTAAAAATCAAGTTTTTAAGAAAGAAAAGCACAAAAGATGAGGTTTAGGGAAGTTTACATGAAATTAAATGTATGGAGATTGAAGAATAATAATTTTTATTCATCCCAAAATAATAATTTGGTTATAAATATTCTTGTAATTTCCCCTACCATCTCCTTCAAAATAGTTATTTTATAGGAAAATGAAGCAGAATTGACCTAGTTAAGCATGGTGACTGAGTTGTAAGAGTTTATTCATCAAAATCACCTATATCATGGTGTAAGGAGTTTTTACAAGTATAATACACATTTTATTTTTAGTTTTAATTATTTTATTAAAATTCATAATGGATTTCAAGTTAAAAGGGTAGGCTACTAGGCCTAATTGGCCTAGTAGGCCTATTTGATCAAACATCAAAGTATAAGTTGGCATTGAATGAATATAAATGGGTTGACATAGAGTTTCCAAACCACTGTATATCATAAAATTTTAATTTTATAAGATCCAATTCATAAAATAAGGGCTTAGTGGATATAGCTTGTCTTAAGAACCAATCATCACTCCAGTTGACTAGTTAAGCAATTCCATGCATCTTTCAAGGTTTTCATGTAAAGGAGGACTTTTATTAAACTTCAAGTCACTTAAATTGGAGTAGATAACAAAATATTGGCATATCATTCATGAAAATGGAGTTTTAATAGTCAAATATGACCCACCTCTTATTCCAATGCCAAAAAAGAATATCATGTAAGACAAAGAGACAAAGGAGATATCTTAAGGACTTTTGATGCAAGTTAAAATGATATTTGACTTGAGTTCATGTGCAGTGGACCTCCTATTCTCACCTCTACACCACATTGGCTAGAGCTTATTCTCACTTTTGATACTTGTTATATATTCATGATTTCAATCCATTTGTTAGGATCCCTCTCTTGGGCATGACTAGATTCTACTGGATTGAGCTTTGTAGCCTTCTAAGATGAATACAATGACTATTTTTAGATTCCATTATTTTGGTATAGTGTGTTTATGTTAGTTTATTTGAACATTTGGTATTATTTTTTCCCTTGTTAGGTCATAATCTCACCTAAATAATAGTATGCTAACTTATGTAGGTCATGTTCAAAGTTTAATTTCATTTGACAGAGATAATAGTGGATATAATTAACTAGTCAGTGTCTTGAATTAGGCCTATTCCATCATTTCCCTCAATATTTGATCAACTGATAAAACCTATATATGAAATACTAATTTATTGGAGTCATTTTGGGTTGTAGATTCAATCATTTACTTATCTTATCAGTGTTTTAAGAGCTCAAATAGAGTAGATGAACCAATAATATAGGTGTATCACGAATAGTAAAATAATATTTCCCTTTCAGTTTCTTTTTAACCCTTTTCATCCCAAAAACATAATATTTTAGTAAGAAGAGCATAAGTGATACATCAGAGGAGCTAACATCACCAAAACTAGAGGTTTGGTCTGAGTTTAGGTGTCACACACCTCAAATAATATTAATATTAGTCTAGGTGTGAGGGAGTTTTAGAGAAATCTATCAGGCTTTAGTAGGGTACTATCTGGGTTTATAAAATTACCACTATTGGAGCTTATACTAACTAAAACTGTATCACTTGGGTCTCTCATGAACATTCCATATAGCTCTCTTTGAGGTTTGTTTTACTTTGAAGCTTGCTTAAATTCTATCATGTCCACTTGGTACTTTTCAATCTGATCATTAGGAGTCATGAATCCTTTTGAAACTCTAAGTGTGTTTGAATCATGCTATGTTTATTATTGAGAATCATCAAGGTTGTCTTCTTTGTGATCATCAAACACTTCATGGTCTACAAAGGTTTTTTTTACTTGGTAGAGACCCAAAGATTTTTTTTTTCTCATCAGGTACATTATTTACCTCATCATCAAGTCTATATCATTTTTGAAGAGTTACAGACCTACTTACCTCCTCAAACTCTTACACTATGGCATTGAATTTTTACCACATATCATCTACCTCTTCTTCAAGTTCATGCTCATGAATCTTATCCTTATTGGTAAGTAGAATAAAATGATCACTAGGATTGTCATGCTTTGTTACAATTGGAATACTAACATCATCATCCATGTGCAAAAGGTATTTGTCCCATGTAACTTATTCTAGAGTGTCATCATAATTTGTCTCAAGAGATCCTTTACATTCTTAATGGAATATGTATGTACCATAACCATTTTTCTCAATATGCTCATATGGATCAAATCCATACTTTGAACTCCTTATTCATCAACGTATAAGATAGTTATGCCATCAAGAAGTGTTAGAGGTTCTTAATCACATCTAGTTATATCACTCCCTTAGATTGAGACTTGTACTTCAATTTCAACTTATCATTTACTTAATTGGGAATAACTAAAGTAATTTATCTACTATAAATCAAATAATTATTTACTAAAGCATCTCTAATGATGATAGAGAGATACGATGGAGGAGTTTTTTTAAATTTCTCAATTTTGTTTGGTTGTCATTCACTATGTTTCAATGTGTTTTTCAAGGATGCCTCTTTCTTACTAAGTTGCTTAGTTGTCATGTTGAGTTTGGATATTTATTCTTGGATCAGGTCTTAATGTCTAGGTATTTTAAGTTTATTCTAAATTGACACATTTATATGAGACTTCTTTATCTACTCTATAATGTTAGTGAAATCTCCACTAACCTAAGTTTTTCCACTAGTAGGAAGAGTTATGCCTGTACCTTGAGAATTTTGAGGAGTGAAAGAGTTATTCACATTATAAATTCTTTAATCAACTTGTGAATTTGGGATTTCATTAGACATACATACCCTTGGGGATGTTTGAACACTCATCGATGAACCATTACCATCCCCTTGAACCTCTTCAATTACCTTTATCTTTTCCCTTATGTTTGCAATTATATGACTTGAGTATTTTCTTGATTTCCCCTAGTAATTCATAACACATGAGTTATCTTACTAAAAATTGACTAAATTAAACCCCACTTTAGTACTCTTTCCATTTTTCCCTCCTCTATTAGGTAACTCATATTGATTCATGGTTGGCATTGTTCCTAAATTTATCATGAAAATGTGATTGAAGGACTCATTGACATAAATAGATGGATCATCAAGTTGATCTCATAGAGGCTAACCTTATTTCTCTTGAGCAAGGTTATTTTGATAGGCACTAAGGATTTTGAGGTGGATGGTGTATTGGGATTATAACCTTTATATGAATTTTCTTGAACTATTTTCCCTTGACCTTAAAGATTACCTTGAAAGAGTGATCTATTACCTTGGTATTTTATATAGGATTGATTATTTTGACAGTGGATTTGGAAAGGTTTCACTTTTTTTGTTGTATGATTCTCTTAAGACCTAAAATTTATTTTTTGAGATCCCTCCCAATTTCTACCTCATTAGATTTAGTTGAATGACTAGGGGTTGCTAGCTTATATTTTGGTATAGGGATGGGAGTAACATTAAGTGTAGGGGTTTTCTAAATCTATGAATGGAGGAATAGGGGGTCTTGGGAAAATAATCCTAGCTTAAATCAAATAATTTTGAGCCCTAATGTCCACTTGATAGACATTAGGAAATGTGTTCCTTCCCATAGATTATACCACCATAGAAATATCACTATCAAAAGCCTTAAGACAATAAAAAAAAGCACGATGTGTAGTAGGTTGTACCAAGATTCTGATCCTAATGCATGTCTTATGAAACCTTATGTCTAAGTCTTTAATATCTTCTTAAGGTTTTCTCCTTATGTTGGTTACTCACTTAATGAAAAGTTGTCACTCTTATCCTCAAACCTTATCCTTAAAACATTTCCCAATTCATCACATATGGTGATATATTCAAGAGCCAAAGTACCATACCAATAAATAACTTTCCTTTTGAAATAGGAAACCAAAACCCCAATTTCTATGTTCTCCTCAATGATGTGATGTATATTATATAAGTATACAATGTTTCTAATGTGTTCAATAGAGTTAATGGCAGTCTCACCTATATATGAGGGGACACTTTTGAGGGTAAATATGGGAATGTCATCATAATGGACAAGTCTTAGAGGACTATATCCATTGAAGGAAATAAAAATTAGGCTACTTTCCATAATATATTTATGAGTTTACAAGCTTGGGCCAATCAATAACTTTATTATAGGTTTATGAGCAAGGTAGGATCTCTTTGGTTAAGTATGGGTGTTAGAAAATCTATATGCTTTCACTAAATAATGAGGAATATCTTGGAAATTAAAAGGAATGACTTTAGTATGAAATATTGTGCTTACCTTAGTCATGAAACATTGCACTAATCTTCCACCAAGTGTCAATTATTAGTGTCATCAGATACTACAAGAAGTAGACTATAACAACCTCTTAATGTCAAGACCAACATCCACCTTAGACAACCTTCTTGGACTTCATGTCCCATTGGGCATGCCAAAACTATTATAGCCCAAATTTTCACCTTGTATATAATTCAATCAAATATTCTCATATTTGGGATAACATGGAATTATCTCTACATATAGTGAAGTTGCTAAAGGAGATAGATCTCTAGATTAAGAAATAGTTCCCTCGATCTAATTATTTAGGTTCACACACTACACTAGACTAATCACTTGTTGGGGGTGAAAAGTTAAGAAGTAAAAATGAAAGTAGCTTATACTAATGGAGGTGATACACCAAAGCTATCTCCACAACCATACTTGAATTTTCACTAAGAGAATGGATTGCTAAAATTGATCACAACTCAAGGTTCTTATTACATAAGTGTTTCTGCATGGAGGTAGATTGCTATGAATTTCCAATTATAGGAGAATAGGATGTATAATCTTAGACACTAATAATCTCTTTTCACATTTAAAAAACACCTAGAAAGAATTTACACTTTATGAGACCAGTTATAAGAAGTTTTACTCACACAATGCATACAAGAGCATGATAGAAACAAGGAGAAATAATCATCACTTATCATCAAAATAGACTAATTTACATACTTAGGAAAGAATTTTAGAGAATAAAATATCTTGATAAAAATTTATTCAAATGAAATACAAGATGTCAAACCATAAGGGCTTCTTCATACCAAATATGGATAGTTTACAATGCCAAAATGGCTTCAATATATAGAGTATAGGAGAGGTGAGAAAAAGAGTGACATTAAAGAGTCACCATGACAAGTGTCAAGTCTTGAATACCAGTTAAAATTAAAGAGAATGAGTTAGAGAATAGATCATGAAATTGTCTTAGATCTAAAACATGACACCTTCTTAAAGTTGGCATAGGGACACTTCATGTCCTTGAAACTACTTTCTAGATGAAGAGTTCACTTAACTACTTAAAACCACATTAGAAATAATTGACGCATGTGCCCTGACCTGATAAGGTTTAAAAATTATTGGTTTGGGTCTTTATACACTCCTCCAAATGGTGATCTTCCTCTTACCACTTATTTTTAATTCCTTGCAGTCATTCATTAGCCTTCTAGGCCTCAATTCTCATACTTGTCATTGTGGTGACTTGCACACACTCAAATATATTCATTACACCTTATCATGATCTATTTTCCATCTATTATATCATATATATTTAAATTATACTCAATATCACACTTCTCATAATCATTTTTTTTAATAAAAGGGTAAAAACTTTATTGAAATTCAAAAAAAAGTATTACAAAATAGAAAAGGGCCAGGGCCTCAGGAACTCAAAAGAACTAGTCAACCCAAACTTGAAACACCATTATCTTTCACCAATGCCATTCTCATCCTCAAACATAATCCTCTCCAAGTCATGTTGGATCTCATGGGGAACCTACTCCCACTCATCAATCTTCCATCCATCTAACTGCTCAAAGGCCCACTTAGCCAAACAGTCTGCTACCCTATTCCACTCCCTTGGGATATAGACAAAGGACACCATTTCCATCAAATAACTCATCTACAAAATCTATTGCACTATCTTACCACATACCAACTAACATCAGATACCTTCTATTTATTTAACACATTAATCAAAACCTATGAGTCAGACTCACAAATAACCTTTTGTCATCCCAAAGCATAAGCCCTCTCCAAAGCATAGAAAATTGCCAAACCTTCCATAAGGTTGTTAGTCTGTACTCCTTCATGAATAGGAAAGAAAAAAACCACTAATCTAGAAAAGTCCCTACCAATGCTAGTAGGGCCAAGATTTCCTCTTGAAGAGCCATCAGTATTGAGCTTCAGAATGTCAGCTAGAGGGGGTAGCCAACTCCCCCCCTTTGAACTTTCTTATTTAGCCACCTTCCTCTCCTAACACAAGTAGAAGCTGGAGACAACTATTGAATACCCAATCTATCCACTAACTTAGCATCCTCTTTTTCAAAAAGGAACACCACCTCACACTTAGCTTCCACTGTCTCCTGAATCATGCCCATAATTTTGTGCCAAACTTGTTGAATCAACAACTTCTCTCCTAGAAATATTATTTGGTTTCATTCCAACCAAATCTACCAGAGTATGAAAGAAGGCCTAACATACCACACATCTTATAAGAAAGAGGCCATTGAAGGAGGTCTCCCCAGACTATTCTGAAAATCCTCCAAGGAGGATGCATGAACACAAGGTATTTTCCAAACCTCCCACCAAAAATGCCAAAGCTGCTGAGTCACGAGACATTAGGAAAACAAGTGGGAGGAATCCTCCTCTCCACATCCACACCAAACACACATAGAAGGACCCTGAAAACCCCTCTTCAAAATCTTATCCCATGTCAAGCATCTATTCCAAGCCAATGTCCAGATAAAGTAGTTACACTTCAACCAAGAAAGCTTATTCCACACTTTATTCCACTAGTGAACCTCCACCCCATCCAGATGTTGAGATAACAAAAATTGATATCTAGAAGCAATAGTATAGACAACCTTAGGATTAGGAGACCAAGAAAGTACATCCATTTCCTAGAGGGAGATACAAGAAAGGATGCTATGAAGCTCAGTACACTCCTCCTTAATACCAACAATAGGCCACTCCTCATGTTTCTTCCATCTCACAACCACCATCTGTCCATGAGAAGAAAAGGACTTGAAGTCACTCACCCTTGACCATCTTACTTCACAAAACCTCTGGCATAGAATTACCAAATTAGGGAAATAAGACACAACGAGAGGAAAAACATCCCAAGAATTAGACCAAAATTGAGCTTTAGTCCCTCTTTTACAAATCCAAAATAAACCCCCCTTAATTAGAGCAACGCCTTTCTTAAGTGTACTCTAAATCACTAATCCTTTCCCCACCAGGGGATAATGAGGAATATCAATTTAAGGGATCCTCGAGAAGTATTTATACGTTAATACCCTGGCCCAAATCCCATCCTAATCCACACAGCATCGTTAATATAATTTAGTAGCTAATGCCATCCCTGATAGTGTCAACTGCCTTAACCCAAGGCCGCTAAGTTGTTTGAGTCTACACATAATGTCCCATCTGACAAGGCTCCATTTAGAGGACACTAAGCTACCAGCCCATAAAAACTATCTTCCTAAGGAATCCAACTCCTTAACAAAGCCCATAGGAGCCACTTGAATCATACATCTATAAATGGGAAGAGCCTGCACCACAAATTTGAGCAGTTGAACATGACCTGTGAAGGACAACTAGTGATGGGTCCAATGATTAACATTCACATGAAATTTATCCAACATATTATGCCAAGACTCCCTGGGAAGTCTTCCAATAGAGATCGAAATACCAAGATAGGTCAAAGGGAGCACCCCAATCTAGAATCTCAAGATATGAGCCATTCTCCTCTGAATAGAACCTGAAGTATTGAAGAAAAAGATGGAAGACTTATCTTCATTAATCAATTGGCCCAAAGCTAAAAGGTAAACATCTAACACCTTACATATATTTGAAGCTTCCCTAATTGTAGCCATACCCATCAAAATAGTGTCATCCATAAACTACAAGTGGGATTGTGAAGGTAGACCACCTCCCCACCCCCACCCTTGAATGAAACCTAATTCCACATTCCTTTTTATCAAACATCCTAGACCCTCAACAAGAAGAAGAAACAAGTAAGGAGAGAGGGGTTCTCCCTACCATAGACCCCAAGAGGCACCAAAAAGCTGAGAGTGCTCACCATTTATTAACATAGAGAAGGATACTGAAGTAACACAACTCATAACCCAATAAATCCAATCATCCCCAAAACCAAAATCACCTAGGACCTTCCAAAGGAAGGACCATCGAACGTGATCATAAGCCTTAGCCATATCAAGCTTGATGAACATTGCCTTATCTTTGGAGCTAGCCATAGAGTGAATGGTTTTAGTTGCAATAACAATCCCATCTAGAATCTGACGTCCCACCACAAAACCACTCTATTCTTTAGAAATCATCACTTTAAGCCACTTTTTCAACCTATCAGCAATCAACTTAGAGATAATTTTATAAATCACATTGCAAAGAGAGATAGGCCAAAATTGACTTAACCTATCTGCCCCCTCACACTTTGGGATGAGAGCAAGGAAGGTAGAATTCAAGGCCCGTAGCATCTGTTTATTCTTATGAAACTCTTGAACAATTTCCAACAAGTCCAACTTGATAATCTCCCAAAATTCTTGAAAGAACTCAGGGAAACCATCAGGGCCAGGAGCTTTCCCCCTCTTCATTTGAAACACAATCCCCTCCAGCTCCTCAATTTTGATATTACTCATAAGCTTTTCATTCATTTCCCTATAAACCAAAGAAGGGATATAAGAAATAAGCTGAGCTTCCTCATCAAAACCCCCTTGCGAGTCCTCTCTAAATAATGAGGCAAAATATTGCTTAGTTTCTCACGTAATTTCACAGAAAGAAGAAAGAGTTTCACCCCTATCATTCACTAGAGAAGAAATAGAATTACCATGTCTCTTGGCTTTCATCGAGTTGAAGAAAAAAGTAGTATTTTTATCCCCTTTCTGAAGCCACTCAATTCAAGCCTTTTGTCTCCAAAAGACCTCCTCTCATAGCTCACACTCTTCCAGTGCTCTCAAAGCCCTAGTCTCTTCTTGTAACAAGTCCTCATTCATTCCATCCTCTCTGATCAACCTCGTAACACCATCCAACTCAGCTTGGGCAACAATATTCTCATAGAAAATGTTTCCAAAGCACTTATGATTCCAATGTTTAAGCTGATACTTGAAAAATTGAAGTAACTTAGCAAAAGTTTACATTGTTTTACCATAAGTAGGTCTACCATACCTCCACCACTCAGCAATATAGTCATTGAGAGAGGAGTCATGCAACCACATTAGCTAGAAATTAAAAGTAGGAGATTGAGGTACTCGAGCTAAAGAAATAGCCATCTTGATAGGCCAATTATCCAAACCCGTTCAATCCAAAATTTCTGATCTAGAACACCACAGACCACCAACCCAATAGCAAGAAACCAAAAATCAGTCAAGTCATTCTACAATGTAGTTATTCCCAATCCTTTGATTGTTCTAAGTAAAATGGCCATTAATGGGCTTAATATCCACAAGATTTAACACTAAGATATTATCTTGAAGTATTATTGTAGAAGGCTCTATCCTCGCAATACCACCTCTCTTCTCAGCCAACTCAAAAATAACATTGAAGTCTCCAGCCATTATCCACAGATGGAAAGGAGCCATGCTTTTGACAAACTAGTTATGGGACCACAAAAGTTGTTTGCCTTGAAGATTAGTAGGTGCATAGATATTAGAGAAGAGAGCCATCTACCCCATCTCAACATAAGATGAAATCATAGAGATAGAAGACTGTAAGGATAACCACCAAAGATGTTAGATATTCTAAGGATTCCATAAACAAGCCACTCCACATGCATACCCTTGAGCACTAATACACTGGCACTCTCCACCCCCCCCCCAAATCTTAGGCACTAAACCAAAAATACTCTCCACTGATACCTTAGTCTCCTGCAAGAAACGAACATTAGGAGATTGACCTCTAACCAAATCCTAAACAACTTTTTGTCTAGGGCCACTATTCAAGCCCCTTACATTCTAGGATAGAATGATCATTTCAAGGGGGTTAAAAAATGAGAATCAAGAGTCTTAATAGACCGTGACTCAACCAAAGTTTCCCCTATTAATTTAATCTTTTCCAAATCTTTTTTTCTACTAAGATTGGAAGACTTCTCCATACTCCTTTTTTTAGCTCCTTTTGAAGAAGACCCAAATGAGAAGAAGAAGACTTATCAATCTTCACCCCCTCAGTACCTATATTTGAGACAAGAGGAGATCCATCCTCCCCACCCTTCTTCCTTACTACTATAGGAGCCGATTCCCCCTAAACTTCCATTTGAACATCAATGTCTATTTGTAAAGCCCTAATATGTTGCATACCTTGAGTCACTTCTAAGAGAAGGCCCTCCTGTCTTGTACCCAGAGCATCCTAATCTAGATTCATCAAACCTGGATTCACTTCCTGCTAGCTGAGATCATCTAAGACTTCAAATCTATTGAAAGATTCTTCCTCCTACCTTTCCTTCAAAGTCCTTTTTTGTCCTCGATTCTTATTTTGAGCCTTAATAGGAACAAATCCATTAGCACCATCCACATCACCAGAAATGGGTTCCTTCCCTTTTTCAACCCTAGGGGGGTTGTGGGGTAGTTGAGAAGGCTGGGGATCCATAGGTTTAGCCTTTGGGCATCTTCTCTACAAATGACCATATTAATGATAGAGTTGACACCAAAAAGGAAGAGTTTCATAATCCAACTATTGCACCCAAGAGTAAGAGTCTGCACACATATCCATCAAATCTGGCAAAGGTTTACTTAAATCAATATCAACACATATACAAGCAAAAGACATCATTTTTTACCTTCAGTCTGTTGTGCAGTACCCACTAGTTTTCTTAGCATCGAAGCCAATAGATGTAAAACATCCTCCCACCAACATTCCATACAGAATCTAGGAAGATGGACCCACACTAGAACATGATTTAGAAGCTCTTCAGAAAGATTGAAGCCCACATGCCAAGGTTTAATAAATAGCCTGATCTGGTTATGAAAATAGGGTCCTCCTTCAAAGGCCTTGTTGTAGTCCGTCAAACAATTAAATGAAACCATGAAAAAACTATTTTATAAAAGCATTACCTCCATTTCTCCCTCAGGCATCCAAGTTTGTTGGGCCCACAATTCTATAAATTGTAATGAAACCTGCATCCCCATAAACTTGCACAATAAAGCATGTTTCAAATAATATTCAATATCTACTACAATCATATCCAGTGGGATAACCAGTTTTGGCCTCACCTCACATCATTCAAGACATCCATTGATCTTCATAATTTGAGTACCACCAAACAATCTTGATCCAACCATTACTGATGCTAGTGAGAATAAGTTATTACCAAAAACCTTTGAAGCATGCAAAGTAGACTTTTTACCAACCATTGCTGAGCAATAATCCATTTGGGGACAAGCCCCTAAAGACTCCCCAATCGGCGTTGCCATTCAACCACACTAAGGAAAGCAAATAAGGGTCCAAGAAAAGGAACCACCTCTAGGGTTTCACCGACCTAGCATCTAGCACTACCTTTTAACCACATACTAGTATAGCTAGGGACAACCCCCACCTATAACCTCCAATCAAGACAAACCCCCCTGCATGCACGGGTAAAGATGCACCAATAACAAAGAATTTTTATTTTTTGTTTATGGTGCCATCGCAACTCTAGCCCTCCCCCACATGTATTCACTCCCCCTAGTGTGGCCATGAATAAACACTAGGGTCAGGCTAGGTCACGCTCACCCTAGCTTGCCCAACACCTTGTACCTGCAAGCGCTGACCCCCATGAACTGCAGGGTCACCTATTACAACTGGCTCTACATGTAGTCACTGCTTAAATCACCACTCATCCTTCCCATGAAAAGAGATATTGGTATGAAAACCAAGCAATTCAACTTCTCATAATCAACTTGATAGTCATTTTGTTTCTCATTATTTTTTCCAAGACTATCTTCAACAACAACCCTAACAGAGGGGTTTCCATAAATGACTAAGGTGAGAATGAGGTATAAAGAGTTAAACTACATATCTACACACCTTATGCCCTAATTTTAAATTATCTATTCCTTCATACACATTTAAATTACCTCAAATCTTATAAAAAACATAACTCATTTGTACAAGTGATGGTACAAAATAATTAAGTGGCAAGGAGCCTAAGAGAGTGTCAAGTAGGTCCAAATCATTTTCCAGTCCAATTGAAACCTTATGGATTAAATTATATTAATATTTTCCTCATAAATATTTTATTAGGGTTTTATGAGGGTTTTATTCCATTTAGGTTCTTAATGTATGCAATCAAAAATACATCATGTCTATAAATCAATCCTGGCTCGAAGAAGATAAAACATACCTACACTTTTGATTGGGAATAATTTTTTTAAGTGGTAGCATGAACAATATGGGGATATTATATAAATTATTATGGGATCACTTATCATAATAAACCATGTTAGGAATGGTTCCAAAGCCTACAGTCTAACATAATCAGACAACAACCCTAAAAGAGTCATAGGTTTAATGTTCACTCTATTATAATAAAAAATAGGTAAATATAATATAGTGCACAATAAAGCTTATGTCAAAAAATTTGGGTTATAAAAAAAATAAACTAGATTAAACATTCATAAAAATTCATATAATCACATCAATTTATGTGGAATCCTAATGCATGGGAGACAATCACAACTACATTATCTATCTAATCTTACAAAGGAGAAATAAAGTTGGGAATACTTATCTTGAAGATGAACCCAATGAGCCTCAATCTCTCCCTTGGTCAAGGTGCTTTGCAAGAGATTATTATGTTATGTAAGGATAACAAAGATAAATCAGCTCTAGGCTACATAACCTATCTATGTATCTAAAATATTTCTCCCTAAGATAAGATCTGTATCTCTAAAGAAAGTATGGAACCCTATGCATTATTCCTCAAGCAGAATCATCAATAAGCAAATTTTAATTTTCAATTATTCTTCTTTGATTCTATATTCTCAAATGGTTAGAAATGAATTTCTATATATAGGTATATCTTGCCCTAAATCCTTCTTAATATGTTGGTTGTACAGGGTTGACCTAGTTGACCCTATATGTTTTCAGGAGGTAAATCACTAGGTCCCAAGCTAGGTCGGCTGAAGGGATAATAAAAATTCAATAGAAAAATATCCCTATATATTAAAAGGTTGACCATGTCAACCTTGTATAGTAATCAAAGGTTGAAAATTATATAGGGTTGACCTAGTTAACCTAGTATAGTCAACTAGTGAAAGGCGGTCAAGGCAAGAAGAAGGAATATAATGATATGAAAAATGTTTGGAATGGGTATAAAAAAGAAGAGTAATATTAGGGAAAATTGTTTTAGGAGATAAGTGTGTATATTTCAAGTGGAAAAAGGGATAAAAATATTATGAAACACCAATGGTATGCCCACCCCTTTCCTAGTGTACCCCTTAGGGCATGTACTCAGAGAGATTAAGACTCGATAGGTTCCTAAAAGATACAAAGCATCAGTAATTGATAAAAGTTTGAAAATATTATGTGTATACATATGCCCCACTCAAATCTCATCACATGTCATGTAAGTGAAAAATGAGATGATGCTTCAAAAATAGAACTTGATAACACATAATGTTGATACTAAGTAAAGTGTAGTAAGTAGTAAATAAGATAAAAGAAAGGATAGAATTGAAAAACACATACCTTTACTTAACCTAGTGATTTAGATAAATAAGTAGACTACAAGAAATGTGAAGGTGTACAATGTGAAGAACACTAGGTAAACCTATAGAAGTTAGTGCAAAAAATAGCCAAAAATTGAAATTTTAAAAAATAGGCATATAATAGTGAAAAAAATTCTCTACGTCATCACAATTCTAATGAATTTTATGATTTGAAAAATGGATGAATAAAAAAAAAGATATAGGCAAAAGGAAAAAATCTGTAGAAAAATAATTGAAAAAAATGGATTTTGAAAAGTGTTTTTAAAATAGGGTAAAAAGAAGTCATTTGGTTATTTTGACTTGTGAAGGAGAGGAAAAGATCTCTAGAGACCAAATGATCTAGGATGGTGAGGAGATGACAATCTCAATGAGGGGGAGCTCCAGGAGCAGCGATGGGTACATGTAGGTATGCAACTATGAATCTTAAACTAGTTTAGGAGTAATTTAATGAATTAAGTGGACTTTTATAAAAAAATAATTTTTAGCATTTATAGATGTTGAAATGAAGTAAAATTAGATTCTATAGGTTTGAAAAACTAATTAGGAAAATGGGTTTGAAGGAATTATGGATAAAGCTACAAAAAGGCACCTTTTTAGAGAAATACAAGGGGTCGACAATGAAAAAACAACTAGGTCTAACCAATCAACCTAGTAGGTTGAAAATATTTAAAATACACACTATCAACCTAGTAGGTATGTGTTGACCCTGTACATTTTATAGACTACTGACCTAGTACAATTTGTCAATTGAACCAAAAAGTTTATAATGACAATATAGTACTAGGGAGGGGAAAATAAGAGGGTTGACTTAGATTTTTAAGTTAACCAAGTTAAAATAAGGGAAATTTTTGTCAAACTTTGTTGACCAAATAACTAAAATGGTATGAAAAAACATGTAGAAGGTCAAAATAAGACTATAATGGCCCAAAATGACCAACTAAGGGAAAAATAGACCAAGTAGGCTAATTATAGTTAAAAATGAATGAATTAAAGTAGTTTAGTCTTGTTTTCTATTGAAATTGTAAAAAGAATATATTATGATTA
This sequence comes from Torreya grandis, assembly GCA_037957365.1. NCBI lineage: Eukaryota > Viridiplantae > Streptophyta > Pinopsida > Cupressales > Taxaceae > Torreya > Torreya grandis. The sequence continues at coordinate 834,811 of JARHVA010006155.1, read as the reverse complement.
TACATGACATGGAGGATCTAATACATATTTGAGTATTTCTTAGTTATAGGGATGACCTAAATTTTGGTGATTAGTAGACATGTCTTAGATACTAAATCTACTAGAGCATCTAACCATAAGAGATAAAACTAGGATAGTAGCTATAGGCCTAGGAGGGATAGTTAACATGTGTAAGATTACCTTGAGCATATATTTTTTAGTCATGCTCTTTGGATGCTAGGAATATTTGACAAACATCTTCAGATGGGAGGTGGATGGGGATGTGATCGAGGTAATTATCACTCTAGATTGTGTGCATGTCATCCTAGGGCTACTAGTAGTAGGAACACTAGTGACTACAAGTATACCAGATAGCCTAGAGGAGAGGAGAGCCTTAGCCATGTGGGATATAGGCTCAAATTTGATATTGATAGGTAGGAGAGTTAGTATGTTTGACATATATGCATCATAAATTATAGATATCTAAAAGGATGTGATAGGACTTGTGTTATAGTGAGTGTTATGTCATAAGTTAGATGGTAAGGTACCAATATTCGTGGTAGCCTTGAGCAGGATGATCTTAGAGGAGGGAGTATTATATGATCTCATCTTTGTCATCTGGGTCTAACTTGTACATGATATATATGAGGTATTAGTTAGAGGGAAAAAGTTGATAGGATTGATCATTTTATTGATGGCTTGGATATATGAGAGGTTTCCCATGTATTAGTTGGTTGGGTTTCCCCATGTGGTTGATTATAGGTATCCTTGAGTATAGATATGGAGAGAGGACTAGGTAGTGTGGGCCATGCCCCATGTGCTAGTGTTATAAATGGTGAGATGCATATACATAGTGTGATAGCCATATGGGCACATAGTGACTACATGGCCAAGCTAGGACATAGTTTCACTAGCTATAGTGAGGATAGAGGTGGTTGGACACTATACCTAGTGGAGAGAGCCACATATGGTGGCATGGGTACCAGGATAAATGGGCTTACCTCATCCAATAATATTAATATTGATGTCTAAATAATGGGTTTGTGATGCAAGGGAATCCTTTAGGGAAGTCATCATGATGTAATTTTTGGCCTAAAATAATGTAGGAGGTGTTCTAGAGTAGTTTTTGGTCATTAAGAGTCTTTACTAGGTGTCTAGGATTCATAAAATTCAAACCTCATAATTTCCTGCCAAAAGGAACTATTCAAAATTTTGAATTCTTGTAAGCCATTTTGAGGGATCATAGAATATAATTTGATAATTTTTAGATATAGGAGCATGAAATTAAGATTATTATGAAAATTTTAAGGGTTTCTAATGCCTTGACCCTCATATGACATGGTTTTGCATATCAAGTTAAGTTATAACTATGGGTTATCAAAGACTCCTACGTGGAACTAGGTTCAAGAATAAATTATTATTGTATAGGGAGATATAATTCTTGTAATATTTGTGGTTTAGATAGATTTCCTTGAGATATAAATTAGGAAAATTATATGAATAAAGTCCATTTTGCTTGTCATGACTATTTCATCTTCAGGATTTAGTGACTGTTAATTTTTGTGATAATCATCAATCTAATGAACATAGTGATGGTGTTAATGGTAATAATTTATTGTTTATATTTAATTATCATTGAATTAATATAGATATTATCTTTATATCTACTTAGATAAGTATACAGTTGTGTTGAAATGTATTGTTCCCTATAGAGTTTTTAAGGCAAGATAGATTTTAGATTTTATGTTTATTTGATAGTGATGAGACATTGTGTGAGTTATTATATATGTAGAGAGGAATATACCATGATTATAACCTTTTTATAAGTTCCAATAGTGAGTAAAATATCTCATATTCAAATATATTATGTTATGAAACTTTGTGTCTATGTAAACTAGGAATACAGGGTAGAACAATGTCTACAAGAGTGTAATTGAGATTTCAAGAAGAATTCAATGTCTATTTATTTTTTTAATTAATGGAGAGTGGTGATGTAATCAAGAGAGAGGTATAAAAACATGTTGTGACTCAACAACATCAAATTTAAACCTTGAGTTGATAAATGTGTAGGTTACCAGTCTCGGAATGAACTCAATTCTCTAAGTTTTTGTGGATATCAAAGAAATGGAACATAATTAGGCTATGCATGTCCTTAAAAAAGATCCTGATTATTTATTTAGACCTTAAAAAGTTTTTTATAATTCTATAGTCTTTATAAAATTCACTTTATGAATTGGTTAGACCTCTTGGGTCTGTGTAGAGACTTAGTTACCCTAGATTAGGGTTTTGGATGTAGGAGTTTCCACCAGCCAAAAAGGCCCAAACATGGTCATCAATGTTGTTTCATCAATACCTAAGATATTTTTGTGGTTTTATACATGTACCTTCATTATTCCATACGTTTTTGGATTGTGGGTCTATTATAAGGCTAAATAGGCCTAATTAGGGACTGTGATAGTGGTGAAATAGAGTATGCATGTGGAGTTGTGTCCAATGGGGAATGGTAGAGATAGAATACTTAAAATTAGTATAATAAATGATCTTAGTTTGTTGTGAAAGTATATTTTCATTCCAAACCAAGGATGTTTCCTCCAAAATAGGGCTAGTAGGGGTTTAAGACTAGAAAGGGACATGTGTGAAGAAAGTGAATAGAGAGCTTGAATTAGTGACTAAAGTAGGGTTAGAAATAAGTGTTATTATAAAGGAGTATTTATGTGATTTAAATAACAATTATTTTCTTATGTCCTATTGAAATACCATATTGGCATTGAAAATTGAAGGGAGTACCATGAAGGTAAATGAGAGCACATGAACATTGAATGACACAATTAAATGAAGGTTGTTGGATATAATATTGTTAGTGTAAGAATAATTTAAAACTACTTAAGCATTGTCTTATGTATTTCATATTCCAAAAACCAAAATAAGCATCACTAAGCTATAAGACTATATAAAAGGTGAACTAAAATCAGCAAGTGTGATCAAGCTCTGCATAATTTTGGTATCAGAATAGGAAGATACCTTAGGTACAAGTACAAGAAGGATATACAATGATTAATATTTAATGTTCAAGATTTTTTGAACATTTTAGGGAAAAATAAAGCAAGGAGACAAGGTGAGTGATAAACTACAAGATATAATAGAGCAAGAGAAGGCAAAAATATAGTATGGTTTATAACAAGGTATGATTGTTCATGATTGATTTGACAAAGTGTTGGATATATTTGCTTAAGTGGTTTATATTTGGTTATTTATGTGAAGAGGAAGGATAAGTGATAAGTTGGATAACCTTAATAAGTGAAGGTATGTAAAAGGATAGTGTGGTAAAGAATCCCAAATCCAAGAGAGGCTATAGAGAACAATGAGAGCTATTAACAGCTCAAGGGAAATCAAGCTCAATAGAGAGCTTAATAAGAAAATGAGTAGTCCCAAGTGAGGACCAATCAAAGAAGCAAGTGAATCCAAGTGAAATTCCAAGAGAGAGAAAGAGAATAGATGTGACCCAATTAAGGTCAAGAAGGCAAGTTTGGAAAACTAACTTGTTAATAAAGAGTGAAGGAAAGAAAGGAAAGAGAATGATGGGCTTACTTGTCAATAAATAGTAAAGGAAAGAAAATAAAGAGAATGATGGGATTAATTAAATAATATTTCCATAAAAAGATGAAAAATAAAGCATAAAATGAAGAAGAGGATATAGATAAGAAGATTTTTGAGTTGAGAAAACAATTAACAGGTATGGAAGAGAGATTGAAAGAGATGTTTATGGCATGCAAAATGAATTTTAGTATCAAGATCAAGAAGAGAGTATATTATGGATTTAGGGACAACATGGAAGATATAAAAATATAGAAATTAGTTACACATATGAGACATCAACTAGAGGATATTATTGAAGAATATGAGAACAAGGAAGATGGATGGCCAAGTGAATATGCAAATATAAACTTGTGTTATCTTGAGGAAAATGAATAGCTAGATGACATGGCAAGAATAGGTGAAGAATTTCAAAGCTTCATTTAAATCATCCACAAGGAAGATTTAATCTTATAATAACATGAAAGGTATAAATAGTTAAGAAAATGTGTAGAAAATTCTGATTTTACTAATATATTTGATTTGCAATAAACTCCTAGTTCTTAGAAGGTGATACTGACATCTCTATATCTGATACCTGAGTAGTTCATTTGGTATCACTGGTTCTCCTATTATATGGTCTATTTTCACTAATGAGTTATTGGCTCATTATCATAATAATTTATCTAAGAACTACTTTAGTTAGTTATCCAAATTATGACAAATAGGAACTGTGAAGTAGTATATTCATCAACTTTAGAATCTATCCTTATGGGTAGAAGACATTACTAAAGAAAATTTGATGGATCTATTTTTGGATGGTCCTAAAGATAACATCCAATTGTATTTTTAGATGTTTAACCCAACATATATTTTATAAGTTATCCCATGGGCATGTATGGTAGAGGAAAAATAGATGGTCAAACAAAAAAATTTCACTACTAGTCATGATCACACCTTTTCAGCACCATCATATCCTCAACCCACCAAATTTACACCTCAATAAATTAAGGAAAATCAAGCCAAAGGGTTATGTTATGGTTGTGATAGAAAATAGAGCAAACACCATCATTATGTTGAAAAGAAGTGATTTTACATCAAAGGTGCCGATGAGGATGATGATGATTAGGATAAAATTGATGAAGATGAAGGTCCTATGTAAGAATTTGAAGACTCTAAACCTACTATTTCCTATCATACTCTTTCAAGTATTAGTACTCTAAAAAAACATAAGGTGGTGGGTTTCCTAAATAAATAGAAGCTCACTATATTAGTTGATTCTAAGAGCACACACAACTTCATCAACAGTAAGTTGGTTACTCGCTTAAACTATTTCATTTATCCTACTCTAGAATTTTAGGAAATGATTATAGATGGTGGTACTATCAGTTGTTTAGGAAAATACCATAGTATTAAGTTGGCCATGGGAAACTACTTGTTGGATTTTCCTATGTTTTTTCTTCTCATAGGGGGAGCTAATATTATTCTAGGAGTATAGTGGCTCACCAATTTGGGAATTATTTAGATGAATTTCTAGGAATTATTAATGTGCTTTCATTCTAAGGGAAGGACATTTGAGTTAAAGGGATTAAGGGATAAATATCCACAACTTGTTAGCTCTCATCAAAAGACAAAGATTCTCTAAAAGGGTGTTGAAGGATTTACAGATCACTTTTTTTCCATGGAAGTTCAGCCAACTCTACCATATACGCCTCCTAAACTACAAGTGATTAATGCCCATTAAGTTATTTTTAGTGACATGTCACAATTATTTCCACCTAGCCACGTGAATTATCAGGCTATCAAAATTATTCCTAGTAGTACACCACCCAACATCAGGTCATACAATTATCCCTATGCTCAAAAAAATGAAATTGAAATGATGGTACATGAGATGTTGGATGTAAGAATCATTTTCCATAGCCAAAGTGAATATTATTTTCCAATTTTCACGATGAGAAAGAAAGAGGACACTTGGAGGATGTGCCCTAACTATAGATAAATAAACAAGTACACTATCAAAGATAAGTTTCCTATTCCTATCACTGATGATTTTCTAGATGAATTAAATGTGCTATTTATTTTACAAAGTTAGATCTACATTATGGGTATAATCAAATCTAAATCCATGATGAAGACATACCCAAAACTACTTTTAGGACTCATGAGGGCCATTATAAGTTTTTGGTTATGATTTTTGGGCTAATAAATGCACCATACACCTTTAAAAGTTTGATGAATACTATTTTTTGACCATTTTTGAGATAATTTGTTCTGGTGTTTTTTGATGATATCCTCATTTACAATAAAACTTGCGAATACCATTTGCACCATATGAAATAGGTACTATCAATTTTGGAGTAACATTAGTTGTATGCTAAACCTTATAAATGTAGTTTTGGATCTTGTGAGGTTGAGTAATTAGGTCATCTAGTTTCACATGCCAATGTGAAAGTGGATCCTAAAAAAATCCAAGCAATGGTGGACTAGTCAATTCCTAAGACACTCAAGCAACTAAGGGGATTTATTGGGATAATTAGTTACTATCATAGTTTTGTCAAAAATTATGATATAATTGTATCCCTACTCACTTCTTTGTTGAACAAATACTCCTTTCAATGGATGGATATAGCTACTAGGGAATTTAAACAATTGAAATTGGCTATATGCACTACTCCAATATTGGCCACTCCTAATTTTTTGAAGAACTTTTTGGTTGATTGTGATTCATCTAGGTATAGTATGGGTTTTTTATTTATTCAAAAATGTAGACCACTTTCATTTGAAAGTCATTAAAGCTTAAAAATCATCACATGCCCATTTATGAGAAGGAAATGATGACCATTTTACATGCAGTCAAACAATGGAGGCCTTATTTGATTGGTCATCACTTTCAAGTTAAGACTGATCATAATAGTCTCAAATATTTTTTGGAAAAAAGGATGTCATTTCAAGAACAACAAAAATGGGTAGCTAAGATTTTAGGCTATGATTTTTAAATAGTTTACAAGAAAGGCAAAGACAATGTAGTAGTAGATGTACTATCTAGGAAGGATGAATCCATTGAGGCATTACGATATGTTATGACCATTCTAAATGTAGATTTGATAGAGGAAGCATGATCTGAATGGGATAATGATAATTCTACACATGATTTAATTCAAAATATTTATGAAAGTTTGGGTGGATTTGAAAAATTCACATGGAAGGGTGATACATTTTGGTATAAATATAGATTATACCTATGTAAGAATTCTCTTCTTAAACAAAAAAATCCTCCAAGAACTACATGTAACTCCAATTGGGGGTCATTCAACATTTTTGAAGACCTATCATAAAATCAAGAAGGATTTTTTTGGGAAGGACTCAAGGGGGATGTCAAGAAATATGTGGCTAAATGTATGATCTATCAACAAAATAAATGAGAACCCATCAAAACCCTAGGTCTTTTACAACCTTTATTATCCCTAACCAACATTGAGAAGATGTGTCTATTGATTTCATTACATGGTAACTGAGATTTGATGGTCAAAAAGGTATCATGGTTGTGGTAGATCATCTCAGTAAGTATGCTCATTTTTGGTATTTATCATAACCATTTTTTACTAGTAAAATAGCTTTTGCTTTTCTCAATATAGTTTATAAATTTCAAGTTACCCCTAAGATCATTATCAATGATAGAGATCCCATTTTCACCAACAATTTTTGGATTGAGTTATTTGCATGTTTGGGCACCCAATTGTCTTATAGTTCATCCTATTATCCTCAATCATATAGACAAACTAAGGTAGTTAACAAATGTCTAGAAGGATATCTTCGTTGTTTTATTTCTAATAAATAGGAGAAATGGGCTCATTGGTTACCACTTGTTGAATGTTGGTATAATACTTCTATTCATAGTTCTTCTAAAATGTATCCTTTTTTGGCAATATATGGATATCATCCTCCATCCATTACTTCAACCTTGAAGGTCTAGCCTAAGTTTTATGCAGTTGAAGAACATATTCACCATCAATAGGAGATCCTTGCTAGTTTGCATGAAAATCTAGCTATGGTCCAAAATCGCATGAAGTAGTAAGAAGATCAACATAAGAGTGAGATGCATTTTGAAATTGGTGATCGGGTCTTTGTTCACTTGTAGCCATATAATTATATGTCCTTGAAGCAACAAAAAAGGATAACAAGTTGCCCCCTAAATATTAAGGACCTTAATAGATCTTATAGAAAATTAGTAGTGTGGCCTAAAAGTTATAGTTTCCTTCCTCCACTCACATACATCCAATATTTCATGTATCATGTTTTAAGAAATTCATTAGACATAGAGTTTCTACTCAAACTAAGTTACCATAATTGGATGAGGAAGGAAGAGTTATTCTTGATCCTGAGGCAATATTTCAAATATGCACTAAGAAGTGACAATTTTAAGAGATTAAGGAGTACATAATCAAATGGAAGAATATTCCATGTGAAGATGCCACTTGGGAGGATGAATCCTTTTTAAGAAACATCCATAGTTGACTCATTTTGAGGACAACAATATTTTGAATGGGAGGGGTATGTTATACCCTTAACCTTTCACGTGTTTAGGGATATGTGTGGTTAACCTATGGTTTACATACCTACTTTATATTCTTATTATATTTATCTCTATTCTTAGTTAGGTTGGCCTATGGAATAACCATGGATAAGTAGACTATATATAAGGTATTGGTTAGTCTTTTATAATCATGTTAATTACTCTTCTCTTAGTGCATTGTTGTAGAGGTTTCCCCCTCAAAGTGAATTTCCTATATTATCTAGTATTTTGCTTTTCTATCAATTATTATTGTGTGATATCTCATATTTGCTTATTTTGTGCATGATATAATAATTTTGTGTGAAAATATAAGGAATTTCATTACACATAAGATAGTGATCAAATAATTAAGATACAAGAGGATAATGTGTTTGTATAAGTTATAAAGGAAGATAATGAGACAGGGGAGCTATAAAATTAATCCTTGTAGGTAGAAGAACAATACACTAATGAGTATGATCATCAAGTTAATCATCTACAACCAAGTGAAGTATGTAAATAATAAGAGAAAGTGGCATACAAGGAAATATGGATAGAATAAATAAAAGAGGTGAAGGAGGTGTGGAAAAAAGATGTTAAAATACATCCATAAGAAGTCCAACATGGAGACAAAGGAGAATTTGAATAATTTATAGATATGACAGGGTGTAATAAGCCTTCAAAGCATGCTTAAGATAGCAGCGAAATTTTTTTTTGTAACCCCATTATGTTTCATGTAGGTATGTCTATTAAGGGATTGATCAAGTGGAGGCTTAAATATAGGGCCCAAGTACATGTAAAAATTTATGAGAGACAAATGGAAGAAGATCAACAAGGAGTATCAACCAAGTACAACTACAAGAGCATATGGGAAACATTCACCAACTTGGTAGTATGATGCAAGGGAATCCTTTAGGGATGTCATCATGATGTCATTTTTGGCTTTGAATAAGGTAGGAGGCATTTTAGAGTACTTTTTGGTCCTTAGGAGTCTTTACTAGGTGTCTATGATTCATAAAATTCAAACCTCATAATTTCTTGCCAAAAGACACCATTAAAAAATTTGAATTATTATAAACCATTTTGATGGATCATATCATCTAATTTGATAATTTTGAGATATAGGAGTATGTAATTAAGAGTCTTATGAAAAGGTGAAGGGTTTCTAATGCCTTGACCCTCATATGACATGGTTTTGCATATCAAGTTAGGTTGTAACCATGGGTTATCCAAGAATCCTAAGTGAAAGTAGGTTCATGAATTAGTTACTAATGTATATGGATATATAAGGCTTTTAATCATGTGGGTTTATATATATGTCATTAATAAAGATAGTAGGAGAATTACATTAATAAAGTCCGTTTTGTTTGCTATGAGTATTTCATCTTCAAGATTCAATGACTGTTAGTTTTTGTGATGAGCATAAATCCAATGAACATAGTAATGGTTTTAATGGTAATAATTTATTGTTTCTATTAAATTTTAATTGCATTCATTTGGATATTATCTTTATATCTACTTAGAGAATTATACGGTTGTGTTGAACTTCTTGTTCCATAGAGAGTTTTTAAGACAAGACAAATTTTAGACAATATTTATTTCACAGTGATTAGAATTTATGTGAGTTATTATATATTGGAGAGATTAATATCCCATAATGATAAATTTTGTATAAGGCCCAAGAGTGATAAAAATCACTCATATTTAAATAGATTTTATTATGAAACTTTGTGACTATGTAAACTAGGAATACAAGGTAGAACAGTGTCTATAGGGGTGTGATTGAGATTTTAAGGAGAATTAGATGTCTATTTATTATTTTAATGAATGGAGAGTGGTTATTTAATCAAGGTAGAGGTATTAAAACCTATTGTGACTCAACAATGTCAAATTGAAATCCTAAGTTGATAAATGTGTAAGTTACCAGTCTTGGAATGAACTCAATTCTCTAAGTTTTTGTGGATATAAAAGAAATGGAGCATAATTAGGATATGAAATTCATTATAAAATGTCCCAATTGTTTATTCAAACCTTAAATTTGTTTAATAAGGATATAGTCCTTATAAAACTCATTTTATGAATTGTTTAAACCTCTCGAGTCTATGTAGAGACCTAGTAACCCTAGATTAGGGTTTTGGTTGTAGAAAGAGTTTTCACCAACCAAAAAGGCCCAAAATTTGTCATAAATGTTGTTTCATAAATAAATAATATATTTTTGTGGTTTTATATTTTTATATTAATTATTCTATACATTTTGGGACTATAATCTGTTACAAGGCTAAATACTCTGATTGGGGACTAAGATAGTGGTGAAATAGAATATGCATGTGGAGTTGTGTCCAATGGGGAATGGTGGAGCTAGAATAATTAAAATGATTATAAGAAATGATCTCAATTTATTTTTAAATTCTATTTTCATTCCAAACCAAGGAGGTTTCCTCCAAAATAGGGACAGTAGGGGTTTAAGACTAGAAAGGGACTTGTGTAAAGAAAGTGAGCAGAGATCTTAAATTAGTTACTGAAGTATGTTTAGAAAAGAGTGTTATTAGAAATAAGGAGTCTTGATGTGATTTAAATAATCATTATGTTTTTATGTCCTATCAAAATATCATATTGGAATTGGCCATTAAAGAGAGTGCCATGAAGGTAAAAGAGGGCAAATGAATAGTGAATGACATAATTGAATGAAGGTTATTGGATGGAATAATTTTAGTGTAAGAATCATTTGAAAATACTTAAGCATTGGCATGTGTCTTTCTTATTCCAAAAATCAAAATAAGAATCTCTAATATACAAGATTATATAAAAGGTGAGCTAAAACTATAAAGTGTGATCAAGTTCTACATCATCTTGATATATGAAAGAGGCATGAGGGAAGAGCGGACTAGGGCCACTAGTCATGAGGTTGATGCTTATACCACATCATGAGTGATTATAGACTAGGAGATCATGATAGGAAGTAGATTAGGAGGAGAGTAGTGTGGAGGAAGTAGCATTAGAGGTACCACCACTAGCTTCATATTGAGATGAGATATGACCATTGAGGGTATGACAATGATAGAGGCTTAATTGAATCCTAAAAATCTCCCATATCAACTCAATATAATATGATAATGTTTGATTGAATCTTGACAAGGATGTAATAGGATAAACATAGTCTTTACAAGGATAATCAGAGGACTAATTTGAATGCATAGGAATCTGATCTTGGTCATACACAAGAGTGGAAGGGGGGAAAAGGCCATGATAGGGTTCATAAGTTATTTGAGGGCCAGTTGGGGGGAACACAAATATTATTAGATTGATAAGTGTGATGTTGAGGTAGAGAATGCATGTTGATCAAAATATGGTTGATTATACAAATTGAATAATGATTATTAGGCACTTGGACTACTTATATCGATTGATAAATACTTGCAGTCACCATTGGTGTTTTCACACATGCCTTTAAAGGCTGATTGGATGAAGAGAACACTAAAACTCTTTACTCAGTGAACAATGTAGTCCCACTGAGCATGACAAAAACTATTGTAGAATATAATTTTACCCTTGTGGGAGATTTTTTTAGGCTCTCTCACTCCCAACTACAATTTGGAGTAACCTCAGGCTATGGGTATCATGTAGTGAGGTTGAACCTCTAGAGAAGGCTGGCTTCCTCTTAGTAGACCACCTAAACTAATGTGTCTACTTGGAAAAGAGGTAGATAGGGGTTATATGGTAACTAAGAGAGATAAATGGGTGATACACCAAATTTATTGACACTCACATAAGCATGAAAGAAACACTAATTTATCATAAGATAATTCTTGCTCACACAACCTCATAAACTAGGCTCACCAAACAATACATGAAGCAAAGAGGAATTTCAAAATTTAAACCAACTGTCCATTAATTTTAGAAAGAGATAAATTTAAGACATAAAACTAACTTCAAAACACATAAAAATAGGCAAGAAAGAAGGACAATGGACATGAAAGAACACTTCTTCACAAGGCCATCATGCACAAGCTTGTTAAGCACCATTTAGAGGCAAGAGATAGGTAAAAATTGGTCTTTACTGATTTAAAATGTCTTTCTTACAAATTTTGATAGGTTTTCTCCTTGTCAAATGAGAATATCTTACAAAAATGGGAGAGAAATTGGAGATATAGGAGAAAAGGGGAAGAGAGAGAAGAGACAAACAAACAAAATTTAACAAATGAGATCCAACTACCCTCCATGGATTCTCACCCACAATTGGGTTTATTAGAACTAATATTTTCTTCAACAAATTAACCTTTATTAGCTCCAATAGACTTCAAATCCTCTCATTGGTTGAGAAACACACTAGAAGATAAAAACTTATTGAGGATGATGATGTCATGATCCACTAAGAAGGAAAAGTATTCAAATACTTTTGAAATATATTGAATGCTCAAATTTCACTCTTAAAAATCTAAATCTCTCTCCCATAGACTTCTATACTCCCATCCACTTGGCCTTCTAGAAGATGTTAGGTAAAAGGTTAGCTAACTTGGCATTTTGTGCTTAACTAACCATGGAGGTTATATTTCATGTTTGATTTTTGAGGTTATTTTATATTTTTAACTTTAATTTTCTCCTCTAACTTGAAATAAACTCCATGATACCTAAAACTCCCATAGACCCCATTGAGGGAGGTCACAAGCTTAAGCCACCCTCAACCAGCTGCCCTAAAAACTAATCCCAAGGCAATTTGTCACCCTAAAGACCACTTATAGACTTTTATAAGACTTCCACACATCTATGACATGTGTATGATGAATAAAATGAATATTTGGAAAACCTTCAATACCTGTAACAATGGTGGAAATCACCATTAAACCTGTAAGAATGCATAAATGTGTCAAAAATTAGGTTTTTGACCCTTTTTCTCAACAACACACCATATAATTTGTTTTTAAGAACTCTAAATTTCATGGAACAATGTTTTATGTCCTATTATACCCCTTCCATGGTTTTATACCATTTCTTTCTTTGAAGACCTATAAAAATATGCAATTTTGAGCCATTTTGGGCCTCTTAGGCACCCAAACATGTCAAATTCTTCTACAAGATAGGTTTATAAAGATATGGATGGAATCATCTACACATTCTATGTGGTTTTCAAGCAATTATAGGCTATGTTATGGACCTATGAGTCCAAAAACACAAAACTAGTCAGTTCATTTACATGCTTAAGCAAGTTCACTTTCAAGATGATTGTTCATAAAATGAAGACTCCCATTCCAAAAATTATTGCCATGTGTATATGATACATATACCCCTTCAACACCCCAAAATAAATTGGGCTCCCATGTGGAAGGTGTGAAAATATACACATGTAAAGATGATTGTTTGCAGGGTTTGGAAGCATTCTGGACATGCTTACATTCTTAATTATTATTCATAAAAATAAATACCTTAACCAAAATAAATATATAATTAATTTAAATTAAATATGGTTACTCAAAATATACTAGAATCACCTACCCTAACTCTTCATTGTATGCAATAAATGAATATCTGAAGAAAGGCTAAAATTAGGTGTCTTAAGCCTAAAAAGCTTAAATTTGTCCAAATGACCAATTTTACATTTATAAATAATATTAATTGATTTTAAACATATTCATGACATCTGAAACACCTCATAATACCTCTCTAAATTATCAAAACTCAACTTTGCCTTTGAGACTACATGTGGGGATTTGAGCCTGCCTTCAAAGTTTGCATGAATTTCAAAGTGTGAACAATATTTAAATGTATTTAATATGATTAAAACCATATTAAAATTATTATAAAACACTCCCCTAATCTTTTAAATCTCAAACACACCTTAAAACTCCAAAAAGTGTGCCTACGTGAATAGTGACCATTCTGAAACATAGGGGAGACTATGATAAAATAACAAGCACTTGAACTAATAACATGGAAATCCTAAGATTATATATGGATATAATAGATCATTATTACTAATATTACCAATTTTAAATTCATTTTGATGTTTAATATGTCCTATAGACCCTTTTTACCAAAAATTACCTTGAATTGCCTACATGTTTCCTTCGTGCTAAAACTTGTGTTTCTTCAAACCTTTGCAAGAAACCCCTAAATTTTATCACTCACATAGGAAAATATATGTTTCCAACATAATATTATACCATTTTAATACCTATCCAAGCCTAAACTACTTCTAGGCATCCAAAATTGACAAAACATCATTTGGTCTCCAATGGCTGCCTTCTTGAGTGATTGTGGACTATGTAAGAACAATGGGAACTTTAACTCTTTCTAGGACTTTTATTATTGTATGGTATGATTTTTTATGTCATTTATACCATATGTACCAAATTTTATGCTTTGACTCAACTTGTAGATGCCCCAAAATGGCTAATTCCTTCAAGGCATGCTTCAATATTAATTATGATTTGACATATGGTTGACTGTACCAAAAAAGTGAATAGTTACCATTGTAAAAAACTTATAAATTATGTTTAATATTTATATTATGTCATAATGATCCTCTCCACCAAATTTCATGATTTGATCTTGTATATTTTGGCTTGTATGCCCATTTTGGCAAAAGCTAGTGACATGTGCCTGTATGGTCAAATTTCACAAATGAGTTTTCCTCCTTTTTGACTCTAATAGGTCATATATACCTTCCCTTACATGATTACACCCTTAATTGGTTTTTTTTCAACCTCCCATGCCACCTTGTACCTTCTTAAAAGACCTCTCATAACTATGCTCTTTACTTGATGGTGATGATTTTGTGGGAAAAGGAATCCTTCAAGATCAATTTAATATTCAAATAGCTCAATATTTCTCTCAAAATTCTTGTAATAATATTTCACCCTTGTTCTAACATGATTAAATCTTGTAGCAAGGAAATTAGCCTTCAAACAAACAACCTCCATACAAAGGTCTATAGATACAAGTCTTTGAGGTGTATGATTGTGTCTCAAGAGTTTAAACCTTCATTTTACCCTTAAGATATATCTTCAAATCTATTAAAATCTATACATTGATCTCAGTTGATCCTTTAGGAAACATACAAGGCTCATCTTGGGTTCCTAAGGCTTGTAGCCCTTATTTTGGACATTTTTCCTTGGTTTGACCATTTAAAAACTTTTATTGCAAATATGATACCATTTATAGCTATTAACAATCTCATTACAAGTGTGTGACAAGTTTTATGACCTGATTCCACTCCAAGATCACACTTCTTTTGGAAATCACCCTTCATTTAGGCCTACTTAGCCTTATTCCAAACCCTTAGCCACCAAATTGATAATGAATGACTCCAAATCAATGCAAAACCTATTTAATCACTTATATCACCTTGAAATACATCATATTACAAAATTTTGGAAAATTTGGAGGGTTAAAACTCTTAGAATATTCAAAACCCTAGTTTAGGGCTTCTATCATGCTCCTTTTGAGACCATGTTTTGGATTTGGGGGGTTAAATTGAGTTCTAAGCCACACCTATCTATATTTTTGGCTTCATTGTATAGGTATTAATGGGTTATACATGGGAGAGTTTTAAAAAATCATAAAAACATCACCAATATCTCAAACAAAAAATAATAAAAAAGTGCCAGCTTGTTACCCTATTTTTTCTTTGATGATGTTTCTTGAGTTATATGGGTGAAATATGGAAAATGAGAGAGTTTTTTGTGTAACATACATTCACCCAACTATCCTAAAAATCTTAGATCCTAACTCTCAAGGAAAGTATTTTTGTCACCACCTTCTCTTCTAGCATTCTAGGCTTATCTTAGCTCTCTTAGCCTAGAAAACTAAAAAATGGAATTTTGGTTCTTTGAATATATGAAAACTCTTGGAAAAAATTTGATTCACCTTTGGTAATATTACATTGTGTCCCATTCCAAATTTTAGACCTTTTATTTCTATCTTGGGGTGTGAAGTTCTTTTGAGTCTCAAATCCTGTAGAAGTCACTAAAAACCTATAGTGAAGAATTTCACGATTTAGGAGTCTTCAAAAATGATGCTACTCTAATCACACACCCCTTATTTTTTGTATTTATCTTCCCATACGATATGGATATAATATTAGTGCATTTGTATCTATCAAAAACCCTTGCAACATTATTTCATGGTATCAAAAAAGTACTTGGGACCTTTATTTTTATGTTTTAGGGAAATTATCCCTAACACAATCATTCAACCTTGAAGATGGTTTATTCCAAATTTCTTGGAAATTTTGGAATCAAAAATTATTCCCATGATATATTATAGGTGAAAAAATCATATCCTCTTTATTTTTAACCCACTACAGGAAAGAAAAACTTGTGTAGTTGATAAACTTGCCTGCAACTCCATTGGAGCTCCAACTAACAACTTGACTGTTTAGCCTATAAAGGATTAAATTAGATACTGAAGATTTATGAGAAAGATAAATTGTGTAATTTTATTTTTAATAATGAGGATGAGTTACATTATCCTTCTAACATAGGTTCTGCTCTAAAATTGGTCAAATAGCCATTTCATAAGGATAGCAAGGAAAACCTATTTTATGCCATAAGTACCTTATTGGAATGAAATATATGATGAAACCAATTTTAATAGTTCCTATTTGACCCTAAAATGACTCCTCTACAGCCATTATTTATAATTTAATTCTAAATTGAAGAAACAAGGGAAAACCTAGGCCCTATTTAGATGAGTAGGTCATTTAGACACCCTTGAACTGTTAGTAATTGTTCATAAAGATGGGGAGATGAACAAGACCACAAATTACAAAAAGTGGAAGGAAATTAGGGTCCCTATTACTTTCCAAGTGTTTTGTCCCAAATATATCTCTCTCTCCTGATCGTATTGAGTGAAAATTTGAAGCTCTCCTAGGGTTGTCCAAAATGGTTTTTCCCTAGCATGAAAAGCTAGTTAGTTTGCCTATGAAATATAACACTTGGGAAATATTTTTTAGGCTATAAATTACCTTTCATTCCTTTTTTAAACCTTCTAAAATACATATAACTCCATTAATGGTAGAAAACTTGCTTCATGTCTAATTTGCAAATAATAGCTTTTCCTTACCTCTATTGGTTCCTATGTTGGAATATGATTTTAGGGGAATATGAGGGAACATTATGGATACAATGGATGCCTACATATGATATATAATCTCCTGCATAAATAAAATCCTTCAAAAACCTATTCTACCAAAGCTCCAAAAGGTTTCAAACTGTATCCTTTTGCTCTCAAACTCCTTCCCTCCACTCTAAATGATCTCAAATGAATTTGAACATGTATAAAAGGGTAAAATTTTCCATATATAGGTGGGAGGATGTCAAAACCAATTTGAATTCCTCAAAAATTCACTTATTCACTTGAAATTTCTATTTTGAGGGCACTTAAGTCATCTAATGCACTTTTGGGGTTCTTTTGGGAATAATAGCTTATTTAGGCCTCATATATGGCTCATTAGAATATATGAGACATTGTACAAACCTCCTTCATGCCCCTAGTTTCTCAAACACCATAGAAACTTGCTAGATCCTGCACTTGTAGTTTTAGACCAATTTTTAGGCTTGCTTCTCAAAATCACCAAAACCACCTTAAAACTTGTTAAAGTGTTTCAAAATATTGAATGTGACATGTGGTATGGTCATGAGGTTCATCTCCTTTTTCCACCATTGGATAACTCACTCAACCAGAACTCTACTCAGCTTCTCACACCACACTGGGACCTCCAAGAATACTGCACTACATCATGAATTTAGGACCACAAAGAGACTAGTCATGGGGGTAAAAGGTTACTAAAAGGTCTAAGAGAGTTTCTTGATCCATTTAGGAAAAAAAATTATATGTAGACCAATTTTGTCTAACATTTTCGGAAACCACCTAGGATTGCATGCCTACTATGCAATAGATTAGTTGCCTTATCTGATCCATTGAAAAGATAAGGTCACGTCTTTGTTTCCCAAATAATATGAAATTGATACAAGGTTATCCCTTTTTATAAATATCTTTTTAAAGAAATAAGGACAACAAAAACAAAATAAACACTGTGCTTAAGACACTTAAGGAAAGGAAACACATAACTAAAAAGATGTGCACAAGGCACTTAGGGAAGGGAAACACACAAGATACTATATAAAACTAACATAAAGATTTATCCTCCTCTTGGAATGAAAGGAAAGGTTATTGGATCACTCCCTTCATGAATAGGAACATGATTAAAGGCACTTTGCTTGTGAAGTACTATACTTGTTGAATCATGTCTCTCATAAGGGTCAACTAAAACAAACATGTCCTCAATGTAGAAGTACTCCTACAATGACTTAAAACTAATCCCATGATGTTATTGAATGTTAACAATCTGATTTGGGAGAGTGACTACTATCTCTCCACTTGGTTTCTCTTCAAAGATAAGAGAGCATTCCAATGTATTTATGACTTTAACCTTGGCTTTAAAGAGCTAATTAGGCTCACACTTTGTCTTGGTAGCCATTTTATCAATTTATTATCTTAGGAATGAAGGTTAGGTGTCAAAGTTTACACAAAAGGAGTCTAGATCATCCCAAAAAGTAGTTTTCTCTTAGTCACTTGGGATAATGCCAAATTTAACACCATTCTTGCTCTTCTCACCTTGGAAAAAACCACATGGAATCTCACCAACACATCTAATATTCAAAATGTCATATTATTCTAGTTTTATATCTGACCACTCTCTTTTATTCTTGAAAACATTAGTACCACATTCAATTCATAATTCATCTTGAGACTGGTCACCTTCTATAACCTAATTTGTATGTTCATTTTCATGCTCTATAAGAGATATAAGATAGTTTAGAACCTCTACCTAGTCCATGAAGTCATGGTAAAACCATTTCCATACTTTATTATGATCCTCTTTTTCATCTATATAGAATATAAATTTATTAGTCCATTCAAGGTCTCCCATATATTTAGCTTGAAGATTGTCCTCTTCAGGCTCTAGTTCATTAGTGTCAAAGACATGCCAAGAAAGCTAGTCCAAACTTGATTTTTCCTCCTCTAAATTAAGTGGGATATCTATCAAGATTTATTCCTCATACATACTTACCTCATCTTCTCTAGACTCACTTGAGACTACAAACTCTTCCTATATCCTTTGTAAAATAGGTTCTTTATCCAAGAGGGAGATGGTGGGAGGGTGAACAAGTTTATCTTGCTTATAGCTTAAGAGAGTGTCTTTCCAACTAGGTACTTTGATTGGTATATTTAATGGATCTTGATGGAGGGAGAAAGAGTCTTATAACTCTTGTAGGGAAAGCTATTGATATGAGATAACACCTCTTTTTATTTTCTTCGACCACTAACTCTTCTTGAACTGGTTCTTGGACCACCACAACTGAAAACTCTTCCTTCTTATCTATACCTTTATAAACCAATTTTCATGATGTAAATGTGTAGGCAACAACCATCTTTTCTTCTTTTTGAATGGGTATAGAAGAGGGTGGTTTCACAAGAGAGGGCATGACATAATTAGGGTCAAAGGTGTAGGATAAGATCCATGGTAGGATGGTTTCAAAATATTAAGCGTGAATGGGCATAGGGGTAGGATAAGACAGACTGATTAGTTTGGGTTTGACATACTCATCCTCCCAATGAGTCAACATATCCCCTATTGAGACTATCCATTCTTTAATCTCTTGCTTCTCAATATGTAGATAGTCACCTTCTTCAATGAATGCCCACACACTTCAAAACTTATGCAAGAAGATCCTTATCCCCTCCATGGCATGAATGGGGAATTATTGTCCAAGTCCAACCTCCTTATTGATTTTCATGATTGTTCTCCCTTGGTCCAATATTTCTTCTCTGATTCTTGACAAGGATGGACCTTGACAAGGTTGACTAGGGGATAATTTCAAACCTTTAGAGGATGAGATTGAGGTTTTTAGAGGGGAGAGGACACATAGGACTAATTCCATTGAGTCTACTAATACTCATAAGATATCAACACACATTATAAATTTTGGACCATACTTCTCAACCACACCTTGTTCTCCCTCTCACAAACTACCCATTATTCATCCTCACAAACTGACCACCTATTATTGACCAATTGAAGAGAACTCCTTACCTCTTTTATAACATGAATAGGGATGATTGAATAAAGTTATAAACCCCTACCAATATCCCTTATCAATTCAATATAATCTAATAATGCTTGCTTGAATCTTGACAAGGATGTAATATGATAAACATAGTCTTGACAAGGGGAATAAGAGGAATAATTTAAATGCATAGGAGGATGACCTTGGTAATAAATAGGAGTGGGATGGTGGTAAAGACCATGATAGGTCTGATAGGTTATTTGAGGTCCACTTGG
The DNA here is from genome assembly GCA_037957365.1 of Torreya grandis. Classification (NCBI taxonomy): domain Eukaryota; kingdom Viridiplantae; phylum Streptophyta; class Pinopsida; order Cupressales; family Taxaceae; genus Torreya; species Torreya grandis. The sequence goes on along the minus strand of JARHVA010006155.1, from coordinate 814,361 downwards.
GGGGAACACAAACATTATTAACTTGATAAGTGTGATGTCAAGGTAGAGAATAAGCATGTTGATCAAAACATGGTTGATTATACATACCAAATAATGATGATTAGGTACTTGGGATATTTATACCAGCTAATAAATACTTGGAGTTACCATTAGTGTTTCCACGCATGCCTCTAAAGGCTTATTGGATGAAGAGAACACCAAAACTCTTCACTCAGTGAACAATGTAGTCCCACCGAGCATGCCAAAAACTATTGTAGCATAGAATTTCACCTTTGTGGGAGAGTTTTTTAGGCTATCTCACTCCAAGATATAATATTAGAGAAAACTCAAGCTATGGGTATCTTGTGGTGAGGTTGAACCTCCAAATAAGGTTGGCTTCCTCTTGGTAGATCACCTAAACTAATGTTTATACTTGGAAAAGAGGTAGAGAGGAGGTATAGGGTAACTAAGAGAGATAAATGGTAGATACACAAAATTTATTGACACTAACATAAGATGAAATAAACATTAATTTATCATAATATAATTCTTTCTCGCACAACCTCACAAACTAGCTAATTTTCATAAGTGTTTCATAAACTAGGCTCACCAAAAAATACATGAAACAAAGAAGAATTTCAAAATTCACACCAAGTGTCTATTAATGGTGGAGAGATCTCAAGTTAAGACCTAAAAATAACTTGAAAACACCTAAAAATAGGCAATAAAGAAGGACAATGGACATGGAAGAACACTTATTCACAAGGTCATCATTCAAAAACTTGCTAAGCATAATTTAGAGGTAAGAGAATGGTAAAAATTGATCTTTATTTCTTTAAAAGGTATTTTTTTAAAAATTTGACAGGGTTTTTCCTTGTTAAATGAGAATATCTTACAAAAATGGGAGAGAAATAGGAGACATAGGAGAAAAGGGGAAGAGAGAGAGAAGATACAAGCAAACAAAATTAAATAAATAAGATCCAACCACCCTCCATGGATTCTCACCCACATTTGGGTTAATTAAAACTAATCCATCTTCAAAAAATTAACCTTCATTAGCTCCAATAGTATTCAACCCCTCTCATTGGTTGAGAAACACACTAGAAGATAAAAACTTGTTAAGGATGATGATGTCATGATCCACTAAAAAGGAAAAGTCTTCAAAGACTTTTAAAATTTATTTAATGTTTCACTTGCACTCTCCAACTTTCAAATCTCTCTCCCATAGACTTCTATTCTCCCCTCCACTTGCTTTTCTAGAAGATGTTAGGTAAAAGGTTAGCTAACATGGCATTTTGTGCTTAACTAACCATGGAGGTTATCTTTCATGTTTGATTTTTTAGGTTATTTTCTATTTTCAACTTGAGTTTGTTCCTCTAACCTAAAATAAACTCCAAGATAAGTGCAACTCCCATAGACCCCATTGATGGAGGTCACAAGCTTGAGCCACCCACATCTAACTACTCTAAAAACTACTCCCAAGGCCATTTGGAACCTTGAAGAACACTTATAGACCTATAGAATACATCCACACATCCGTGAAATAGGTATGATGAATAAAATGAATATTTGGAAAACCTTAAATACCTACAATAATGATGGAAATCACCATTAAACCTACAACAATGCACAAATATGTCAAAAATTAGGTTTTTGACCCTTTTGCTCAGTAAGACCATTATACCCCTTATCTCCAAGTTTCATGGAATGATGTTTTATGTCTTATTAGACCCCTTCTATGGTTTTATACCATTTCTTTCTTTGAAGACCTACACAAATATGTAATTTTGAGCCATTTTGGGCCTCCTAAGCACCTAATCATACCAAATTCTTATAAAATATAGGTTTGTAAAGATATTTATGGAGTCCTCTACACATTATAGGTGGTTTCCAAGCAATTTTGGGCTATTTTAGAGAACTATGAGTCTAAAAACATAAAACTGGTCAAAAAGCTCTTTTCCAAGCTTAAGTAAGTTCACTTTCAAGACAATTGTTCATATAGTGAAGGCACCCATTCCACCAATTATTTACATGGATATATGTTACATATACCCCTTCAACACCCATAAAAATATTGGGCTCCCATGCAAAAGGTGTGAAAAGATACACATGTAAAGATGATTGCTTAGATGGTTTGGAAGCATTCTAGACATGCTTAAATTCTTAATGACTATTCATAAAAATAATAACCTTAACCAACCTAAATCCATAATTAATTTAAATTATATAATTTTACTCAAAATATACTAGAATAACATACCTCAACTCTTCATGGTATGAAATAAATGAATATCCGAAGAAGGGCTAAAATTGGGTGTCTTAAGCCTAAAAAGCTTGAATTTCTCAAAATGACCAATTTGACCTTTCTCACTAATATTAATTGATTTAAAACATATTCATGACATCTGAAACACCTCATAACACCTCTCTAAATTATCAAAACTTGACTTTTCCTTTTTTCCCTTTGAGACTACGTGCGAGGATATGAGCCTACCTTCAAAGTTTACATGAAGTTTAGAGTGTGTAAAATATTTAAATATGTTTAAGAGGATTAAAACCATATTAAAATTCTTATAAAACATTCCCTTAAGCTTGGAAACCCCAAACACACCTTAAAACTAGAAAAGTGTGTTGACATGAATAATGACCATTACGAGACATAGGGGGACTGTGACAAAACAGTGAGAAATTTCACTAATTACATGACCCTCCCGAGATTATTTATGGATATAATAGGTTATTATTACAAATTTTAACAATTTTCAAGTCATTTTTATGTGTATTTTGTCTTATAGACCCTTTTTACCAAAAATTACCTTGAGCTGCCTACATGTTTCGTTCATGCCAAAACTTGTCTTTCTTCAAACATTTGCATGAAACACATAAATTTTATCACTAAAATAATAAAATATAGGTTTTAAAAATCATATTATACTATTTTAATACCTATCTAAGGCCTAAAATTCTTATTGTCATCCATAACTGACAAAACTTCATTTGGTCTCTAATGACTACCTTCTTGAGTGCTTGTGGATTGTGTAAGAACAATGGGAACTTGAACTCTTTCTAGGAATTTTATGATGTAATTTTATGATTTTTTAGGTCATGGAGACTATACATACCAAATTTCATGCTATGAATCAACCTATAGATTCCCCAAAATGTCTAATTCCTCTAAGGTATACTCCAATGTTGACTATGATTTGACATAGGGTTGACTGTCCCAAAATGGTGAATATTTACCATTGTCAAAAAAATTATAAATTATTTTTAATAGGTATAATAGGTCATAATTATCCTCTCCACCAAATTTCATGATTGGATCTTTCATATTTTGGCCTGTATGCCCATTCGGGCAAAAGCTAGTGACATGTGCCTACATGGTCAAGTTTCACAAATGAGTTTTCCTCCTTTTTGAATCTAATAGGTCATATATAACTTCCCTTGCATGATTACACCCTTCATTAGTTTTTGTTCAACCTCCCATTCCACCTTGTACCTTCTCAAAATACCCCTCATGACTATGCTCTTTGTTTGACGGTGATGATTTCATGGGAAAAAGAAGCCTTCAAGATCAATTTCATATTCAAATAGCTCAATAGTTCTCTCAAAATTCTTGGAATCATATTTCACCCTTCCTCTAGCATGATTAAATCTTGTATCAAGGAAATAATGCTTCAAATAGATAACCTCCATATAAAGGTATGTAGGTACAAGTCTTTGAGGTGTTTGATTATGTACTAAGCATTTAAACCTTCATTTGAGCCTTATGATATGCCTTTACATCTATTATAATCTATACATTGATTTCAGTTGATCCCTGAGGAAACATACAAGGCTCATCTTGGGTTTCTAAGGCTTTATCCCTTATTTTGGACATTTCTCCTTGGTTTGACCATTATAAAAATTATCTTTCAAATATAATAAAATTTATAGCTAATCTCCATCTCATTACAAGTGTGTGACATGTTTTATTACCTGATTCCACTCCAAGATCACACTTCCTTTGGAAACCACCTTTCATTTGGATGTACTTAGCCTTATTCCAAATCCTCTACCATAAAATTGGTATTTACCATTCTCCAATCAACCCAAAAAATATTTAATCAATTATATCACCTTAAAATAATACATATTATAAAATTTTGGAAAATTTGGAGGGTTAAAACTCTTAGAATCTTCAGAACCCTAGTTTAGGGCTTCTCTCATGCTCTTTCTAAGACCCTATTTTGGATTGGGGGGTTAAAATGAGTTATAGGCCTCACCTATCTCTATTTTTGGATTCATTTAATAGGTATTAATTGGGAAGACTTGTGAGACTTTAAAAAATAAAAAATAAAAAAACATCACCAAGCTCTCAAAGAAAAAACAATAAAAAGTGCCAGCGTACTGCCCTATTTTTATTTTGATGGTGGTTCTTGAGTTCTAAGCTTTAACTAGGGAAACTAAGAGAGGTTTTTATGGATAATCCATTAAAAAAAAATATCCTAAAAATTTTATGTCCTAAATCTGAAGGAAAGTACTTATGCCACCCCATTTTGTTCATGCATTCTAGGCCTCTCTTAGCTCTTTAGGCCTAGAAAACTAAAAAATGGATTTTTTGTCATTTGCATGTATGAAAACTATTGGGATAAGTTTTATTAACCTTAGGTAATATTCCATGATGTACCATGAAAATTTTTATACATTTAATTTCTATCTTGATGTGTGAAGTTCTTTTGAGGATCAAATCCTGTAGAAGTCACTAAAAACCTATAGTAAACAATTTCATGATTTGAGAGGTCTTCAAACACTATGCTACTCTAATCACACACTCCTTATTTTTTGCATGGATCTTCCCCTATGATATTTATATAATATTATTTAATTTATATCATTAAAAAACCCTTGAAACATTATTTAATGGCATCAAAAATGTACTTGGGACCTTTATTTTTATGTTTTAGGGAAATTGTCCCTAACATAGTCATTCAACCTTGAAGATGATTTATTCAAACTTTATTGGCACTTTTAGACTTAAAAAATGATTCCCATGGTATATTATAGGTTCAAAAATCATATCCTCTTTATTTTTAACCCACTACAATAAAGGAAAACTTCTATAGTTGCTAAACTTGCCTACAACTCCATTAGAGCTCCAACTAGCAACTTGATTATTTGGCCTATAAAGGATTAAATGAGATACTGATGATTTTTGAGAAATATAACTTGTTTAAGTTTATTTTTCATAATTAATATGAGTTTCATTATCCCTTTAACATAGTTTCTACTCTAAAATTGATCAAATCATCATTTCACAAAGATAGCAAGGAAAAACCTATTTTATGCCATAAGTACCTTCCTGGAATGAACTAGCTAATGGAACTGGTTGGAATAGTTATTATTTTAACTTGAAATCACTCATATAAAACCATTCTTTCTCATTTAATTATTAAGTGAAGAAACAAGGGGAAACTTTGGCCTTGTTTGGATGAGTAGGCCATCTAGACACCCCTGAACTGTTATCAATTGTTCATAAATATGGGGAGTTTAACCAAACCAGAAATGCCAAAAAGTGGAAGGAAATTGGGGTCCATATTAATTCCAAAAATATTCTATCCAAATTCTCTCTCTCCTAACCCTATTGAGTAAAAATCTTAGGCTCTCTTAGAGCTATCTCAAACTACGCAAAATGGTTTTTCCCTAGCATGAAGAACTAGAAGTCTACCTTTACAATATAACACTTGGAAAATATTTTTTAATATATAAATTACCTTTAATTACTTATTTAAACATTCTAAAATACTTGAAACTCCATTAATGGAAGAAAACTTGCTTCATGCCTAGTTTGCCAATAATAACTTCTCCTTACCTCTATTGGTTAATTTATTGGAATATGATTTTAGTGGCCTATGAGGGGATATTATGAACACCATATATGCATTTGTATGATATTTTATCCCCTTCATGAATCAAATCCTTAAAAAACCTATTCTACCAGAGCTCTAAAAGGCTCCAAACTACATCCTTTTACTCTCAAACTCCTTTCCTCCACTCCAAATGATCTCTAATGAACTTGAACATGTATAAAAGGGTAAAATTAGACATATTGAGGTTGGATAAGTCAAAACTAATTTGAATTCCTCAAAAATTCACTTTTTCGCTTGAAATTTCTATTTTGAGGACACTTAAGTCATCTAATGCACGTTTGGGGTTCTTTTGGGAATAATAGTTTCTTTAGGCCTTTTTTTTGGCTCGTTATAATATATAAGAATTTCTAAAAAACTCATTAATTCCATTGGATTCTCAAAAAACATGGAAACTTGTTGGATCCTTCACTTATAGTTTTAGACCAATTTCTAGGTCTGCTTCTCAAAATCACCAAAATCACCTTAACACTTGTTAAAGTGTTTCAAAAGATTACAAGTGACATGTGGTAAGGTCATGTGGTTCATATCCTTATTCCACCATTGGATCATTCACTCAACTAGAACTCTACTCAACTTCTCACACCACACCGGGACCTCCCAGAATACTGCACTACATCATCAATTTAGGACCACAAAGGGACTAGTCATGGGGGTAAAAGGTTACTGAAAGGTCCAAGAGAGTTGTTTGATCCATTTAGCCAAAATTTTCATATGTAGGCCAATTTTGGCCAATAGTCACATAGATGGTGAGACCTTAGTGGTTGAGACACAAATAGGTAATAAAGATGATTAAATTATCACTTAAGTTTTTATTTTGAAATAGATATTAGAGGTAGATAGATATTATGAGATATAACAATGATCTAATATCTATATGGGTGTAATTTTACCAACATAATAGCTAAGGATGAGGAGGAGATATGGGGGTAACTTATGAAGGGAGAACTCCATGACTTCCTTGATGATACTATAGTTGTATGACCCTACTATATTAAAGAACCCTAGTGTACCATCTACCCCAGCTTAGATGAGGTGGTTCAGATTAGCAAGGGAGGCAACGAGGTAGATATGAGCACAAAGAAAGAGGATGTATCCACTAGAAGAGATGGGTGTAATAAATATATGGGAATGGTATGCCCTATCAAAGGAGAGATTTATGTAGCTGGCTATAATGATGTATATGACACATGCACATATAATGACCCTAACCCATATGACATAGGTGCAAGATCAGGAGAGTGTGACACACATGGTGAACTTAGCCTAGTTTGTGTAGGTACAATCATGGGTAGTAAATATATAGGGATAAGTAGATGTATTGATATATTGGATGGCCTCCTTACAACATACTATTTGGAGGACTTAGACTAAGGCCTCAACAAGTAACATGGCTAGGTCATAAGATAGACATGATGGAGCCCAGCCATAGACCTGGAACATTGTATATGGTTTTACTTCTATCAAAAACTCATGATATATATATATATCGATATATATATATGAGATGTGATTTCTTTTCTAGCACTATGTAAAACACATGCATGGTTAAAAAAAAATAGGTAAAAAGGACTTGGTAAAATATAATAAATAAAAAATGTAGTACACACTATTTATAGTTAAGAAATGTGTAATAAAAATAAAATGAATAAGTATAAATAACCAAGGGATGGTATAATAATATGGTAAAAATGAATTTGTTTTTAAACCAAAGTGAAAGATTTTTGCATGAAATTAAAACAAGCAAAATCATACTAAATCACGTTGGAAAGTATGAAAATGATGTAATAAAATGGAAGGTATGTAAAAGGGCATAAATGGTATAAAAACAAATTAATTATGTCAAAAAAAGTATACTAAATCACGTTGGGAAGTATAAGAGAAAAGCAAAATTGGCAAAAGATTGGTCTTAAATTTATCACACTAATTCAAGTTGAGAAGTATGAAAAAATCAAGAAATGGTTGAATTTTTACGTGCACTTGGAAAATAAGAAGATAAAAGTGAAATAAAAATGAAGCATAAAATACACTAAATCAATCTAAGAAGCATGTCAATGATATTTCACTTCATAATCAATCACATCTTATCTCATATTTGACGCATGTAATTTTGTTTGTGACTTGTATTATTGGAAAATTGTGTGAGGAATGTTGGGTCCTATCCATGGTCTTACATTGTAACTCATAAAGAGAAAACCACTGGGGTGGAATAAAAAGGAAAAATAAAGTAACAAAGGATGTGGGTAATAGGAGGAAAAATATGTTAGTTTGTGAGGAATGTCAAGTCCTATCCATGGTCTTACAAAGAAACTCAAATGAAATCCCAAGGGGAGTGATCAATAGATAAAATAATATTTCTCAAGAGGAAATATTAGGGATATAGTGAATGAAAAAGGGAATGTAAAAATAAAGACATAGGCATCTTATGAGAAGACCTTAGGATACAAGAGGCATACTAAGGACATGATAAGACACTAAGTGAATAGTGACTAGTGACCATCAATGTGCAAAGGAAACCTGTTTGCTAAAGACACAAATATTTGTAGGCATATAAGCATGATACTAAGATCAACCCATAAAGGTAGATTGTTACAAGAAAAGGTAAAATGGACCTAACTTTCCATGATGTGTTCCTCATTATTTAAGACCCCTTATAGATTCATTGATTTATTGTTAAGATTGGGTACTTGCATGAGAAATTAGGTAGCACTAAAAGATTTTATATTCTCCTCTTTTAATCTACTAGCCTACCACACCCTAAAGGACATCGACTCTATAATGAGGACAAATATGGAGTTTGAGCTTCACCTAGAATAAGTGTTAGGAGTTAAATTAATTCAAACCAAATTTAATTCATCATAGAATTTTAATTTAAAACACATAAACTATATTTTAAATGTGTAAAATCAGATTTCACTATGTACTACTTACATCATAGAATCAATTCCTCAAATCGTAGTAAATGAATGCTTTAATGGATAAAATAAAAAAACTAACAATAACACATAACATAGTTATATTGTGGTTCACCAAATTTAGGGTACATCCACAAAAAATTCCTCAATAAAATTGTAACAAAACAAGAGTACAAACTCTCCAAAGATAACCTCTCACAGAGATAGAATATCTCCTCCAGAATTCAAAAAAATAATTCTCTAAATTATTGATCCAAAACTAAAATCTATCAAAAATCATCCACACATGATATTCCATACTTTTTACCTATATAATAACATTCCACAAGCTACTATGCCAAACCCTATAAAATAGTAACACCACTCTACAAAGTCACACCACACCTATATATAAATAAATGAGGAAGAAATAATCCAAAGAAGATAAAACATGTAATTCTTATCCAAGATAATAATTATCCACAAGGAAACACCCATCATCTACCCATTCATGCTTATCCAAAATCCTACCTAAGGAGGAACATGCCATCCTTATCTCTCCTCCATAAAAGGCTCATAGAACATTCAATGTAATGAGATAACAACAAACTCCTTAAAATAAGGAAGTCAATCCCACTTTCAATAAATAAATATCTCCCTAAAAACAATGAAGTCAATCCCACTTCCAATAAACATGAAATTCAACATGGAAACAACAAAATATAACAATTAATTACCTAAAACAAGGAAATCAATCCCTCTTCCACAAAACATGGAGGTTACCATAGAGATTATTAAAAACATTTAATAATATTCTACTCACATGTGGAGTACATAAAAAATGTGTTCCTCATATTTTTGGAGCTCTCTAAGCCCCCAAAATGTACCACCATGGTCATGTGATAGCCCCAAAGGTCTCCACACTCAAAAATATCCTACTTGGAGACTATTTCTCTTTAAAAAATCTATCACTGCTCCATGCCACTAAGACCAACCAAATCTTAACATAGTCTCAACTTGTCCAATGTGACCACCTTGGTCATCATATCTATAATATTCTATCTAGTTTGTATCTTCTACTGCTTCACCAAGTTCTCCCCCAAAGCTATCCTGATTAAGTGATAATGTAACTAAATGTGTTTTGCCCTCAAGTGAAAAGTGGAGTTCTTTTTCAAATGAATATCACTTTGACTATCACTGTGTAGTCTCTCAACTTCCTGCTCATTCCCCAACTCTCAAAACAACTATTGTAACCAAATCATCTCCTTGTTAGCCTCTATGGCAATAACATACTCTACTTCTATGGTTGACAAAGCCACAACCTTATGTATCCTGTAAATCCAACTAACTAGTGTATCTCCAGTAGTAAATATATAACCTATCATACTCCTCCTACTATAAATATCCCCTACCATATTCGAGTCCACATAAACACCCAAAGTGGTATTTAATCTACTATAACATAATGCAACATCCATGGTTCTTCTCAAGTACCAAATAATCCATTTCACTACTTTCCAATGCTCATAACCAAGATCAATCATATACCTTCTCACAACTCCCACTACATCAACAATATTTAACCTAGTACAAACCATGGAATACATAAATCTACCAACTACCAATGATTATGGTACCGTGGACATATTAAGCTTTTATACCTCTATCTTGGTATACTACTCCTTTGATAATCTAAATTGGCCTTCCAAAGGAGTACCAATAGATTTAGCATTCAACATGTTGATCTTTTCTAAGAATTTCTTCACATATTTTGATTGGGACAAAATTAGCTTCCTCTCCTTTCTATCATGAGTAATCCTCATACTAAGGATTTTCTTCACTGCACCCAAATTCTTCATATAAAAGGATTCACTTAGTTATTTCTTAAGTATATGAACATGTTGTATGTTCTTTATTATAATTAACATGTCATCCATATACAAGCATAATATAATAAAAGAACCATCATCAAAATGTTTGATTTACATGAAATGGTTAGATTACACCTTTGATAACCTTGTTCCAACATAAAATAATCAAATTTCTTATACCATTTCCATGGAGCTTGTTTCAAGCCATACAAGCTCTTCTTTAGTATGCACACATAATTATCCTTCCCTTTGACCTTATATCCATGTGACTGATCCATATACAACTATTTATCTAAATCACCATGAATAAAATCAATTTTCACATCTAACTATTGTAATTACAAATCCTCAATTGCAATTAAACCAAGAATAGTCCTAATAGAAGTCATTTTTACAATATGAGAAAATATCTCATCAAAATCAGTACCTTATTTTTGTGCAAACCCCTTGACCACCATTCTAGCCTTATACCTTTTTCTCCCTTCATCTTCTTTTTTATTCTATAAATCCACTTGTTTGGCAATGCACTCTTTCCCTTGGGTACCCTTACCAAATCCCATGGTTGGTTCTCCATGAGAGATCTATGCTCCTCATCCATGGCTTGCTCCCACTTCTTCCTAGCATGTACCTATATTGCTTATTCATCACACACTAGTTCTCCATTGTTAGTGAGTAATAAATAATTCAAATAAGAATAAAAACATTTATGTTCTCTTCTCACCCTAGAATACCTTCTTATCATAGGAGTTTTGGGTCCTTGTGTAGAAGGTTCCTAAACTGATTTATTAGATACTTTGCCATCCGTAATGTCATCCAATAATGTGTATTAGTTTTTTTCACGTTCATGTTCCTACAACTGATTCTTATACTTGATTTTTTCATTAAATATTACATCTCTATACCAAAATATTTTCTTATCTCTAATGCTCCATAGATAGAAACCAAAGTCATCCTCTCCATAACCAATAAATGTACATTTTTATAATGTTGCCTCTAACTTGGTCCTATCCTCTTTCTTAATAAGAGCAAAAGCCTCACATCCAAAGACTATAATAAAATAACAATCAACATTCCTACTAGACCAAGCTTGTTTAGGAATGCCTCCATCCAAAGGTATTTAAGGTTCTTTGTTAATAAGATAAACTATTATGCTAATTGCTTCTATCCAAAACTATAAAGGTAACCCTGCATATAGCCTCATACTCCTAACACATTACATTATTGTTTTGTTCATCCTTTAAGATACCCCATTCTACTGTGGAGTTCTTGGAACTATCCTTTACCTATGGATTCCATTTTTAGAATAATAATCAAAGAAATCATTACTATAATACTCACCTCCATTATCTGATTTGAGATATTTTAACTTGAGACCTATTTTATTCTCAACCAAGGCTTTCCAATTCTTAAAAGTGTAAAATACATTATATTTATTTTTAATTAAATAAACTCAAACTTTCCTATTTGCATCATCAATAAAAGTGACATAATAATTGGAACCACAAATAGAAGATACCTAAGTTGGTCCCCATATATCTGAATGTACCAACTCTAACTTATGTTCTTTTTTTGTGGGTCTAGCTTTTAGGAACTTAAATCACTTTTTTTTCTCATACACACAAGCATCATAGAAGTCTAAATAAATTTATTTTAACCCAAAAAACTTATCTTTTATGATCTCCATGCCCTTATGGATCATATGATCAACCTTGTAGTGCCACATAGTTAAATTTCCATCTACATCAACTAAATCACAAGAATCAATGCTACTATTCAAATATAAAGTACCAACTTTCTTACCTCTTACAACCAAAAAATCACCTTTGGTAACTTTTTAATAATATATATTAAACATTAAAAAATATCCCTCATTGCCTAATTACCTCACTAAAATGAAATTCCATCTCAACATAGGCACATGTCTGACATCCTTAAGTCGCCACATGTTCCCATTCTACATTTTCACCTGAACATAACCTTTCCCTACTATATCACATGTTTCATGATCACCAAGATAAACATGTCCCAAATTTTCCTAAACATAATCAGTAAAATAATGCCTATATGGGGTGACATGAAAAGAAGCCCCTGAATCTAATACCAAAGACTTAGAAAAATTATCCAAAGAAAGAATTAAGGCATCCTAACATGATTTACCTAATGTCACATTTAACTCATTCATTTCCTCTTTATTGGCATTATTATCTCAAAGTGACCAAAAATACTTTTTTGAGTGTCCACTCTTTCCACAATGCTAACATATCATCTTGGCTCTAGATCTTGATATAGATCTACCCTTTGAATTTCCATGGTTTTCTTTGCTCTTATCCTTTTTCCTCCCTCTATTTTTAATAGTCAAGGCATTCCATAAAGATGATTCACCAGTTCTCTTCCTTCACATTTCCTTGCTAAGAATCACACCTACAACATCCTCAAAATTTAAACTTCCCTTGGTAGGGACTGTATTACTCGCAACCATAAGCAATCTATCCCAACTATCAAGTAAAGAACAAAAAATTAGTAAAACTATAACTTTATCATCAAATTTAATTCCAAAAGAAGTGAGAATACTTAAAACCTTATTAAAATCACCTAAATGACTAGCAATAGAACCATTCTCAGACATTTTCATATTAAATAATCTTTTTAAAATAAATATTGTATTTGAATCAGAGGGTTTCTCATACGACTTTCCAAGTTTATCCATATATCCTTTGTAGTTTTCTCATCTAAAATGTTTAATGCAACAAAATATGTAAGGTATAATCATATTCCACCCAATACCTTCATGTCAAGTAATGTCCAATTAGCATCACTCATGGATACATTTTTTTCTCCTTTCCTCTCCAAGGGGAGAAGAAGTTCCTTATGATACAAGAAATCTTCCATTTGCATTTTCCACAAACTAAAATTTTTTCCATAAAATTTCTCAACTATGAATCTCATTTATTCTCAAATAGATCCCACTCAAGATAATAACCCTTCTTATGATTTACCACTTCAGCTAAAACACACCAAATCTATGATACTAGTTGCTAAGAATTAAGTGAATTAAAAATAGATTTACTTCAACATAAATTATTAATTTAAAACACATAAACCATATTTTAAATGTGTAAAAATCATATTTCACTATGCATTACTTGCATCATAGAATCACTTTCTCAAATCAAAATAAATGAATACTTTAATGGATAAAATTAAAAAACCATTTATAACACATATCACAGGTATAACATGGTTCACCTAATGTGGGATACATCCACCAAGAATGTTCTCAATAAAATTGTAATAAAACAAGAGTTAAAAATATCCAAAGATATACTCTCTCTTTCTATTCCAAAATTCACAAAATAATTCTTTGAATTACTGATCCAAATCTAAAATCTATCAGTAATCATCCACACATGTTATGCCACACTTGTACCTATATAATAGCATACCAGAAGCTAGTATACCACACCTTGTAAAATAATAAATATTGTCACTTGAACTTGCACCCATTGAGGAGATGGGACAAGATTTTCCTCATTCAAGTGAGACAACGGAACCACCTCAGAGATGTGGGTATCCCTATTAGGAGATGGACATCTAGATCAGGGGCTAGCTCCCCTTGATGCATCACTTAAGCTCATATCCTACTTCTAACACTTGGGGATGAAAAGGGATAGGGATAACATGAACTTAAACCTAGTATATAGGATTTAATACACCAAAATATTTTCTCTAATAATACCCTTATCATGCACTTGGAACTAAGAATAAGTTACACATACACTTCATCCAAATTTCAATCTTCCTTCTCACATCAATGCTTCAACATGGGGTCTTGGAGATAGCATAGGCTAGGAAGAACTGGACAATAGTAATTCTAAGACACTCTATTGATTAGCCTAATCACTACACCTGTAATTCTCTTTTACATTTTTTTCTGACCTGTAAGAGAGAGATCACAAACACACAAGGTACTAAGGAGAGTACATGTGAAGGCAAATGAAACTTACAATTGCAAAAGACCAACAACCATCATATACACTTAGTGAAATATTTTAATGAGGTAAAAATCTTGTATATATTTATTTAAGGCAAAAAATTGTTAGGGCTTCTCCATACCTAGGTACAGAGATCCATACAAATGGCCAAGAGGGCCTAATTTATAGAACTTGGAAGAAAAGAGAGAAGAGAAGTTGAAGAGGCACAAGGACATGTGTCACCATCATGAATATAAGTTAAAAATGCATGAAAGAGAGGAATGAGGTGATCCATATCATTTTAGGAGTTAAAAATATCATTTAAAATCATCCAAGACCTACAAATAATCAAGAAACTCCATTTCTATGCATAGAATATTGTCCCTTATGATTAGCCTTATAAAACCACCAAAAATCTGCACTTGGTTAATTTTGATTATGAATATAAGTGTGAGGGGTTACTAAGAAGCCTTCAAATGCATTGGGGAGTTTCCTGACCCTTCTTATCTTCTTGGTCATGCATGATAACACTTGGAAGTCTCAAAATAGCCCTTTTCCTTTACCTCTCACACTTGGCACCATAAATATATTAAAACCTAAAATATGATCCATAAAATATGATAAATGAAATTTTTAAGGAGTGATCATAACATCAATTACAAGAAATTGGCCTTAAATGTCTCTACAAATGAAGATTTGTCATTTCTTTTAAGTCCTCACTAGCTAGTTCACTATACTAGCTAAAAAAATGAGTTTGTTGGCATACTTAGGATCTTATTCACTTGATATAATTAACATAAGGACTTATAAAAAGTCATAATATTACATCTAAAAGTTATTTCATCCCTTGGTAGTTTAACATGCCTACAAAACAAAACAAATGGTAAAAATAAGCACTATTTTCCTCTTTTACTTATAGTTTTGTACAATCCAAGGCCATGGGTGTGATCCTAATTTAGTTGGTAAAAACTTATCTTCAGGACGTAGGGTCAAATTCTTCCATCTATGTGTACTTTTAGGCTCATTTTCACCTTTAGGTCTCAAAATAGGGTTTGGAGGGTTTGTACTCCTAACCTTTGTTCACACAGGTTTGACATTTAAATTCTCTAAAAATTGAATTTTTTAATTCTTAATTACCCTATCCATCATACCCATATATTTCTATGTCCCATGCAATGGTATATGAAATTTCTAATCACTTGAAAGTGACCATTCGAGTCAATTTTGCACAATTGGTAAGGTGTGAATGATTTTTAAGCCAAAAATATATTCGTAGGAATTTTATATGTAAAAAAAATGTTTTAAAACCCCTTAATACATCCCAATAACCTATCCAAATCACTATAAAATATCACTAATAGCTAAATATGAAAACCTACCCCTATTTGGTATTAGGTCAAGACCTTACCAATAGGTCTGCCTACCACTTGAGGCTCTAAATGACCTTCCAATAGATTCATTTGCCTTATTATGGATACAAAACTTAATTTTAACCTCCATTAATGTGACCTAATTCATTATAATTTTTTCCTAATGCCCAAACTGAAAATGACCTCCTATTTGGAAATAGGCCTATTCCTTTCCTCACCCTGATGACTGCAACCCTCCATGGCTAGAGCATCTTGTTTGGTTCCAGACCCTATATAAAGGGTTTTTAGGTCTTAATATATCACTTCCATATAATTCAATAATAATTTTGTTCTTTTTTTCCTTTTGGTCCATTATTTCAACATTTTCCCAAAAATTGTCACCTTCATGCATGCTAAAATAGCCCCTACATTGAGACAAAATAGAGAGGGTTTTCCATGTTATATTATAAAATATTATTATTTTATAGTGTCATATGCATCATATGGGTACTATTTACCAAAATTTCACCCCTTTATTCTAATTTTTTACCCTCAAAACATCCAAATTCCAAGACTGGTCACTAAAGGGTAGATAATGTAGGGTAGGCCGGATACAAGTTTATTTTGATTTTGAAAAGATAGTATCCTTTGATTTTTATCATCCTATTTATTTTCATTTGGAATTTTTATCGATCTATAAACCTTTTTTCAATCACTTTATAACATTATTCTCACTATAACCTGTATATTCTACTTTTTGGCCATACTAGGCCTCATGTTTTGACTAAGACAGGGTCCTTTAGCTATATTTGGAGTTGGTTTGCCACATGTTCAGGTTTTAAATGTGTCTTAAATAATTTTTATGATATATTATATCATTCCTTACCTTTATATAGGAAAAATTTCACACATACATTCCCATTTAGGCACAAAGGAAGCCTACTTCAACCTCACTGCCTCTAGTCCCTATTTGATTGAGTTTATGCATCTAATGCCTACCTAGAGGTAATATTGATATTTTTATGATGTTATTATTGAAACATTAAACATATTTATATGTTTATAATCTCATTATAGTTTTCATCCACCATTTTCCAAGGTTAATCTTCATCTTTTACACCAATGCACATTTGGTCTCAAGATTAGGCCATGCTCCTTAAGGACTGAGATAGGACATTAAAACCCTAGTTATAGGTCATGTTTTGAGATTATTTGATGTTTTTGGACCTTATATACATGTTTCCTAGGTAATATACCCTCCTCATGTTTTACCCCAATTGGAAACTCCTAAAATCATATCAACTCTATGGGCTTGATTTAGAATACCCTGCTTGACTATCATAGTCACCATGCTCTACCCCTCTAGGTTAGTTTTGGAAAGAATTAGGCATATATAATGATTTATTTAGGTTTATCTTGAGTCCCTTGAGGTCAGTTCCCACTCACCTAGGCAAAATACATAAATCAAACCTCATTTAGAACAAGGAGAACCATGCCTTTAACTCATCGTCAACATACCCTTAACTGACTATGTTTTATGGATTTGAGTGCTACTTATAGGTTAATTGAGATCACTTAGGTCATGTGTTTGACAAAGAACAACTCAACCTATATATCTAGTTTCCTTAAAACATATACTTCAACTTTAAACCTTCAATTTGAGCACTATTAGTCCAAATGGGACAAAAAAATTTAAAAGCCTACTGTAGTTTAGTGTACCCAAGCCTATATAGATAGGGGATGTATGTTAGGAAGTAAAAAAATAAAAACACACTTTATCTCTATAATTTTAGCTCAATAAAGTCATTTGGACTAGTTTTTATTGATCAATATTGGTGGCATAGCTTAATATTGTCAAATTGGAATGCAAATCACATTTTCAACCATACCCTATAGATATCACTATCATAATTTAGTGAATTTTTGACAACTTTTGAGGATCTCAAACTCCATCTTCCACTCCTCCTTTTTCCCTCAAAATTGGCATAGGAAATATATGTAGATAGTGATACAATGCAACAAAATAAAAGGTGTTTAAATTTCTCTCTTTCATGACTTATATAATCCCAAAGAAGCCTCAGGATCTCTATTTAGTCCCTTTAGGGATAGATAGACCAAAAACATAGTCACTTTATTTTGACCTCTCACAACCTTGTGACCCTTCTCTATCAAGCTTAGACCTCTCCAAAGTACACTTCAAGTACCTATAAAGGATTGAGACCATTGTGAAGGTTGTTTTTTGGTCATCATGATGTCAGCACACTCTTATAGGTGAGGCTTCTGACTGTGTAGACTGAGACAAACCCTTAAGAGAGTAAGAAAATGTAAGTCAAGGCATTCCAATAACCGCAAACACACTTTTAAAACCTTAAAACATAAAAAACATTAGGAGTATCATCAAAACAACATCAAATCACTTTTCCCAATGTGGAGAAACCACTTGTAAGGCAACTGAGATGACTGTAAATGTAAACTAGGCATTTTTCAAGCATATACAAGCCTAAAAGAGGATTTCCCAAGTAATTGAATATTAAAACACCAAAATAAGCACTATAATATATTTAAAAACATGTAATATCACTTTCAACAAACCAATCCATCAAAACAAAGCAAGAAAATTTGAAAGAGGTTGAAAAGGAGACCCCCTCATGGTTGAACATACATAAAAATATGTATGGAGTGTTAGCCATTATTCATAAAGGAATATCCACACAATTTAAATTTAGTACTATGAAAATTATTTTCAATCATATTAAAATCCACCCCCAAAAGCAATCCTCCCAACTCTACTTGTACCTTCTACACTAAGTGCTTGAAGTTGACCCTCCTTTGCATGCCAAGAGAAAATAGAGAAAACTGAGTTGAATATGATTTTTTTAAATTATCCTTTAAAAAATAATATAAATGGGTTTGGGGAGGTGAAGAGACACTCCACCCACATTTTTATCTGAATATCAGATCATGAAAATCATACAAGTGCCCAAGAGGGCCTAAAAACAAGGATAAACTTCCATTTTTTGACTATAACTAACACTTGGCTAACATATAACTACCCCTAATAATATTATGACCTATTACATGTTTAAAATGACCTTGGTGACAAATTTTACCTCTTGTAAGTTCGTACAAGTCAATAAATAGGCTAAAAGGTGGCCAAAAGATCCCTTTTTGCACATGAGATATAACTAATGACCAATTTATGAATTGTAAACCATTTGAAACATGATATATACCATTTTAGGAAAAATTTACATAAAATTTGCCTTTGACTAGGTTTGAATTTGGCCATTTCATGGAGGGTGAGCTTAGATATGGACTAGGACAGGGATAAATAAGGTAATATACCAACAATGACACCCTATAAGACCTATAAAACTTTCTCCAAAAGTTTGAAATAGTAGAGGTTGACCTTATTTGACTAGAATTCAAATTTATTCAAAAATAAAATCACTATGCAAAGTCACACCACACCTATATATAAACAAATGAGGAAGAAATAAGCTCTAGAAGAGAAAACATGCCATGTTTATCCAAGATAGGAATTATGCACAAGGAAACACCCATACTCCATCTAGTCATGCTGATCCAAAATGCCACTTAAGGAGGAACACACCATCCTCATCTCTCCTCCACAAAAATCTCACATAACTTTCAATGCAATGAGATAACAACAAACTCCTTGAAATAAGGAAGTTAATCCCACTTCCAAAAAACAACTAACTCCCTAAAAGCAAGGAAGTCAACCCCACTTCCAATAAATATGGAAGTAAACATGGAAACAAGAAAAAATAATAATTAATTCCATAAATCAAGGAAATCAATCCCACTTCCATAAAATATGGAAGTTACCTAAAAAATTATTAAAAACATTTATTAATATTCTACTCACATGTGGAGTACATGAAAAATGCACTCTACACATTTGTGGAGCTCTCTAAGCCCCCAAAATGTACCACCATGGTCATGTGATATCCAAAAAGGGATCCAAACTCAATAATAAGGAGATGTGTTTTGAATCATGTTTTTTAGTGTGACTTGAATTTTAAGAATATTTTTGCCTTTTATATTATTGTCTATTTTAAAATGATTTGGACTTTAACTTTTTATGGCTTTTTAAGATTCCTCCTCCAAACAAATTTGGAATGACCAATCATGAGAGATTTATTTATATACACAAATTATTTGTAGGCTAAAGCTAAAGGAATCTAAGTAACCAAAGAATGAAACTGACTAGGACACTTATGCTTAACAATGAACTAGCATATGATATCAAGTCTCAGCCATGTATATGCTTAGTTTGTGAAAAGACAAGAAAGGAAAAAGGAGATCCAAATTGGACCAATAAAAGGAAAGTATAATGAGATGCATTTTTTTCTAATTTATCACATGGTAAAATGAGATAAGGACCAAAGGGAACATGGTTTGTATAACTAAGCCACAATGAAAATTATCTATGAAAAATAGAGATAAGAAAACAAATAATCATGAAGGCACAAGAAGAGAGTTTTTAGAAAAAATTAAGAAATAAAGAGAAATAAATGATAAATAAAGACAATCATATGAAAATATAAATTATAATATAATAAATATATAGTATCAAAGGTAAAGAATCACCATATAAGAAAAATATGAATTTGACACAATATCAAATGATATAATAGATAGATAAAAATAAAATTATAGCACACATCCAATAAAAATGTAAATGTAAAATCACCATGCATTTGATCATAACTATTGATAAATATTTCCATGCACATTATCCAAGACATCAGATAAATCTCTATGAAGCTATATATGAATTGCTACTAATGTCTTGTCAATCTTCAATTAAATCTTGGAAAAGATTTCTCTTCTAATTTCCTCAACTAAAAAGGTAGGAATACTCAATGGATCATTCTAAGGAAGGTAATAAATAAAGGGATGATTAGGAGAATGCATGGGAGTAGGCTCTATATGATATTCATGAATCACCAGTGGAGAAGGATCTATGGGTGAGGGATTCACTAGTGGAGAGGGACCGAGAAGTGAGGGAAAGTCTACAAGTGAAAGAATCATGAATGGAGGCATAAAATGTGATGAATGAAACATAAGAGGGGATGGAACCACTAGAGGTGGAGCCATGGGAGAAGAAGGATAAGCATTCTTACAAGAATTACCTATGGGAGGAATGGAAGAAGGTCTAAGAATAACTATAAGGTGATCCTTAAGGTGTTATTGAAGGATGTGATAATGATCGGTGTGATGGGTTCCACATTGGTAATATAGATAATACACCACACCATACATAGGTATATATTCAACTAAAAACTTTGAGAGAGGCATGAGTTTATCTAAAGAAGGAGAGGAAGGATGTAAAGTATCAATATAGTATCACAATTTTTGATAATGGGTAGAAGATTGATGATCTATCCCATGGAAGTAATAGATATTCATGTGAGTGATCTTAGGAGAAACACTCATAGAAGGAGTTATAATAGGAGTGGAAGAAGTCATATAAGACTTTTCAACCCATTTAGTGGGAAATGGAGCCATATTAGGTTTAAAAAAAGGAAACCATCACCAATGGAAAATGGTGATGGCAGAGGAATGGGATAGACTCAATGGAAGGAGCAATGGCATGAGAAGTAGGGGTAATCTCAAAAATAGAAAGAGTAGGAATAGGATGTCAACTATAGCAAGAGTGATAATGGGCTCTGATAAGGGTTCTATTAAGGGAGGAACAAGATCTACAAAAGGTCTAAGGAGGGTCACACTAATCTCAGGAGTAAACCAACTATGGTGATTAGGGTACTTAGCAAAAATGGTAAGGCCTTATCATAACATGATCCATGAGCATACTCTTATGAGGCTCCTTAGAAAATGGAGGTGTTGGCATTATCTGTAATGTGTGATAAAGAGGGAAAATTTTAAAATTAGGAACTATAAATGAAGGAAAATGAGAAGATATGTGAAAAGACTCAAGTAAAGAAGAATGATAATGGACAATCTTAGCATCATAGGCATGTATAATAAAACCTAAGAATGTATCATCTATGTAATAACCATCATCATAATTTAGGGTAGGAATATCAATGACACAAGTAGGGATAACCTTTTCATCCAAAGAAGTGTGGTGAATAGAATGTTGATCCTTAGTTAAGACTATGAGAATATCATCGCAAAGAGGCTTACAAGAATGAGGTTGGAAGGAAGTAGGAAGTTATGAAATGAGTAAGGTAAGATATTAGAAGATTTAATATTAAGGTTTATCTCATTGGGATCATCATCATTATAATCTAAGAGGTTAGGAATAATTTTCCTGATTAGTTTAGTATGCCCATTATAACTTTGGGTTGAATTAGTGTGAAAGTTGAGAAGTTAAGACTCATGGAATGGAATGCTGGGTAAATGTTCAAGAGTAGGAATCTTTAATACACCATGGTCTTGGAATTATTCAAAATTACAATGGTTATTTTCACCTTGAATCCTATAAATGGCTCCATTATGAGGGAATTCAATGTATTGGTAGGCAGAAGAAGAAATGAATTTCATACAGTGAGTCCAAGGCATACCAAGCAAGATGTTATAATAAAAGTGAAAGTTAAAGATCATAACCTTCACATGGATGGTGATAGATGGGATGGTAATAAGAAGCCACACACAACCTAGAGTATGCATTTGCATAATATCATATCCTTAGCAAGTATTGCATGTATACTTGGGGTTACATTCTGAATATCTAATTGTTTCAATGAAGTTGACAGAGGAAATGTAGGTGTCATAACCATTATCAATCAATTCACACTTAACTTAGATATTTCTTATCTAAAAACTAATTAATAATGGAGGATCATCCACATGAAGTAGAATCTCATCAAGATTCATAGAATCTAGGGGAAATTTTAAGGAAAGAGAAGTGTCTATAGTTTCATCAATGTTGATAGACATCTCTTCACATTGTTATAATATAATATCCTCAAATCTAGATAAGGCTACCTCCCATCCTACTAGGGGAGGACAAGGGATGTTCAACTCAAATAATAGTTGCATAAGATGGTTTATATTATGTGGAGAACTCCTCATACTCTCAAGGAACATAATTTGAGATGGGAGATTAGTGAGTTCCATGATGGGATCCCATTCATCATTTCACATAAAAAGGTTGTTATATATAGGTGCATAATGATTAAGGAGGTCCTCTAAAGGAGGAGCCAAAGTGAATTGAAATTTATGTTGGTAAGAATAAGGTTTAGAATAAGCTTGAAAATCATGTTGTGATAATGAAGTAACTAGTTCAATTTGATTTTGAAATTTAGTATAAGTGTTAATAAAATTTTGAGTATCATTAGTGTTAGAAGATGAGGAAGAGTGGTAGAAATAGAAATAGAAGTGCTATCAAAGGGATAATAAAAAATTGGATCATTAAAAGTAAATATTATCCTGCTACAACTCATTTAAATGAGTTAGAGAAATATCTTGGATAATATGATATGTTCTAGATGAAGGATGATAGTAGATAGGTTGGGAATTGATAAAATAAACCACCCTTCACATATTAGTCATGTTAAACACATTATATTCAAATTTGGGTTCAATAATACTTTCTAAATTATTGGTGTAAGGGGTGGCTTTGTCTTGGTTGTCTTGGATAGGTTGATGATTAGGAAAATAGTCTTTGTAGATAGCTAAATGAGTGTTAGATTGGTTCAAGTCTTGATATTTATCATGTGAATTATAATCCTTGAAAGAAATCTCATAAGATTTTTTATGCTTTAAAATGATATAATCATGATCAAAATTAGGACCAAGAAGAAATTCAATAACTGAATTATGAATATTTATGTAGGTCTTGTGAGAATGACCCCAACTAGCATGAAACCAACAAAACTTGTTAGGATCATACCATGATTTCATAGGATGAGTAGGGTGAATATATTATGGAAAGGCATAGGTAGATGCTTAAGAAATTCAGTTGAGGATAGAGGTTTATGAACATTAATGTTGTTTGGTTAAGATAAGAAAGGATTGGTATATTATTGATAAGGAGGAACTGGTTCCAATAAAGGGGTAGGAATGATAGCTTGAACATTATGAATGGTGTCATAAGATTATATAACACCATCATTGGTAACATTAAAATTTTTATTCTTAAGTAAGAGATGAGGACTCTTAGAATGTTGGGGTGGATTGAATTGATGTATAAGGAAATCTTGGCTTTTAGCTTGGTCAATAGCCTCCTCCAATGTACGTAGAGAGAGAGTGTGTGGACTCAATATTAAAGTTTAGGAAAAAAGACATTGGTAATGAGATGGAAATATTGTCATCAACCATGTTATGTTCACATTTGTTTGATAAAGTTTAATACCTTTTAACAAAGGCTTGAGTAGTTTCATTTTCAAGTTTTTTGTAATTTATGAAGTAGGCCAAAGTGTTTTTGGGAAGATCACTAGTTTAGAATTATTGGACTAAATCATTCACCAAATCCTCCAAAATAGTAATGGAATGAATTCTAATTTTGTTGTACCAATCCAAGGCATCACCTATGAGATTTTTGGCTAAGATTTGGTTAGTAGCAAAGGTGTTCAATTTGACCCAATCCTTATAAATATTTCCAAATGTTTTAAAATGAAGGGTAGGATTGGTTGATCCATTATAAGAAATTGAAGGTGTGATACCTCCTATATCAATGTTAGAAATTTGATTAGTGAGAGGTTAATTTTGGATATTATTAATGGTTTTTTTGACTAAGGGAGGTTGAATAATGTGATTTCCTTGAGAATCTTGAAGAGGAGGGAGAACATTCTAGTTATGTGTGCCCCAAGCCATTGGTTGAGTATGAGATTGAAGATGAAGAAGGTGGTTTTGCACTCTCATCATTTTATTTGTGTTATGATATTTAAATGTATTCATTTTATTGAGTTTTTGTAAAAATAGTTGATGTTTGATTATCATTATTATAAGAATTATAGGTGGTATTAGTAGCTTGGGTACCACTATTGGTGTTGATAGGATCTTTAGAGTAATTATGAGAAAGTTAAGCACTAGTGGAAAATTTTTATTGTGTAGCAAAAGATGGATTAGTGAATGGTTGAGAAAAATAAGAACTATTAGCATGATTACCTTGGGCATCAAATAATTCACTAGTGTAAGGATTAAGGATAGTAGATCTTATGAGAAGCCCACTAGAAAAAGTTAGAGAAGAAGAGGTCATGGTATGAGAAGGGTTCATAATCAAAAGAAATGTCTAAGAATAAAAAAAAGTGGTACCCACAAATATAGTTGAGAATGAGGGATTAGGTGAATGAGTTTCTTCAATTTGACCACTAATCATAAGATTTTAAATGGTAGATGGATTATTTTGTTGATGTTGAGGAAATTTAGAGATAAATAAGGGCATTTCATGGGTATAATCTAATTCAAGTTGGTATTATAATAATAATAGATGATTACACTATGAAGAGGTATTATGAGGAGTCCCATAGTTCATTGTGAGAGTGGAAATATGAACATTACTAGCATCTAAGAGAGGAGACCTACTCTATCTATGGGAGACCCTGTGAGGGTTAGTAAGATTCATCATGTTTGCTAACTTAAACTCGGTATTTTCATCGAGTAGAAAGTCCATGATGAAGGGAAAGAAAGAGAGATGAGAAAGAAAGGAAATAATAAATGACAAAAATAGTATAGGGTCAACTGGGTCAACCTAGAACAAAAATAGGGTCTATAAATAGTACAAGGTCAACTAGGTCTATCCAATACAGTGAACAAAGGCTAGAAAAAGGTATAGGGTTGATTGGGTCAATCCTGTACAATAAAGAGGGAAAATTAAGAAGACTATAAAATACTTTTGGAATGAAACAAGATAAAATTTTCAATAAATTTGAAAATAAATAGCTGAAACAAAGCAAATTGTCAATTGGATTAATGTTGGCCAATCCAATTAAAGCACACAGCACAAAACCTTACACCAATGCTAGCTAATTCAAGTTTTTGAAATACAAAATACAATTGAGCAAAGAGCGAGCAATCAACTTGGAAAGTAAGGAGCTAAATAATTG
This sequence comes from Torreya grandis, assembly GCA_037957365.1. NCBI lineage: Eukaryota > Viridiplantae > Streptophyta > Pinopsida > Cupressales > Taxaceae > Torreya > Torreya grandis. The sequence goes on along the minus strand of JARHVA010006155.1, from coordinate 788,351 downwards.
GTCCACTTGAATGTTTTTAATATTATTAAGATATGATTTTTAAATGTGATGGGAAGTTGGATGTAAGGAACTAGAATGGAAATCTAAGGATGGTTTCAGGTAGTTTGGGCTAAAAGGGATTTATAGTGGTAACTATATAGGCTTGGTATTATTTCCTACCCCCTCACTTCACACATCATAGTGGTAAGGGTATTGGGTGCTTAGATAAAATATAGCATTAATCACACTTTATACTTAACCAAAACATCAATTTGGCTTCCCTCTTGGTGATGAAATCTAGGTAGGCTGGTCTTGGGTAGACAAATGTTAAAATGCTTATTTATATTTTTTAATTTGGGCATGGGTTTATAAAATATAAAATAGTGAAACTAAATGATTAATTTAAAACCACCTAATTAAGCTATGTGATCCATTTGAAGCATGCGAGCAACTAAAAAAGAAAGTGTGAACTAATTACTACCATATAAGATCAATTCCAACTTTGAAACAAGGTAAAATGTTGATGTAGTCAATAATGTATGCATAAAATATAGAATAGGGTTGATAAGTTTGAACTTGTACTATATAACTAAGGATTAAAAATGAATAGGGTTGACATAGTTGATCCAATTATCTAGACAACACATAAAACATAGAACTGGGTTGATAGGGTCAATCTAGTTGACTGTGCAAGGGTAGTTTTGAAATACTAAAAAATATAAAAGGAAAGACTATAAATAAATATATATATAAATAAAAAGGAACCTTATTAGATCAGATATGTAGAGAATGAAGATTATTGTTTAAGAACCTTGATATATTCTTGTAAATTCTACTGACTAGGTTGACTAGGTCGATCAAGCTTTATAGAAACTTGTTGTTGAGTGCCTAAAACTGTATAAGGTAAAATAAGTTGACCTAGTAGTCTAAATTAGATGTTTTAAAATAAAAAAACCTATACTAGGTTTAATGGGTCAATCCAATAACCTATACCTAAAAACCTACACACATAAGTTAGATACTAGGTCAATAGAGTCGATCCACTATGAAATATATATAATAAAAATAATGATGAAAGAATGAAAGAAATGAAATAAGGTAAAAAATCATGTAAGGGTTAGTTCACATCAAGATTACCATAATATATTATGAAGTTGAAACAAAAGTGAAGATAATGCTAATAACAAAGTGAAAACATGAAGATAATCCAACCAATGGTGGGATAGGATTCACATCAGGTTCACTAGAATATATGCAATCAAAAATTCTCATGTCTATAAATAAATCTTAGCTCATTGAACATAGATCATACCTACACTTTTGATTCAGAATACATTTGTTAAATAGGAACATGACCAATATGGGAATCTGCTAACCCTGATTAGGGGATCACTTTTCACAATACATCATGCTATGAAGGTTTCCAAACTCTAAAATTTAGCAAAATCATGTAACAACCCTAAAAGAGTCCTAGGTTTAATGTTCACTCTATTATAATAACAAGAAAGTAAATCTAATCTAGTGCACACCAAAACTTATGGCACAAAGTGGGGGCTAAGAAAAAAAACAAACTAAACTAAACATGCATATAAGACATATACTCATGTCAATGTATATGGAATCCTAATGCATGGGAGAGAAGCATAACTACATTATATATCTACTCTTATAAAGGAGAAATAAAGTTAGGAATACTTACCTTTAAGAGGAACCCACTAAGCCTCAATATCTCCCATGGCCAAGGTGGTTCACAAGAGACTTTTGTGGTATTTAAGGATAATAAATATAAATTAGATCTAGGTTACACAGCCTATATATGCATCCAAAAAACTTATCCACAAGACAAGATCCATATCTCCAAATGAAGTATGGAACCCTAAGATTTATTCTTTAAGTAGAATGTTCAATAAGCAAATGTTCATTTGCACTTATTCTTTTTCACATATCTATTCTCAAATGGTTGGAAATGAACTTGTATATATGTGTATCTTTCCCTAAATCCTTCCTAATATGTCAGTTGTGCAGGGTCGACCCTGTCTATCTTGGGGAGGTAAATCACTAGGTCCCAAGCTAGGTCAGTTGAAGGGATAATGAAACTCGAAGTGAAAAATATCTCTAAACAACATAGGGTCAACCCTGTCAACCCTATACAATATCAGAGGCTAAAAATTATATAGGGTCGACCTAGTACAATCAACTAGTAAAAGGGGGTCAAGGCAAGAAGGAGAATAATGATATGACAAATTTTTGGAATGGGTACAATAGAGAAGAATAATATTAGAGTAAATGGTTTTAGGAGACAATTGTATAAATGGTAATTGTCAAAAGGGATAAAAATATTATGAAATACCAATGGTCTACCCACCCCTTTCTTGGTGCACCTGTTAGGGCATGTACTCAGAGAGATTGAGATTTGATGGGTTCTCACAAGATACAAAGTGTTAGTAATTGATAAAAGTTTGAAAATATTTTGGGTATACACTTAAAAACATAAAGTTTAATCCCTTAAACTTTGAACCAATGCCACTATGTTTGATTTCATGACTTTGCTCAATTATCCCTAAGTGCTTGAGACACCATACATCTTGTCTATATAGATGTGAGTGAAATAAGTTGGATCTAGAGTTCTTAATATGAATTATAGACACTCATGAGATCAATTGAGGCCAAAAATGGCCATTCTAGGTTGTTATCTACAAAAAATGAGTCTCATCAACTCTCTATTCTCGTATGGAGGCTCTCACATTGTTTGGGGAGATCACATGATCCTATGCGTGAAGTTTGGAAGCCTAAGGTTCATGTCTAGTTCTAAGGCCTAGTAAGCATAGGCTAGTTTTTTGAGTATATGACCACTTATGAGTGGCGATAGTGGCCATATAACCTTCTTTTAGACATCTGATTCATAACACCATTTGTGTTGAAATTATAAATCTTACTCAAATTACACTCAAATGCACATTTTAGGTCAAAATCCATAAAATGCGCTAAATGGTTTGAAATTGTTATTTAAAAGTGCCAATTTAGGTCAAAGTTTCCCTAAATAGGGAAATGCAATTTATGGGCTAGCTAACTTTGATCAGATCATTTTGAGTCAAAATGACAATTATTCCATTTAATGCTCTGGATCACTCTTTTTTTCTAATTCATTAACACACATCACATACCTTTATTAGTTGTTACTGGCAACATCCTAAATGGGAATACATTTCCAATGCATCTAACGTCACCCTCTAATTCCTCTCTAGTCAAATTACAACTCAATAATATGACTTTCTGACCATTTTGATTAATTAAGGACCAATTTTCAAATAATTACACAAATATTGATTAACCTTGTTTAAGGTTAATTAATCCAAATCAAAAGCTTAAGTGGATTTTCCATGAGATTTTTTGAGTATTTATTTTTGAAAATTGATTCTTATTATCTACATCTTTAGGTGATATCATTTCTTGGGAAGACATCCCTAGGCCATAAATGCCATAAATATTAGGATTATGAGTCACCCATGCCTAGTTAATACCTCCCATGCCTCTTCAATGCCCCTTCTTCCAAGGTTATGATGAAGATAATTATGGATTTAATTCCAAATATTAGGATTATCCATGGCCACACATCTCAATCTTGAGATGGATGGTCATGGTTGATCCTGACCAATCTCGAAAATCTATAAATAGAGAGGCCATGGATATGAATTTTAAGCTATTTTGGTGCAAGGTTATTATGATCAAATATTTTTAAATATTTAATATTATAAAGTTATAATACTAAATTGTTTCCACAAGGTTTTGCATTTGATCATAGATTTTTCTTGCAAGCTTCATTGATAGGCTAGTTTAATGATTTGGAATCATGAGCCTAGGTTTTATGGAGTGTTCTTGAGGCATTGGAGGAGCTTACCACCATTAAAGACAAAGACAAGGATTCTTGATCAAGGGAGAACATGTTTTTGAGCCACATGGGTATGGTAAATCCATTTGGGAAGGTAATATGGTATTGATTTCTTTTATTTGTTTCTTTATATCCTTTGTAATTCCCATAGGAATAGATAGGCTTGGTTAATTACTTATTTATGCATGTTTCATTATTTCTAGACTAATGCTTGACTAACTTGATTTGTAATCCTCTCTACACTTATCAACACTCATTTATCTATAATTTAATCCTAGAGATCATCCCATAGTCACTCAAGACTACCATTTATCCTTTCATAATCAATGTATTAGGTCTATAGGTTGTATTACTCATGGGGTGCCTCAAGTTTGAGATAAAACAAAGATCACTTCATTTATTAGTTTGATATAAAGGATATAATGGATTTATTTATAAAGTCATGATGAACCTATTTATCAGATTTTAAATCTTGACCATGCTTCAAGAGGTCTCAAACTTCAAATTATCTCATGACTAGCTTCTAGGAATGTGACTGTGTGCAGGGTTTTGACAAGGCTTAAGAACCTTTAGCCATGATTGTCTCTATTCATATTTGCCTTTGAAAATAACATGTAATTATGATTTTATCACTATAAGAGTGATATAAACATGGTCACCTCCATATTTTAGCTTTGTCTATCAGTCAAACCTGCATTCTTTATTAGCTTAGGTGAGTCTACATTCCTCACTTCAAACTATAGGTGTTCATTAAGTAATATAAGGGATTTATATTGGTGGTTGTATATGCTTGAGAATTATGTTTCCACTTTTTACTCCTCTTTAGGTCACTAGGAACATCTTACACCTAGAGGGATTCATTTATGCCTTCACATGTTATCATCTCTCCATCACCAATGCATTATAGGTGTACAAGTTGCATTATTCTAGGTTCATTTTGGCATAATGACACTATATTTTTTAGAGTGTTTCCACCAAAAACTTGACTGAGTTGAAAACCATTCAACCATTAGTCTCTCTTGACCTAGCAAATTCCTCTTGTGTCAAGATGTGTCCTCTAGTCTTGGATACAAGAAATAACTTATCAGGCTTACACATACCTCATAAACATCTACCATGGGATGACACTATATGGGAAACAATATATTTTTGAAGAATTTAAGGTAAATCATCCCATTTTCAACTTTCTTCAATTTTGAGAAAATAAAGGTGGCTATGGTGTTTGTTATTTATCCCATATTGGAATGTCACCCTTGAAACCTTATTCACTATAATCCCTTAATAGATAATATAACAAATATGCTCTGAGGGGTTAAAAACCAATGTATTATCTTTCACCCTAACCACTCATAGGAGGATAAACTCTTCAAATGTGAAAACACTATTCTTAGCTTTGAATGGTGTTCACTTATAGCACAAGAGAGTGATCTTACCTATCTTTCATGGTTACACATTCCAAAAAAATTTAAGTCAATATGAAAAGGTTGAACATGATTTTTAAGTCTACATACACTACTTGGTTCACATAGACCAATTTCCATTATGAAACTAAATGAGGAAAACTGGGCCATTAGGATTGCATAGGCAGTTTGAAGGTACTAACAATCTTAATGATTGTTCATATAGCACATGCCACCAATCCTAAAATTATGACCATTAAATAGATCATAAGGACTAATAACATACCTAATTACACTCACTCCAATGGTTATTCTTTTATTTTAACCAAATGAAAACCATTGACCCTTTTTAAGTTATTTGAAGGGGTGATAGGAGAGTGAAACTAATTTTTGATAATTTTGGATATGTTGAAGCCACCTAAGCTTAGAAATAACCTATGGGGATATCAAGGAACCTTACTACAAAATTCACATGTGCCAAATGAGTCATCATAATCTGTGCAACCATCTAAAATTGACATTTTGTAGATGATCTTCTTTATTTTACATTAAACCTGCAACATTTTAGTTTTAAAACATTTCTATGACATATGGTACGTTATCTTGCTTCTTGACATTTGTCATTTTGATGAGATTCATGTAAAATTCATTAAAATGACTAAAAATGGCATAATATGACATTAAGACAAATGAACAAGTATGACAAAGATAAAAACATATTATGTGACCTTCAAGATATTACTGGACCTCACTTATGACCATGGTGACTATTTTCAAACCTAGGAGACCTTATGGAAAGTTTGAATATGTAGAGGATTGACCCAATTTGACCTAGGGTGAAATATTGGTCAACATTACAAATGGCATGTGGGTCAAATAAATTGGTATTATCAAGGTCTTCATAAAGGCTATGATTAGACTCTATTTTTACTGTCAGATCATCATTACTAGTCATTGGCATTAGAACATGAATAAGATACATGTGGTCACCCTGAGGTGGTTTAAATTTTAAACTATAAGTTCCTTTGTATTAAGTAATATATATTGGCTCAAGATTACCCTACTGGTTTGGTTTGATGCCTCCTCCTTTATAGTTTTGATTCTCCATGATCTAGTTAAAAATGGGGTATTTGTAATTTTTGTAACAATTGACCAATTTGTCATTGTATAACCAAGTTTCATCATTGGCTAGTGGGTCATATTCTTGGCTAGTAGCTAGTGTGAAAATGATAGGAGATGGACTATGGATCTTGACATTTCCCTTTTGTTTCCATTCTATGCAAGGTGTCTTAGTTTTAGGTCTTTCATAGGACTTGAGGTTCTATGGAAGCTTGGATATTTTGAATGTGTCATGGGTAAAATACTCTCCTGGGCCATTAGCTGAGATGGTAAAATGGTTTAAAATTTTAAGAGGAGGCATATGAGAGGATGAATCAAGGTAGTTTATTTCTATGCAATTGGCCTCTAGTAACTCAAGAATTGTTTCTTTACATTTGTCTTTTTTAGTAACTAAATCTAGACCAAAGAGGTAATTGTAAATTTCATACTCAACTTCAAATGTTTATAATGTTTATAGGGTTGCAAATCTCCATTAATTCTGACCTCCATGATTGAGCATGGTAACTTAGAAACTAGTGTAATGTTGAAGTGATTGATCAAATTTCAAGTATGCAAGGTCTTCCTATAAGAAAATTATAAGATAGGTCTAGGTCTAACACATGGCAAAGCATACCATGGGTCAAGATCCCAATGATAACTATGAAGTTTATGGTACCTTGTGATTCCCATTATTCATTATCATAAGCGTTAATAGTAATTATTTCTGGTTGTAGATTAGTTGTTTTATATCTAAGATGCTTGATGAGCTTTAGAGACACAATATTGAGGCCCAACCCATTATCTATGAGGACACATTTAAGTTTATGCCACATAATGATAACTTCAATGTATAGGGGATTTTTATAGAGAGGGTTGAGGGATAACATATCACTTTGGTCAAATGTTAACTATTGGCCTAGGGATAGATGTCCAACCAAAGGTTAGAATTTGTTAGGAGTTATGTCATTTGGAACTTGGGATTGGATAAGGAACTATGTTCAAATGTTTTTATAGATAGTAGATGCACACAACAAATCTAGAATGCATATTTGTGTGGGTATCTTTTGAAGTTATTCCACAATGTCAAATGTCTTTTCCTTAATAGTGGTATATGATATATGACTTTTTCCTAGAGAGGATGGTGGGTTGGATGGGTTCATTGGTAGGGGTTTTAGGGCTAAGAATGGTAATGTTTGACCATTGATTTTTGATTTCATAATTTATATTAGATAAAATATCATTGTTTCTATAAAATGATGGTGAATGGGGTCCAAATGAGATAAGTATCAATTGATTATTTACTTGGTTGTGGTCACAAGGTAATGATATGTTATCAGTATAAGGTCCAAAAATAATAATCCCTAGTTTTTAATTAATCTATTTGTAGTCCCAAGTGAAAGAAGGGTTATTGGCATAGATGGGTTAATTAGAATTATTTATCAACAATCCTATTCTATTAACACTGGGTCTTGGATTAATGGTGATGATATAAATATGACCTCTCATAATATGACCTACAACTTTAGTGTAGTCATGTGCAACTTTGTGGTAAGTCTATTAGATAGTGGAATCACTCTAGCCTTGGTTCTTTCCATTCAGTTAATATTTTTGTTATTGTTATTGGTATTGAGGTTATTTTTTTATCTATTGATACTATTGTTGGTTATTATTTTTATGTTGTGGAAAAGAGTTTTGGTAGATACCTAGGTTTTAACTGGATGTAAATGATCTATTATCCAATTTGATCTCTCCATTTTCCAACATATTTCCAATTATGTGTTTTATTTTCACACAACAATTTAGATTATGTCTATGAACCGATGGTATTCATATAACTCTTTCTCTCTATACTAGTCTAGATAAGGAATACCCTCAGAATAATACTTTGGAAATGGCCAACCAATCATGTTAGTGGTTATTAGCTTGAAAAATATAGATTTAATAGGTTCTGCAAGGTCATGGAAGACTTGATCATTATGAGCATTTATTCTTGGAGGAGGGGTTTGTAAAGGTAATGGTTATTGTGTTTGTTAAGTTGGTCTAGGCTATTATGAAGGTTGCACTTATTGAATGGGTTATTGATGAGGAGTAAGTTAAATTTGTGTCATTAGTTGAGTAGATGGTGTTTGAACCATTTGGAGATGATGATACTTAGTTACTCATTTACCATTAATAATCTTTTTATGGTTGAATTGATTGGATTTTTCATAGTTATTATACTAGGTTAGTGTCGATGCTTATGTTTGGACTTGGTTTTGGTTCTGATTTTGGCCTATGCTCTAGTTTTTTTTTTCTGGTTTGATGAGGTTAGCTTAATAACCCCTTTGTTGATAAGGTACTTTTGAATTATCAAGCCTTTGTTAATGATCTCTTTGAAGGTATGTTTAGAATGAAGCTCCAAATGATAGGATATCTCATTATGAAATTTTTTGGTAAACATAGTAAATTGCATGCCTTGTGGTGTGATATTTTGGTTTGGATTTAGTAAATAGGCCTAGTTTTATGGGAATTGTACCTGCAATTGAATAATGCTTCTCAAGGTCAAGTATTATGCCTATTGAGGTTGAGTAAGGACTTTATGTTGATTACTCAATTTTAGTTGAATAAGGGTAACTTTTGAAATAAGGCCCTATCATTGGATTTGTGGTATATGTTGAACAAAAGGCAATTTTTTCCTAATTGGTACTTGTTAGATAGTAGTGCCTCTTGGTTTCATGAACACTTGTTGTGAAGTAGACACTTATAGAGTGTTTGGAATTTGTATTTTACCAATAGACATGCATTTTTGATTAGATAATGTTTGTGATTGTAAATGTATGATATTATATGAATTTAGAGGTATATCTATCACTACCTAATGTGGTAGAACATTTGGCTCCCCCTATTAAGGTGGCATAATGTTATGCCTCTACTATGATGGTATATTATATTGTGCCCATTATTGTGGAATTTTAATCATCATCTATTAAGGTGGAGTAACATTCATCATGTTTTGTTGAGGCAAAACACTAGTCAAAACTTGATTACTTAATCATTGTGATTGGGTGCTTGAAGAAGTAACTAGTTGAGGATTAGAGGTAACTTATTATGGTTGGGACATATGAGTTCCTTCCCCTTTCTATTGTAAAACAATCATGGTATTAACTAAATTCACTTGTTTCAGACTAATTATTGGTGTATTTAAACCACTTTGGTCTAGATTTTAAGACACTAACATGTTATCCATCATGTTTGGCACAATTTTTTGTGTAAAAGCAATAGTCAATTATTCAATATATGGGACATTATACATGTCACCGAATGAAGTGATTTACATAAATGGATATAAACCCTAATTATTTTGAATTTTTAACTCAACTATTACCCATGTTCAAGGCTCTAACTTGATGAGTGGAACATTTGACATGGCCATGTTATTAAAGTTGTGTGCTATATTCAAATATGTTTGATAATATTATTGTATTTGTATAAATTGGTCCTCCATGAGGCCCATTCCTTTGACAAGCATATTATAGTATTGAGACAACATCAACATAAGTGCTTTAGGATGGCTAGTAGAGGCATGTTCAATGGTTTGGTTGTAAGCCATGTTGAGAGGCACTCTAGCTAGACTATGAAAGTTTTCATGGGGAAGTCTCCTAGCAACTTGGCCCATGACTTTGCATCTCTAACTAAAACATCATCATTGTTTTCAATCAATTGATGATCAAACAAATAATATCATACATCGATGGAATAGTAACATAATACATTTGTTTTTTATCTTGTTATATAACTGATGATATGCTATCAAGATATTCCATGGGTTTCTCTTGGTCTTGATCTAACTATGGAGGCATGTTAACCAAATAGTGGGCTAAGGGATATTGGTTTTATTCTTTAGATTATCTTAAGGAGGATAGGGATCCATCTCACAAACTACATCATCACCAAAAGGGTCTAGAATAAAGTCATCTTGTGAAACTGCATTATCATAACTTGGATTATACATAGATCCATTATGAGTATAATGAGACATATACAAATCAATGATGAAAATTTCATGAAAATGGGCCTAGAGTTCTACAAACTCTAAAAAACAAGGTCTAAAAGGATGAATGGTCCAAACTTAGTGTAACATGGCCCAAGGAGTGGAGATGTATCTCCAAAATGGTTAGTGATAAAATTTGGGCTAAAATAGTCTAAAATAAAATGTCAAACATCAAATGTCTTCTATAAAAGGGTCAAGTTGATGAATAAAAATTGAAATGCCAAACTTAGGTATAAAATGTCTCAAATAAGTCTAAATTAGGTTTAAATGCAAAAAGGTTGTTAGGTATTTTTGAAAATAAGGAACAATAGCTAGGTTCAAAAAAATAATTGCTAGGTCTTTTGGGAAAAAAACACAACTTATAGACTTTAAACAAAATGAAGTCTAAATGGTAATATATTTAATCTAATTTTTTTGAAATACTTTGACTCAAACTAGGCATTTAGATTTAAACATAAACTTGATAATTTGGCAAAAGACATGGAACTTTAGGAATATGGAAGATAAACCACTTCCCTAATTTTAGGCATAAAAATAGTCTTTAAATCAATCAAGGAGCTAGTATAAGTTGCACAACCCAAAAAAGAAAGGTAAATGTCTAAACCAAAATTATGTGAGGCATAGGCATAAACCAATCACAGTTTGGATCTAAACTTGTCAAGGATAACTTCAAACTTAATTTTAGAAAACTAGGGTTCTTTAAAATAGACCACAAGATATACAAGAATGAACAACATGATATTACTAGGCATATATCCAAAAGGCACACATGACTTTGATTAGAAATTTTAACACATGGCAACAAGTCTTCGAAACAATTTGAGTAGAGTAATGAAGCTATAGTGCTTTAAATATATTACAAATGGATTATTTCAAGATTATATGATATGATACTTGGAGTGATTTGGGCAATTCAATTATACCCTTTTCTAACAAGTGACATAAACATAAAATTTTGATAAATTACTAAGGTAAAATGTGTGATATAAAATAGATGGCATAATTCCTCCTAAATTAAAGGAGTAATGTGTAAACAAGACTAATTTTAGATGTGGAATAATAAATAAATAGTTTTGACTCAAGACCATGTAAGTAAAAAGGATAAGCAAAAAAAAACACCTAAGTGTAACATCCTAAATCCTAAAATTGACAATTTTATCATTGTATTATAAAATTATATCTATATAATTTTGCTTGAGAGTATTTTAAGTTGTTAATCCAAAAACTAAAATTTCATAAAAGTAGGGTTTTTAGGTCCCCTCTTCTCTCAATAATTTTTACAGTGATATAGAACTTTAGGCTAATCACCCTACATCATTAGTATGTTCGTAGTAAGTGGGGTTGCCTAAACTATCAATTTTTGACCATTTATAAATAATCATATGTGTGTGGCAAACACCAAGTCACAATCATGTTGTTTGGATATGGGTCAACTATCATGTTGTGACAAGGTCTTGTCCTTTTCACAACTACTACATCTATCAATTGCTCAGTGTAGTACAATGTTCAAGTTACCCCTATGTTTTGAGGTTGAGTACTAATAATAAAGCTTGTTTTAAATATTCAAAACAAGCATCCTAGTATTTCACCCTCAATTTATATACGCCACCATGGAGTGTGGTTTAAATGATGCCAGGAGATGAATTCTTAGGTTAATGCTTCCTTAGAGAACCCATGAGGAGGTGATGAAATCCCACTCAGAACCTTTAATACATGAAATAAAGACAAGTGAAAGGACATTAGGGTAATTTTGGGGTCACCTAAATCATATGGATTTGGGGAGGGCCTTGGTGACTTTCCTTCAACACTTTTGGACAAAAGTGACAAATGTAAATAGTGATCAATTTTTATCACCCAAGTTCCATAAAATTGATGGGGGAAAGCATACATGTGACACCCATTTTTCTAAACAAACAAGAATGAAAATGAAAACTCTTATGAGTATTTAAGTAATGTGAGATTTCATTTTTATAATACCAAAATTAAGTATGTAATGAAGTTTGATCCCCTTGGCTTCATTGTTGATAATTTAAAAAAACTTCAAAAATAACTAAGAGATGAAAATAACTAATTACTTTTTAAGCCCCAAATATAATGTGTGTAGTATTTAACCATAATTAAATATTTATCTTTCCACATTAGGAACTACAAACTATTAGAGGTTTGCTTGCTTAGAAACCTAAAATAAAGTGAGAAAATAACATTTTGTCAGGATCTTGCTCCACCAAAAGAGTACAATATGATTACCAAACCAAGCAACTTAATATGCGGAAATAAACCAGATTCACCAAGTAACTAGAATTTAGAATAACACATGATATGAGAGACAATACACAACTTGTATTAACACTTTATACAAAAAATAATACAATAAAGAAGATGCCACTTCTTCTCCACCACCTTACAGAGGTTTCCCACACCTCAAGTGAACAGTAATTCTTCTCCCCAAAGCTCTCCCTCTCAGGTCCCAACACCCAACTCAAAATACAGAGTTGGTGTTCACCTCCTGTGCTCCACGCACACCACAAGTGCTCCACGCACTCCACAAGTACTCCACGTAATCCACAAGTACTCAAGGTACTTCAAGTAGATCTCCCATGAACCTGCAACAACCTGCAATTCAATAGACCATACTTATGGAAGGAACTCCCTTGCCTTCCTCTTTGCTCTATCTGAGTACACACCTGTACTCCAAGTAGATCCTGCCTAATACTACTCCCTGTTGTGTTGCTGTCTATATGATCCTGCACACCTACAAATCAACCCGGTTCTGCACACCTGTGAACCTTGACCTTGCACACACACACACCTGCAGATCAATGATCTTACTTACCATGTAGATCTCCTATATAGGCCATGCAACTGTGACCAAGATCCTACACACCTGAAGAATCCTGCTGACTCTCCAAAACCAGCACCTACACCTGGTACTGTGGAACTAGGAGGAACACCCTTGCTCACCTCACACACAGAAGGAACAAACTTTGCTCAACTCAAACTAAAACACTTTTCCAATACAACCATGAGTCTATTATATAGATCTCATCCAAACAATGATTAGACATCTAATTACAATAATTAGATCCGCAGCTCTCAGTCTAAAAATAGCTCTAATCATGCAAACACTTGGTTCGTTAGCTAACTGCCCGTAATAAGCTCACAGTCGAACCACACAGGCGACTGACGTCAGTCCCTGTCTACCTGGAGGTGATCGACGCCGGCCAACCCATGACCGACGTCAGTTGCTTCTTCTTTACTGTCCTGCCGACATCGACTGATCAGACCGATGCTGGTTTCTCTGATGCTCAGCAACCTTTAGCAACCCCTCTAATGGCCTTCTCCATGTCTACATCAGTGAATCTTTTAGCTTCACACCCTAACAATCTCCCACTTGGAGATAAACAATTGCACTGTACCTATACCTGTACTCCATCTAATCTATTTCCTGGTTTGTATCCCTCTTCAAGCTTAATCCTGAAGACAATCCACCACACATCCCGTGGTGTACATCCTGTCATCCGAGTACCCTACCACATCCGAAACTAAAAACACATGTAGTGAAGTCCTAACCCTGCATAGCATGAATCCCTGCTGCTGGTCCCTCTCAAATACCTAAGAATCCACTTCCCCGAATTGGCTCCTAACTCTCTGACAGCTCCCACTGCATGGGAATACTCAGGTCTATACTAGACCTCATGTGATTTTAGACACTGTACCTATCTAGCCCTTAGTGTGCTCCAGCTCTGCATCTTGAACCTCGCCAACACCTGATTCACATCAACTCTCACTTGAGACAAAATCAATCGGTGATCTCCATGTCTCCCATGTCCAAGAATTTCACTGCTCCAAACTCCTCCTGACATGCCACTGAAACTAATCTTACCCTTAGCTCAGCAAAACCCTGTATGTACAATCCTGCTAGCAAAACATACCATCCACATATAGCAACAAAATGATGTCATGACTCATCATCCACCTGGTAAGACAAACCACAGTAGTTACCCTGACATTGACTGAAGCCATGCTTCGTCCTCCACCTGTCAAAACCTGTACCACTGTCCTACAGCTCCTCAAGACCATATGACCTGGTCTTCCATCTCACGTATTTGTTCTCTCTATTCTTCAACTAAGGTATCCATTCATCTCTGTGCTTTCATCTAGCTGGCAACCCTACCAAAAAACACCTGTTTGGTTCTCCTCCAAGGAATCACATCCTCATCCATGCCGAGCTCAAACCTGTTTCCTAGATCCTTCCTGCTATACAATCAGCAACAAGTATAAAGAAGAGGAACAATGAATTTGAGGGCCTACTTACGTCTTTAGTCCTCTGTATGGGTGTTTGAGACTCCTTGACAGCTCGCTATCCACCAAAAATTCATTACAGTGACCGACCTCGGTCACCCCACAGTCTGCATCCAATTGACGTCGGTTCCCATGCGTATGTCCCTGACTACCAACCCTGTAGTGTCCCTACTGCCGATGTCGGTCCTCCTGACCAACATCGTTCTTACATACTACCGACGTCGGTCTTACCCTGCCAGACATCACCAGCTTCGATTTGCACATGACCGACATCGGCACCTGTCTATTCGACGCTGGTTTCTTCTGATCGATGCTGGTATCTATGTTCACCTGTGAGTGATGAATTTTTTACCCACGAGCTCCTTTGAATCAAAACCCATGTCCAAACTGCTCTGCTCAGAAGTATCCAGCACCATCCACTGGTTTCTGTCCACCATCTCCTCTAAGAACACCAAGGCTTTCCAGTTCTTAAGCCTGTCAAATATATCTGTCTTCCACTTAAGAACATGCATCTCCTTCCTACTCATGTGACCAAGCCTACGAAGCCACGTCTCCACAATAGAAGAAGAATCAGTAATATAAACAAGTAGATAAAGAGTACCTATTTTCTTACCACCAGCTAATTCAAGTGCATTCGCTGTGAGAGTTTTTGTGCATCTCTCATCACCCAATATTTTTGAAGAAATTAGCCATATCTCCAAACGTGGGACCTGCATGACCTTCATCAACACCTGTGTGTTGGCCACCTACAATTTTAGCTTCACTTCCCCTTTGCCAATTCTTTGGCAAGGCTCACCAGCTCCTCTACCTGGGGCTGCATGGAAAGAGGCAACCGAATCTTTTATCCAAGATTCAAATTTATCCAAGAAACCTCCTAGAGCATCCTGTGCAACAACGCCTTCTACATCTGCTTCTTCAGTTTCTTCATGCTGATCTGCTACCAACCAACAATATTCTTTTACCTGCTCTTTCTTTCCATAGGACCTTAAGAGACCATCTGTGCTTTTCAACTCTTCCATTCTTAGCTTACTTTCATCTGCCATTGCTCTACTCCCACTCAATCAGAAACCCCTGAGAGTGACCTGTAATCAAAACACACTACCCAGATCTAAACCAATCTGTTAGTATCCCAACCAAAAGCTTTGATACCACTTGTCAGTGGTATCAAGCTATGAGCCAACAACCTTGCTCTGATACCACTTGTCAGGATCTTGCTCCACCAAAAGAGCACAATATGATTACCAAACCAAACAACTTAATATGCAAAAATAAACTAGATTCATCAAGTAACTAGAATTCAGAATAACACATGATATGAGAGACAATACACAACTTGTATTAACACTTTATACAAAAAATAATACAATAAAGAAGATGCCACTTCTTCTCCACCACCTTACAGAGGTTTCCCACACCTCAAGTGAACAATAATTCTTCTCCCCAAAGCTCTCCCTCTCAGGTCCCAACACCCAACTCAAAATACAGAGTTGGTGTTCACCTCCTGTGCTCCACGCACACCACAAGTGCTCCACGCAATCCACAAGTACTCCACATACTCCACAAGTACTCAAGGTACTTCAAGTAGATCTCCCATGAACCTGCAACAACTTGCAATTCAACAAACCATACTTATGGAAGGAACTCCCTTGCCTTCCTCTTTGCTTTATCTGAGTACACACCTGTACTCCAAGTAGATCCTCCCTGATACTACTCCCTGTTGTGTTGCTATCTATATGATCCTGCACACCTGCAAATCAACCTGGTTCTACACACCTGTGAACCTTGACCTTGCACACACACACACCTGCAGATCAACGATCTTACTTACCATGTAGATCTCCTATATAGTCCATGCAACTGTGACCAAGATCCTACACACCTGAAGAATCCTGCTGACTCTCCAAAACCAGCACCTACACCTGGTATTGTGGAACTAGGAGGAACACCCTTGCTCACCTCACACACAGAAGGAACAAACTTTGCTAAACTCAAACTAGAACACTTTTCCAATACAACCATGAGTCTATTATATAGATCTCCTCCAAGCAATGATTAGACATCTAATTACAATAATTAGATCCATAGCTCTCAGTCTAAAAATAGCTCTAATCATGTAAACACTTGGTTCGTTAGCTAACTACCCATAATAAGCTCACAATCAAACCACACAGGTGATCGACGTCGGTCCCTGTTTGCCTGGAGGTGACCGATGCCAGCCGACCCATGACCGACGTCGGTTGCTTCTTCTTTACTGTCCTACCGACGTTGGCTGATTAGACCGATGCTGGTTTCTCTGACGCTCAGCAACCTTCAGCAACCCCTCCAATGGTCTTCTCCATGTCTGCATCAGTGAAGCTTTTAGCTCCACACCCTAACACATTTTACATTTAGCTCTTAGGTTTCTAATTTCTTATCTCAAAGACCAATCATCACCAATACATAGAGATTGATTTTGATTATCCAAATCAACATCCATTAATCATATCATTGACATTTCCTACAAAACACATGAAAATAAAATCTATTTTGATAGAAAAAAAATTAATTAATGAGCTTAAAATCTAAACATCTCATGGACTCTACAAGAAATGTGTTAGATAAATAATATATAGATCATCAAACATAAAATTAAGACAATAAAGTTGAATAAAACCATTATTATCCATGTTCTCTAATTTTTTCTATTTTTAAAATAGAGATCATGGTCAATTCCCATAATCAACATCAATCTAAAAAATTGGTGTTGATCCCTATAACTTACAAATTTATAAAAATAAAAAGACAAAAAAACAAATCTAAAACTTAAAACTTGAATATTTATAAACATCCATTATAAAAATTAAAACTAGAATATCAATATCCTTGGCCATACGTGATGCTTGGTTCCACCGGGCGTGCCATCATGTGAACAATAAACACATAGAGGGGAGGTTAGTCTTGTTGAGCATGAAATATACTGAGAGGGGGGTGAATCAATATATTATATATTTTTTCCTTAATCTGATTTATTTTCTTTAACCACTCAATCATACATTTAAGATATGAAATAAAACTAAAATAATAATTTGCACCACACAAGAGAGAGAGAGAGAGAGAGAGAGAGAGAGAGAGAGAGAGAGAGAGAGAGAGAGAGAGAGAGAGAGAGAGAGAGAGAGAGAGAGAGAGAGAGAGAGAGAGAGAGAGAGAGGAGAGAGAGAGAGAGAGAGAGAGAGAGAGAGAGAGAGACTAGATTTTTACGTGGAAACCCAAAGTGGGAAAAACCATGGAGAACAATCTCAAGTATATGAATGAGAACCAACTCAAAATACAAAGTTTGAGAGCACCAACTTGTAGGAGCACCAACCCCTTTGCTGAGCACCAACACAACAACTATTTGTGAGCACCAACCCATAGGAGCACTAACCCCTTACAAAGATTCATGAGCACCAACCCACAGGAACACCAACCCCTCTTGTGTATAAAATACAAATATCTCTAAATGCTGCTTACTTAACAAATGATATAACTCTATAAAATCTCCTACTTTTCTCTCTTCGAAAACAAATGTAAATCATGCACTCTCTTTCATACTAAAAATGGCTTCTCAAGCCTTTATTTAGAGCTTTCCAAATGACCTTTGGCATTCACTTTTTGTAAAAATTCAATCCTCATGGAAAATGGCACCAAAATTCAATGACCCTTTCTATCCTTGCATTTGAAAAGTCATATGGTGACCCTTCATAAGCAAAAGTGTCCTTTCCTTTTTTGTCTTTATCTTGGTGGCTTTTCGTATTCCTTAAAGTGTCCCTTCATGAAAAAATGTGCCATACTTCTTTTGTCTTCACATGGTGACTCTTGGAATTCCTTAAGATGACTCTTATGATAAAATACATCCCATTTCTTTTTCATCTTTTACCCCGTGACTCTTTGACTTCTCCATGGGCCCTCTTTTGACTTATATGCAACCAAAAATATATTCATTAAATTTTAAATAAATATTAACACACATTAGCCAATATATGAATACTAAAAACACCATTAAATGCAATGGGTCCTTTATCACCAATAATGCTAGACCTTTGACATCAATGACAATATTTCCAACAAGTCTTGTGTTAGTCTATTAAAACAAATCAAAATAACACACTAAAATCCTAACACCTCTAGCCTAGAAACTAGGGAGAGCATAGGGAACAAACATACAAATGAAATAGCTACTATAACATAAAATAAATCAATTATTTTACCTTCCTTTGAGCTCTAAAGGGATTGTTGAAGTGGCTTGCTCAGTTTGCATATCAAGAAATCTTTGACAATGAAGCTTTATTTTCTCCTTCTATCCTTGGCATCTTGGTTTGGTTGCTTAGCTTATGATTTTATCATGGTAATATTAATTTCATGAATATTATGGATTGAATCTTTCTTAAATCTTGCATAATCACCAACCCCTCTTGTGTATAAAACACAACTATCTCTCAATGTTTCTTACTCAATAAATGATATAACTTTATAATATCTCCTACTTTTCTCTCTTAAAAAAAAATACAAAACATTCACTCTCTTTCATATTACAAAAGGCTTCTCAAGCCTTTATTTATAGCTTTACAAATGAACTTTGGCATTGACCCTTCGTGACCTTTCAATCCTCATGGAAAATGGTGACAAACTTACATGACCCTTTGTATTATTACATTTGAAAAGTCATATGGTGACCCTTCATAAGCAAAAGTGTCCTATCCTCTTTTGTCTTTATCTTGGTGACTTTTCATATTCCTAAAAGCATCCCTTTAGGTAAAAATGAACCATACCTCTTTTTTCTTCACATGGTGACTCTTGGAATTCCTCAATATGACTCTTCATGAGAAAATGGATCCCATTCCTCTTTCATCTTTTACCTTGTGACTCTTTGACTTCTCCATGGGCCCTCTTTTGACTTATATGAAACCAAAAATATATTCATTAATATTAAATAAATATTAACACACATTAGCCAAGATATGATTATTAAAAACACCATTAAATATAATGGGGCCTTTATCACCAATAATTCTAGACCTTTAACATCAATGACAATATTTCCAATAATCTCCCCCTTTGTCATTGATGGTAACCTCAAACTGAAACTACCACATCTTGAAACCTACACATATTATCATCTAAAAAAATATAGTAACTCCCCCTTATTGTATCAACCTATATCTTTTCCTTGTACCTATTTTTGTAATTGTACTTATTATTCTCCCCCTCTTACATCACTGGAAAAGGGCCTACTTAGAACTAACACTTAGCTCCTCCTCAACTGATGTTGAAACTCAATGGGAGGAAGTAAAAGAAATTACTCCCAACTTCTCTCATAGATACTCAAATGTGTCTTTTGGTAGTGCCTTTGTGAAAATATCTATAATCTACTCTATAATACTGATATACTGCATCTTAACCTATTGATCTACAACCTGCTCTCTCAAGAAGTGATATCTAATGAGAATATGTTTTATTCTTTAATTAATCACTAGATTGTTTGAAATATTAATCATAAAAAATAGAAATAGTTTTATCATACTTTACTTTGATATCTTCCAAAGTTTGCTTTATCCAAAGCACTTGAGTACAAGACAATACTGCTACAATATATTTTGCTTCAGCTGTAGAAAGTGATATTGAATTATGCTTCTTTTTAATCCATGATACTAAGTTATCACCAAGGAATAAAGCTCCTCCACGTGTACTCTTTATATCATCCAAGCACCCGGCCCAATTTGAATTTATATAAGCAACCAAAGTGAAATCTCTACTTGTGGGATACCATAATCCATAATCTAATGTCCCCTTGATATATGTAAATATTATCTTCACCAATTAAACATGACTATCTTTTGGAAATGACTGATATCTTATACCCATACCTACTGCATGCATGATGTCTGGCCTTGATGCTGTCAAATATAAAAGACTACAAATCATAGATCTATATAAAGATTGATCTGTAAAGGTGAATCTTCATCCTTGCTCACCTTATTTCCTATACACATTGGTGTGCCAACTAGTGAAAATTTCTCAAAACCAAATTTATTAAACATTTCCTTGGCATATTTACTTTGAGATATGAAAATTCATTTATCTGAGTAAAATATTTGCAATCCTAAAAAAAATGACAATTCTCCAAGCATAAACATCTCAAATTCTTTTTGCATATTATCATAAAATTATTTTGTCATATTTTCAATACTTCTTTCAAAAATGATATCATCAACATATACCACAACAATAAATTGATGCTCATCGTCTATTTTGATGTAGAGATTACTATCAACAAATCCTCTTGAAACCTTGATCCTGCAGGTACTTATCAAGTCTTGCATACCAAGCTCTAGGAGCTTGTTTCAATCCATATAATGCTTTCTTCAATCTGCATACATGGATACTAATATTTTAGAGAATAAATCCCTTAGGTTGCTTAATGTAGAATTCTTCTTTTATATGCACATTCAAGAAGGTAGATTTGACATCCATCTAAAATACTTTGGAATTTTTAAACACTGCATATGAAAGAAACATTATAATAGCCTCTAACCTTGCCAATGGTTCAAATTTTTCTTCAAAATTTATTCCCTCAATCTAAGCATATCCTTTACATACTAATCTTTCTTTATTTCTAGTCACTTCTCCATTTCCATTCAACTTATTTATATAAACTCATTTTGTTCCTATCACATTATCATCTTTTAGTCTAGGCACTAATTCCCAAGTATCATTATTTTCTATCTAATTTAATTCTTCATTCATAGTCTTAACCCGATGCTTATCATGTCTAGCTTCAAAAAAAAATTTAAGCTGAATTTTGGATAACAAAGAGAAATTAACTTGCTCAGATTTACTTACCATCATTATTTTGTTGTGAATTCCTTCATTTATGTCCCTGATGATGTCAATTTCATTATGATTTCTTTTAACATATCTGGCTAGAGTTTTGGTGCACCTTTTCTCCTTCTTCTCATCTTCATCTAATTCTTCAAAACCTTCCTCTTCAATGATTTTAGGAATGTCTACTGGATCACTGATTCTTTGTGTTCCATCTTCTTCTATCTTGACACTTGCACTTTCAACAATTTTCTTGGTTCTTTTATTATAACATTTATAATCTTTACTTTTGAAATAATAACCAATAAATATACCTTCATCTATTCTGGATTCAAACATACCAAGTTTTTCATCAGTTCTCTTTATGAAGCATCTGCTACTAAAAACTCTAAAATAATCAACTATTACTAGTTTGTCTTTCCATATCTCATAAGGAGTCTTGTCACTATTGACACTCAATAATGATCTATTATTAATATAAACTATTACAACAACTACCTCTCTCCAATATTTATCTGCTATCTTAGATTCATTTAGCATTGTCTTTGCCATCTCCTAAACTATTCTATTTTTCTATTCAACTACTACTGAATAATGTCTCTTTATTCCATGGTCTTCACAAAACTTAATAAATTGATCTAAAATGAATTATCCTTGATCTGATCTTAGAAACTTAATCTTCAAATTGGTTTCATTCTCAACTAATGCTTTGAATGCTTTGAAATGTCTGAAAGCTTCTGATTTTTTCTCTAAAAACATTACCCAAGTCATATGTAAAAAATCATCAATAAGAAACATGAAATATTTATCATATTTAGTACTTTGGGTTCTCATTGGTCCACATAGATTAGTGTGAAACAAGATCTAGCATATGAGTAGTCGAGTATTCTTTTGCTTTGAACTACCTTCTAGAATGCTTCCCATGCTGACAAGGTTCACAAAGCGTGTCAGATGGCTTTGGTAATCTTTGGAAGATTTCTAAATGATTGCTTCTTGATGATGTTGATAAGATTATCAAAATTTATGTGCCTCATTCTCATGTGCCATATCCAAATTTATTCAATCTATCTCAAACAACATCTTTGACCTTTGATGTCTAATAGCATATACAAATTATTGCCTATTCTCTGAGCATTTACAACCAACATATCTGAATCTTTTCTTTCTAATTTCATAATATTCTACATAAAAATTTAGTGTGTGCTCCTGATTAAACATTTGAATTACACTCAAAATATTATGCTTAAGACATTCTACATACAAAACATTTTTAATTTTAGTTCTACTAATATCCAAACTTAGTGTACCTTTTCCAACAATTTTGGCATTAGTATTATCTCCGAATTTCACTATGCCACCATTGATCTTATTCAAGGTTATAAACTCTCTCTTGTATCCTATCATGTGCCTTAAAAATCTATTGTCAATGAACCAAGGCTTTTCTTCATTTCTTGCATGCAAAGCAGTCTGCACCAACATAAATTTTTCAAGTTAATTCTTTTGCCATGAACCTGTTTGAACTTTCTTCTTGATGAATGGAGCCTTGAAAATTTAGTCCTTCTAAACTAACTTGAACACACTTATATAGTACCAAGATATGTGTCTGAATTTATTGCACTTGTAATATATTATGGCCTCTTCATTAAATCTTGATAGAGGAGCAAAAGAGTTGTGACTTTTTTTGACTCTGCATGACTTTCCCTTCTCCTTATTTCTGAAATTGTTATTTCTTTTTGGACATTCTAATTTATTATGACCATATCCATTAAAATAAAAATAGTAACCATAAAAATAGGACCTATTTGTGTATCTCTAACCTGATTGCCTTATGTAGCTCTGTTCCCTCTAGCCTTCTTTGTTTGAGATGTCCTCTATATTCTTAACTTCTTCCATTTTTTTTTTGTAAGAGATTCAGCATATCTCTTTCCTTTTTCCATGTCTATGAAATTAGTGACCTCTTTTTTCCCTTTTTCAAATCCAATACCTATATTATCTGACATTTATCTTAGATTTTCTAATATCTTATTCAACATATTAGTACTATTCTCAAATTTTAAATTATTGGCTACTCTATCATTAATTGCTTTATTTGTTTTCTCAAGATCCACTTTTAAAGAACCAATTTCAATAACATACCTTTCACATTATTTACTTACTATTTTCAACTATGTCATTATATCTTCTTCATTCTTCTTGGCTTCTTCAAAGTTTGCTTGTAGATCTTTAATTATTTCCTTTGACTCCTTTTTATTTTTATCGATCTAAAACTTTAATCTTCGATTCTTCTTTTGAAGAGATTTTAAATATTCTAAGGCAAAAATGAGTTCTCATTCTAGATTCACTTCATATTAATCCTATCCTTTTTTATCATCTATACTTTTGCTTGCAGAGGCATCTTCATGTTTGGCTATGAATAGAATCTCTTCTTCTTCTTCTAAGTCACTGACTCCACTATCTTCGATTGAGCTAAGATCTTTAGAATGCAAACTCTTATTCTCGAATCCCTTCTTGAATTTTCCTTTGAAATTCTTCTTGTGTGTATACTTTCCTTCTTCATTGTTATCATTACCCTTATTTGGAAATTTAGCTACAAAATGTCCAATATTTCCACAATTAAAACATTTAAAAGGTAATTTTTCTTGATATTTACCTATGCCCTTTTTTGGATTGCGAATGATAGAGCTCCATTGTCATCTTCATCATCACTAGAAGTATCACTTGATTATTTAATTTTAGCCTTATCTTTATTTGATGTCTTAAAAGCCACTTCCCTCTTTGAAGGTTTATCTTGTTCAGTCCACATCTCATATGCTATAAAAATACCATGAAGCTCATCCATCTTTAGCTTGGTTAAATTCTTCATCTCTTCAATTGCTAAAACTTTTGCATCATATCTTAATGGTAGAGATCTCAAAACCTTTTGAAACAGAGTTGATTCTTCTAAATTTTCTCCAAGACCTTGAATCTAATTGACTATTTTATCAACCCATAATAGATAACTTGCTATATTTTCTTCTTCTTCCATCTTCAAACTCACAAACTATCTTCTGAAAGTCTAAAGCTTAGCTTGATGAACCTTTCCATCACCTTTGTAAATATTCTCAAGTTTTACCCAAGTTTTATGAGTAGATTTACATTACATAACTTTAACAAATTATGATTCACATAAACCACATATAATAGCATTTAAAGCTTTAGTATTATTTTCACTTACCTTCTTTTCTATTGGAGTAGTTACAAGTGTCTGTGGCTCTTCATATTCCTCCACCATTGCTTGCCATATGTCAAATCCAAGGGCCATCAAATAATCCTTCATCCTTATACTCCAAAAAACATAATTCATCCCATCAAACAAAGGTGCCTTATTTGTATAAAATCCTTCATGTCATCTAACCATCATGCTTTCCCGATCTTCCTTCAAGCTGTAAAAAATTTTCAAAATGAACCAGCTCTGATACCAATTGTTAAGCACAAAATATGCTAAGGAGGGGGTGAATTAGTATATTATATATCTTTTACTTAATATAATTTATTTTCTTTAACCACTCAATCATTCATTCAAGATATGTAATAAAACTAAAATAATAATTTGCACCACACAAGAGAGAGAGAGAGAGAGAGAGAGAGAGAGAGAGAGAGAGAGAGAGAGAGAGAGAGAGAGAGAGAGAGAGAGAGAGAGAGAGAGAGAGAGAGAGAGAGAGACCAGATTTTTATGTGGAAACCCAAAGTGGGAAAAACCACAAAGAAAAATATCAAGAATATGAATGAACACCAACTCAAAATAAAAATTTTGCAAGCACCAACTTGCAGGAGTACCAACCCCTTTGCCGAACACCAATACAACAACTACTTATGAGCACCAACACAAAAGATAACCAACCCCTTACAAAGATTCATGAGCACCAACCCACAAGATCACCAACCCCTCTTGTGTATAAAATACAACTATCTCTCAATGTTCCTTACTCAACAAATGATATAACTCTATAATATCTCCTACTTTTCTCTCTTTGAAAACAAATACAAAGCATGAACTCTATTGCATATTAAAAATGGCTTCTCAAGCCTTTATTTATAGCTTTCCAAATGACTTTGGCATTCACCCTTTGTGAAAATTCAATCCTCATGGAAAATGGCACCAAACTTTCATGACCCTTTATATCCTTGCATTTGGAAAGTCATATGGCAACCCTTCATAAGCAAAAGTGTCATTTCCTCTTTTGTCTTTATCTTGGTGACTTTTAGTATTCCTTAAAGTGTCCCTTCATAAAAAAATGTTCCATACCTTTTTTGTCTTGACATGGTGACTCTTGGAATTACTCAAGATGACTCTTATGATAAAATGCATCCCATTTCTCTTTCGTCTTTTACCCTGTGACTCTTTGACTTCTCCATGGGCCCTTTTTTGACTTAGATGCAACCAAAAATATATTCATTAATATTCAATAAATATTAACACACATTAGCCAAGATATGAATATTAAAAACACCATTAAATGAACTATGACCTTTATCACCAATAATGCTAGACCATTGACATCAATGACAATATTTCCAACAAATCTTGTGTTAGTCCATTAAAACAAATCAAAATAACACACTAAAATCCTAACACCTCTAGCCTAGACACTAGGGAGAGCATATGTAATACACATACAAATGAAATAGCTACTATAACATAAAATAAATCAATTATTTTACCTTCCTTAGAGCTCCAAAGGGATTGTTGAAGTGGCTTACTCAATTTGCGTATCAAGAAGTCTTTGACAATGAAGCTTTATTTTCTCCTTCTATCCTTGACACCTTGGTTTGGTTGCTTATCTTATGATTTTAGCATGGTAATGTTACTTTCATGAATATTATGGATCAAATATTTCATAATAACTCTAAACTATCAAAGCTTATAAATCAATAGGCATGGCCTTGTATTTATAGCCTCAAGAATTAACTCTCACCCAAGGTTAGTTAAGGTTGAGTTTAAACATAAAATGGGTTAAAACTAATCCTAGGTGAGTTGAAACCAACTCAAATTTAGTTAAAATTTGTCATGTAATTATGATTTTTAATTACTACGCATGGCTCTCAAATTAGATATTTTAGGATATTTTGGAAAACTTGACAATGCATAAAGGCAATGATGAAAATGCTTAATATTTTGAAATTTAGAATTTTCATTTTATAGATATTCAATAATTTCAAATGAATGATTCAAATAATAATTTAATATTGTTTAATTATATGATTAATTTTGATTAAAATTTTATCTCTTTTGGGATTTTATCAAGTACCCCACTTAATGGGTCCATAGGCCAAATTGATAGTTGTTATGTTATAAGGTGATTAGGGATGAATCCATGAGAGGTTATTGTTGCATATGGGCTAGTATCCCAAATATGGATGCCTCAACATGATTCTGAGCATTTATGAATGATGTGTGGCCAAAATTGATACATTAAATTATTACTAAGCTTAATTTACAATGTTTTGTAGAAATCATTCTTAGTTCTGGTCGAAAGCCAGTTGTGGCTAGATTTAGGTGTCTCAAATGCCCACTCCACTAGGAAACTCTATCTCATAAGCATTATTAGAGAACTTATTGAGATATTTTCAAGGACCTATATTTATTCATATTTAGTTTTTTATACTCACATTTTGGAAATATCTTCCTTCTCAAGTGATCCAAAACCATGTCACCAATGTCAAAAGTAACCTCTCTTCTCTTTAAATCTACTTGTTTCTAGTACTTATCCACACTTAATTCTCATTTTTGTTTCACCTATTAATGTATCTCTTTCATATATACAACAAACTCCACTTTAGCACTTATTTCATCCATTATTATCAAGTATTTTAGTTTAAACACTCCTTTTAGATGTATATTACAGGTCAAGGTAAATGCAACTGATCTATAAATCAATCCTAGATCAGAGAAGATAAATCTTACTTACACATTCAATTATTAATAAATTAGATATTTGGGATCATGTTTTGTAAGAATAATTACTGAGATGGGGGGTGAATCAATCTTCAAAACATTTTACTCAATTACACTTAAGCAATCATGAACCATTCAAACAAACATATAGATGTAACAAGCATAAGTAACCCTCCACATAATCATGAAACACAAGAACACATCACAATATGGGAAACCATAAAGGGGAATAAAACCCAATGATATATAAAATTTTGTTATAGTACTATAATATGAAAACAAAATTTAGTAAATCACCAACTCCACATGCAAAACTAACTCCAACTAGCCAAGCACCGACTTGACTAGGCTTTAGCAAACACCCACTTACAAGGAGGCACTAACCCCATAGACAAATCAAAAACAAATAAAACAAATATTTTATTTGATCACCTTCACAAAAATATGTTTATCAACCAATATATTATGAACACCTCTTCATCTCTTCACACTTTTATCCCTCTCAAACTGCCTTCTAGGCCTCTTCACTCAACTAGGTCTCTTCAAGACTAATTAGGTCATATGACCTTAATATTCATATGTAGACACAAAATTATATATTTATTATAGATTCTCTACACTCCTATTATTTTATAAAATACATTTTTCTTATCAATAATGTGTTATTTTATTTGCATTCACTCAACTTACTCAAATAGGCCTAAAATTACCTTGTATTTATACCATTCCTTGTTCATATACCACTTAATCAACCACATACCCTTAAAATATTAATTGGGACATATAATAGTTATTATGACATATTTTATACATTTATAAAATTATATTTGAGTCCCTTTTGGTCTATCATGACTCAATTAGGCCTCATTTCTCTTTTAGGTCTCATGGAGACCTAATTGCATTAGGTTTATCTCTTAATGCCAAAAATAAATTCTCTTGGGCCCAGATGGCTTTCTATAACACTTTTTTTTAAACTAACTGGGGTAAAAATTTATTCCAAAATAGAAAAAGCTAGAAACATTACATAGCCTTGTCCTGCTCGACCAAAAGACTCAGGTTCTGGGAGAAGTTCAAAGGCAACAAGTTATTATCTAAAATTTCCCATTGGGGCCCTTGCTCAGAGGCCTATTTGGCCAAGCAATCAGTAGTCCCATTCCATTCATGGGGAATATGCATGAAACTCACTAAATTCATCACTGAACTTAACTAAAGAACCTATTAGACAACCACTACGAGACGCCACTCTGCACTATCAAAATTGCAATTACTTAATAAATCAATGACAATCTGGGAGTCTGACTCACAAATAATATTCTGACATCCCTATTGATAGCAATGTTGCATTGCCTGAAGAATAGCAAGTGCCTCCATGTAATTATTGGAATGCCTTCCCTTATAAACAAAGAAAATGAACTGAATGTTTTCTAAACTATCTCGGCCTATGCCCCCAATGCCAGCTTCCCCTGGATTGCCTCTTGAAGAGCCGTCGGTGTTAATTTTCATCATTCTAGGTGGAGGGGGCATCCATCGACCCCTTCTACATACCGGTTTATGTGAATACCTAACTCTGTTCCCAGACTGAGAGGAAGGCGCGATGGGTGGAACGGTCGATATGTTGCCAGTAATACTAGATAGAATCCTGTGCTCCTCATCCCCCAACCCATCCGCTCTTAGTTTCTTAGCTACTAACGACTCCAGAAAGGAAGTGTGGACTTTCTCCCAAATGACTTCACTATTTCTCTGCTCTATCTAGAAAATACGTCTATTGCGTTCAAGCCAAACGTTCCATAATATAAAAGCCAGTCCAACAAGCCAGGTAGCCTGAAGAATAGGTGCATTAGACTTAGGGATGCTCAGACCATTCCAAAAATTAGCTAAAGAGGAGGCGTGCCAGCAAGGTCTTCTCCACGCATCCCACCATCTGTGCCAAATACTTTGGGCATAAGAATAGAGAAAGAAAAGATGCACCCCTATTTCTTCCTCCCTATAGTAGAGCACACATCTGGAAGGCCCTTGAAATCTATGTTTGCACAAGTTATCCCACGTGAGGCACCTATTGTATACAAGCATCTATAAGAAGAAGCTACATTTGGGCCAAGAAATGGAATTCCATATTTGCTTCCCCCAAAGGAAATGCACTTCCCCATAAACTTGCTTGAGCAGGGCCTGATATCCCACTGAGACCGAATAGCTTCTAGTTGGTCCCCCTCCCCAAGCAAGCACATCCTACCTAGGGAGAGAGTTGCAATGTCTCAAATCTAGTAACTTAGCTAGCTCCAGCCTGTTCTCGCATGACCCACCTGGCGGCCATTTCAAAAAGTTTTTCCATCTGAAGCCAGTGGCCAATCCCATGTTATACTCCTCCTTGTAGTGGGCCACATTAGTCCATCCAGTGGCTTGAAAGACATCATATAAAGACTTCAAATGCGGGTGGGAAGACAAGAGTGGGGGTGACCCATCCCATGAATCTTCCCAGAAGAGAGCCTGATCTTTGGTCTTACATATCCAGAATAGGCTGCATTTAATCAGCTGAGCTCTGACTTTGAGGGTGTGCCATATCATGGAGCCACCCCTCTTAAAAGGCATCCAAACAATGACAAAGGGATCCACCCCAGGAAAGTACTTACCAGCCAGAATACGAGCCCATAGTTGGGATAGATTAGCACACCATCTCTAGTAGAGCTTGGCAGCCAATGCATGGCTTGCCAGGATGGCAGAATGTAGCCCAAGTCCTCCATCTTTCTTTTGATGACAAACAGTATCCCACTTGATCAAACTCCATTTTATGCTCTACAGGCTACCACTCCAAAGGAACTGATAGGAAAGGGCATCAAATTCTTTAAGAAAGTAAATTGGAGCAGCCTGAACCAAGCAACGATAAACACGAAGAGCTTGTATCACCGATTGTAGCAGTGTGACTCTACTAGCAGTAGAGAGCCATCTGTGAGTCTAGTGGCTTACTTTCTGCCTCAATCTATCCAAAACATTCTACCAAAATAGTTGTGGCTGCCTACCAACCATAATGGGAATGCCCAAATAGATAACCAGGAGCACCTGAATTTGAAATCTCAGAATAGCCGCTATTATCCTCTGTATAGGACCAGGTGTGTTAAAGAAATAAATGGAGGATTTATGATCATTGATTTTACACCCAGTAGCATCTAGGTACATGTCAAGGGTATCAAAAAAAGTTGCCACCTCCTAAATATGCGCTTTCTCAGCCAGGATGGTATCGTCAACAAATTGAAGATGGGACGTGATTAATCCATTTCCCCACTACCATCCCTGCACAGTATTTTGAGAAACCTAGAATTTTATAAGCCGGCCCAATCCTTCAGCCAGAACGATAAATAAATAGGGGGACAATAGGTCTCCTTAATGAAGGCCCCTCGCTGCCCCAAAAAGCTCAGTGGGCTGCCCATTGATGAGGACCAAATAGGAAGGCGTGGTGACACAACTAAGCACCCATTGTATCCATGCTGGGCTGAAACCAAATGCCAACATGATTTTTTCCAAGAATCTCCAGCTGGCCCTGTCATAGGCCTTTGATAAGTCCAGCTTGATGAACATGGCCCGCTCTTGGGATGTGCTCATAAAATGGATAGCTTCTGATGCAATGACCACCTCATCAAGAATCTGCTTACCAGCAACAAAGCCCCCTATTCCTCTGAAACAATCAAAGGGAGGCATCTTTTGAGCCTTTCCGCTAAGAGCTTAGTGATGACCTTGTAGACCACATTGCAAAGTGCAATAGACCTAAAGTGGTCCAGTTGATCCACCTGCTCTTTCTTTGGGATTAAGACTAGGAAGGTGGCATTCAATGGCAAAATTCCACTGGAAATCCATCTGGCCCAAGTGCTTTGCCTCTTTTCATGCTGAAGACCACAGCTTCCACTTCCGTCTTCTCTATAGGCCGCATAAGATACTCATTCAACCCTGAATTAACCACAGAGGGAATGCAAGATAGCACTATATTTTCTACTATCTCAGGAGGGTGCAGCCCTTCCGAGAAAAGATTGGAAAAATAATGTACCGTTGCTCTAGAAATGTCATGAGGGGAATTCAGCTGAGCTCCATTTGGGCAGACCAAGTGGCAAATGTAGCTTCTATTCCACCTTGCCTGAATAGATTTGTGGAAGAAGGTAGTATTCCTATCACCTTCCTTGAGCCAATCAATGCGTGCCTTCTATTTCCAAAAGATTTCTTCTCTAATATCCCACTCCATAATCTCTTTCTCCACTTAGGACTCAGCCAACTGGAGCTCCTTAGTGAGGCCACAGTCTCTAATCTACCTGGTAATCCTGTTCAGCTGATCTTGAGCTTTTTTCTGCTTCATATGGAGATTCCCAAAGCTGTCCAAATTCCAAAACTTCATCCTCCCTTTGACATACTAGAGTTTCTTGGTGAACATGAACATAGCAGTGCCGTGACTGGGTCCTCCTTGTCTCCACCATTTCACCATTAGATCATGAAGGGAAGGCTCTCTGAGCCACATGAGCTAAAACTTAAATGGGGGCTTCCTTGGTCTAGGAATGTGGTTAGTGGACAGCTTAATTAGCCAATGATCTGATCCCCCCCAGTTAAGTATTTTTGAAGCAAGGGAAGTGGCACTAGATTGCCAGTAGCAAGACACCAAAAATCTATCAAGGTGCTATGAGATATTGGCCTCACCACTCCTCCTGTTACTCCAGGTGAAGATGCCATTGAGAGGCCTAATGTTTGAGAGGCATAGGAGGTCAATATTGTGTTGGAGAATCTCTGATGCTATCCCTAAGCAGGCTAACCCCCCTCTTTTCTTCCATGCTGAGGACCGCATTAAAATCTCTAGACAAAATCCAGGGCAAATACGGATGGCAGCTCCTAATATACCGTATGTGGTCCCATACTTTCTACTATCCAGATAGATCCACAGGGGTATAGACATTAGTAACAAGAATAATTTCACTTGATTCCTTTGAGACAACCATCATTGTGAGAGCTGAAATGCTAGTCATCCAGCTGAGAGGAGTAATGGTCTTTGGATTCCAACAGATGGCTAGCCCACTAGAACAACCAGATGCCCCAACACATTGGCTATGGCTGCAGTACCAAAATTTTTGCATACAAGAAAACCATGAATCCATAGAAAATTTAGTCTCCTGAATACAAAGTATATCAGGGGAATCAGCACTTACCAGTTTAAACATAGCTTTTTGCCAGGGAGAACTATTCAAACCCCTCACGTTCCAAGAAAGAACTACCATTGAGTAACTGGTGAAAAATGTTCATCCAGGGACTTTACCTGCCTTGCCTCTACTAAAAGATCCCCTGTAAGTTTTAGCCGCTCCTAGTCCTTTCTACGCCTGGCTCGAGAGGGAATGGACATGGTAACCTTTTTGAAGGGTCTATGCATAAGACCAAGGCTTGAAGATGACCCTTTCTCATTTTTGGATGCTTCCATTTCCTTAGCAAGGTCTACCTAATCAACCTCCTTATCCCCTATATCAAGCATGTCAGTGATGGAAGCTTCTTGCATGCCACAGTCTACCTCCTAGGCCGGTTGAGTTACCAAAGTTAGGGAGTCACCGCCTGGGGAGAGTTGTTCCATTATCACTTCTTCTTCCATCTATAGCAAGTCCAGAATGCCATCCTCTATGTTCATATTATCTAGGAATTTAAACTGATTAAAGCCAATCTCAATCTGCCTATCATAATTGATCCTCTTCAGCCCATAATTCTTCGCTCGGTGCCTCACTGCAGTAAATCTATCCTTGTCAGGACCCCTGGAGTCACTCACACTCGGTTGCGTGCTTGCTGGGAAGAGAGGATTTTTGCCATTACTCATGCCACTCACCTAATCCTAAAGCTTCCCACTATAATTCAGCTGTCTAGTACCCCTGACATTATTAGGCATTTGAGTTCCAACCCCTTCTCCCTGGGGAGCAGAGTCTCTAGTTTCATGTGGGCACTGCCTATGCAAATGGCCATAAACATGAAAAATGCAGCAACGGAATGGAATAGCTTCGTAATCTATTGATTGAATCCATGAGGAGCTTCCCAGACAAATCTTAATAGAATCTGAGAGTGGATTATTCAAATTAATTTCAATGCAAATGCGGGCATACGATATTACCTTTATGTCCAGTGTTTGGTGCGCTATAGCCATCGATGTCCCTAGCATAGCCGCTAATTGGTGGAGGATATCCTCACACCAAAACTCTAGGTGTAATCTTGGTAGCCAAACCCATACAAGAATGCAGGCTAGAAGATCCTCTATCGAATTAAATCTTGCGTGCCAGGGTTTTAGGAAAAGTCCAATTCGATCGTAGAAGTATGGGCCTCCTTCAAAAATCCTATTTTGGTCTGCAACAGAGGAAAAATTTACTATGAAATAACTATTTCCCATGAGCAGAATGTCAAAATCCCCATCAATCTACCAAGTCCACCTAATCTAGGCTTCCAAAGTAGCTACTGAAACATGAAGGCCCAAAAATTTACAAATTAGGGCATGAGAAGACAGATATTCAACCTCCTCTTTCACTGAATCTAGAGAGATTACCAGAACAGGGCACTCCTAGCTTCTAGTTAAACAACCATTGACTTTTTTGAGCTTAGAGCTCTCCTCCATGAAGGTCCTGTCAACCTCTTGTGTAGACTCCCCAAGCAGTGGCCGCACAAGCCTAGGGGTGCCATTCTGGTAGCCCTGTACCACTCTGCCGTTCACAGCCATTCAGTCAACTATTTTTTCCAGGCAACATGAATTTCCTTATTTAAGTACTGGCTTTCTACAACACTTAAAAACAATTCAAAAACTTATTAAAATAACTCTCTTGACCTCATCCATTATTTTTTATATTTTCATCCTTCATTCATACCTTGAAACCTTCTTTAGGACAAATTGCCCTATTAGGCCTATGTGCCTCAAAAAACTATCTTATAAGAATAAAGATAAAACATACTTAAGATAATAAAATATGATAAAATAAGTATATATATAGATTATAAATGACCTTAGGTTCATCACCGAATTCATTAGACATTTATGCTCAGAAGATAAGGCTTCAATAATAACTCTGTAACTCACTCACTAAGAATTATCAAATTACCACAAAACACAGTCACAATGACTTACACCTATAAAACCTATATAAACACTATAAATGACATTTTATTCATGTAAATTATAATCTTATATCATTATACCATTATTAGATATAAATATCATATGGTCAAATGGAAAATATTGTTCTTATAGACCAATATCATGACCTTATATCTTATTGTGTTATCTGAACCAAGCATGTCAACTTGTGAGCAACATTTTCACCACACACATGACCTCCAAAGATTATTCCAAGATTATTAAAATTATTAAAATATATTATAAGTATTTAACAACATATCCATGCATGTTTTTTCATCATTATATCATGAAAACATATTCTGATTCATCTTCTCATTGTTGCTTGGGTTTTTCATTGTTTACACCATTAGGCCTATTAATGACTAGCTAACTTGGATTACCATTTTAGAAAATTTGAGGAATATAACCTATACACAAACCGTAATTTAAATGAAACATGATTATCTACCTTCTTCTTCCATCCATTTACTTAATATATCCAATGTAACTTTTAACTTCTATAGTAACTTCTTCATAAATAAGCCTGTAACTCAACATTTTCTCTCTCCTCTATCTAACAAATACCACCTAGAGGTGCTTGAGATATTATAATAAAATATAAAATATATTACCTAAGAAATTCAATCCATCTTGAGCACTTCTGAGTAACATCTTCAACATTGGATCTTCATTAAGGTTCTAACAGGGTTTAAACTAGTTTTTATTCTTAATGATCATTTGTAAAGCATACCCCCTCAATCCAAAAAATAATTACAATAATTTTATGATATGAAACTTAAAAATATACCATGAAATAATTATTTTTCTATGAAAATTTTTTACGAGCTAATGAACACAAGAAAATCCTTCTCAAGTTAAAAACCCTTCATTCTAAGCACTCGATAGACCTCCAAACACATTTTCATGCCTTGTCCTTCAAAATAGAATCTAAAACTTCATTCACATGACTAAAACAGCTTTAATCACCTTTTTAAATTCTAAAATACTTACACTTTCCCTGAAAACTGATCCTAATACCCCATTAGGATACACTCTCTCTCTCTCTACACCATAGTCTTCATACCTTAATAGGCCTTAAACTAACCTTCATGCATTTGTACATTATCTAAACACCTGAATATCATGATAAAAATATAATTAGAATTCCATAAAACATATCTCATTATTAAACAATACCATACATCCTTCACAGGCCTTGATAATAGATCATGATACCTCATTAGGCTAGGTAGGGTCTAAGAGAGGTCTAAATGCATACTTAAACTAAAGGTCCTACCCCTATAGGCTCACCCTAAAAATATCATGAATGTTCTAATGCCTCAAATGCATGATAAATATATATATATATATATATATATATACATATATCTAGGTGGTTTCCACACATAAACCTATTTTTTGATATAGATGTGTTGGGGATGCGATGGCAGCGAGTGGAGGGAAGGAGTTGCGCGATGGTGGCGAGGGCACAGGGGATGCACAATTGGGTCAAAAGGAGTGTTATCAACCAAAGGAGTCTATCTATTTCAGCGAGAGGCCTCAGGTAACTAAGATTAACGGTTGTTTCCCATGCAGCCAAGACACGCTGATTCTGGTGATTGCTCAAGACATAGTCAAAGAGGATGTTGAATATTTGTTAGCTCATACACTGATTTGTAAATTTATGGGCATCCAAATTTCACAATCTACATTGGAAGCTTGGATGAGGTGCACCTAACAAGTAGAGGGAGATATTGATATCATGTTAGCTGCTAATAGTTATTTTCTGGTAAGTTTTTCATCTGTATCTGACAGAAACTACATATTCAAGGGAGGACCCTATTTTTATGACCGATTCAGTTTGTTTATCAAACCCTGGCATCCAGGGTTTAATTTTGTGGAGGCCCTACCTGCTAGTGTTCCTATTTGGGTCCGTCTCTCGAGACTTCCCTTGGAATTTTGGCGTGAAGATATCTTGTGCCAAATTGCCGTGCTACTGGGAATGCCAATTGCTATAGCTCATCAGTCTTTAGACAAGAAGCTTATTTCCTTTGTTAGAATTTGTGTGGAAATCAACCTGAATAATCCCTTACCTGAATCAATGGAAATTTGTGTGGGGGCGTCATCTTGGGTCCAGCAAATTGATTATGAAGCTATCTCATTTTGTTGTAGAATTTGTCATATCTATGGTCACCTACATTGTCAATGCCCTCAGGCTGGGAGGTTCAAAGGGATGGATCCCAAGGGAGGACATGTGGCTGGCCAAATGACTCATCTGGGTTCCTCAACTTCTTTGCTTGGTAATGCTCCAGATGTTAAAGCCCAGTCAAATGGGGCAGATGCAACCTTGGGCTTAGCTGAAGCTACTGGCCAAGATAGGGAGGGTTTTTCCCAAGTTTGTCATCATGGGAGAGGACATGGTCAGAAGTGTAGAAACTAGGATAGCTCTTTAGAAATGAGTTTTAACTGGTTTGAACCTCTAGATAGTATGGTCATAGAGGATGGCGTTCCACCATTGGAAGAGGGAGGACCCTCAAAGAGGGAAGATAATTGTGCCCTCCTCATTGATTCTCAAGACATGGTGATTCAGCATAGCCAGGCTAATGAGAAGGCCTTGGAGGATGGAAATCTGATCGAGCCTATAGAGCAACAGATTAAGGATGGGAGTTAGGCCAAAGTGGTTAAAGACAAGGTGGTTTCTTGAAGGGACAAAGGAGTGGGGGATGCTTTGGGATTGATGCAGAGACCTTTCAAGAAAGGCTCTTTTTCCACACCCTCCAGACCAGGCTACAGAAAGGACCATGAGAAACTTAAGCTCACTGGAGAATTATTGGTTGAATCAGGAGAGGTTAAAACCTTAGATGAACTTTTCACCCAATCTAATCAATGATAGTGCTATCATGGAATGTGAGGGGACTGCATAGTACCCTTAGACAAAAAACTATGTGAAAGTTGATATCCAAATAGTCTCTGAATATCTTATGTATCCAAGAGACCAAGCTTTCTATTGATGTCATGTTTAGCTGCTACTCTAAATTCTGGGCAGCCGGTCAATGTCAGTGTGTTGGGGCGTTAGGTAGTGCTGGGGGATTAGCAATTTTTTGGGATCCAGCGAAGGTCACACCACTCCAATGGATGGCTACAACCTCGGCACTGTCTATGATTACTCCTCCCCTAAAATTGGAGAGCATATTTTGGTTACTAATGTTTATGCACAAGGTGACATTCAGGGACAACAAAAGCTCTGGGAACATTTAGGATTTGTTAGGAATTGTTGTCCTTACTTGCCATGGATTATGAGTGGAGATTTTAATGTGGTCCTCAACCTAGAGGAGAAAAGGGGAGGACTGGATTAGCCAGACCCCTCATCTGAGCTCCTTAGACTCAATATGGACCAATTGCGCCTATCAGATGTCAAACCCATCAATGGGAGTTTCACCTGGAGCAATAGAAGATTAGGTACTGATGTTATTTTTTAGCACCTTGATAGATTTCTTGTTTCTTGCTTTTGGTTATCTAGTGCATTCTCTATTGCCTCTAAAATTATGGATTGGAGAGGTTCTGATCATTGGCCCATTAAGCTCACAACCAATTTCATTGAGCATCCCAAGAGACCTCCATTTAAGTTTTAGCTAATGTGGCTCCGAGATCCCTCTCTTCATAATCTGATGCCACACTGGTGGAGGCAGGGGGGCCCTGAGTATAACACAACTATGTTCTCCTTCACCAAGAAGCTTCAGTATGTTAAGAGAAGGTTACAGGTGTGGAACAGGCATAATTTTGGCAATCTTTATACTATGAAGAAGAGAGCACAAGAAAGGTTGGATAGCACTACCAAATAGATCCTTGATTTTGGCTTGACAGAGGAGCTCCGTAGGGCTGAATTTATGGCGTTGGCTGATCTTAATGACTGGGAACTTAGGGAAGAAATCTTTTGGAAGTAGAAAGCCCAGGTGGACTGGCTCTAGGAGGGTGATTGGAATACTACCTTCTTTCATAAGTCAGTTCAAGCAAGGCACAACAGGAATTATATAGCTTCTCTTGTGACCTCTAAGGGAACACGTACTTCTTCTGCCTCTGCCATTTCAGAGGAAGTAGTCTAGTTTTACTCCAAAATTCTTACTAGTGCCGCGCCTACTGTTGATTTGGACGAAGCTACAGTTTGTCTTGTATTCCACCTATAATCACGCCTGATATGAATGATGCCCTCTTGAAACCGATTGCTAAATCAGAAGTGGAGCAAGTAGTTTTTACTATGTGTAGAGGCAAGGTGCCTAGACCTGATGGTTTCCCTATGGAATTTTTTCAAGAATTCTAGGATATAGTCAGCCAAGATTTGGTGGAAGTTATGCATGAATCATTTCATAGCAAAGAGATGCTTAGAGCGATCAATGCCACCTTCCTAGTGTTGATCCTGAAGAATGATCAAGCAAATCAGATGGATGACTTCCAGCCCATTGCTCTTTGCAATATGGTTTACAAAATCATCACCAAACTCATTATGGAGAGGCTCAAAGTTTGGCTCCCTAGTATCATCTCAAAAGAACATGGGGCTTTGTGGCTGGGAAGCAGATTCTGGATGGAGTGGTGATTATTGTAGAATCAATCCACTCCATGAGTATTTCTCAAGAGAGAGCTATGTTTATTAAGCTTGACTTGGCTAAGGCATATGACAGAGTGGACTGGAGATTCATCCAAAAAATATTTCTTGCTTTTGGCTTTACCCAAGACTGGGTTCATTGGGTATTGAGTTGTGTCACCATGTCGTCCTACTCTGTCCTCATTAATGGGATGCCTTCTAGATTGTTTGGGGCCTCGAGAGGTCTTCATCAAGGGGATACTTTATCTCCTTATCTCTTTATTATCCTAGTGGAGGGTTTGAGCTGGCTCATAAACTCTTGGGTAGTGCAGAATCAGATTCATGGATGGCAGTGGGGCAATAGGGCTGCCAAATTGACTCATCTCCAAGTTGTGGATGACACCATTCTGGCAGGGAAAGCCTAAATTCAAGAAGCACAACCTTTTTGAAAAGCTTTGGACACATATCTATTGGCATCTGGATAGAAATTAAATGAGCACAAATCTTCCATTTTTTTCTTTAACACTCCTGATTCCATCCAGCAGAGGATTGGGCTATTCTTAGATTTCAATTGCAGCCTCTTCTGGTTACCTATTTGGGAGTTCCCATTATGGTGGGTAGGCAGCCCAAGCTTTTTTGGTAGAACATTCTAGATAAGTTAAGGTAGAGAGTCAACCATTGGACCCACCATTGGCTTATGATGGCTGGACGTGTGACTCTACTTCAGTATGTTATTCAAGCTTTGCCTATTTATAGGAGCATGGTCTAGGCTGCCCCGATGTATTTTCTTCATGAATATGATGCTCTCTCTAGGAAATTTCTATGGAGTGGTAATCTTCAAAACTCAAAATGGAGCCTGATTAATTGGAACATGGTGTGTAGGCCTAAAAGGGAGGGAGGGCTTGGGCTGAGATCTGCTATCTTGTCTAGCCAAGCCCTTACAACAAAGTTGTACTGGCGGTGGTGTACCAACCAATCACACTTGTGGGCCTGCATCCTATCACTAAAGTATTTTCCTAGAGCTGATCCGGTGGAGATTCCCAGGTTCTCCATTGAGGGAAGAGGTTTCATGGTGTGGAACACCCTCAAACTGGGTGCTACCTTAGTGCAGTCTAGCCTTTTTTGGATCTGCAATAGTGGAGCTGAGACGTTATTCTAGGAAGATTCTTGGAATGGTGCTCCTCCCATCATAACTTCCCATCCTCACCTCCAGGACTTTTGGGAAGTGTTTCATAATGTGGGGTGGAGCACTGTTGAGCATTATAAGGAAGCGTATCAGCTGGGGACTACAATTGCTTATAGATGGAAAGATGCTTCTGCGTGGCCACTGGGAGGGACCATGGAAGACAAGCAGGACTTAGCCTAGCTTCTGGCTACCAGGAGTTATAGCTCCTTGAGAGAGAGTGATGACTTGGCTTGGGGCGGAGACCCCAATGGATGGTACTCTGTTTCTTCCGGGTGTCGAGAGCCACTGAAGAAAATTTTTGGAGAAGCTGATTTTCCTTGGAGTAAGAAAATTTGGAATTCAATAGCTTGGCCAAAATGTAATTTATTTTTATGGACTCTTACCTATAGGTGCTGCCTTACTTGGGATAATCTCACTAAAATAGGTTTTCAGGGTCCCTCTGTTTGTGTGTTCTATTGTGACAGTGAGGAGAATGGAGCGCACCTCTTTTTTTAATGTCCCTTTGCCAAAATCC